>CM040405.1:115082914-115432828 GCA_022702515.1 Ilyophis sp. 1 JC-2022 | reverse complement strand
AATGTGTTAGTTGCATATACTCTAATTGGTGTAATATCATCAGTGAATCCATTTAAAGTGTAGCCTATTTATTTTAATAAATTGAATACATTTCGATGAGTGATTTCAAAGCCATCTTGTGCCTTCGACGCATGCGCATTTGGTGGAATCGATGTTTGATCAATTTTCCCTGCGACCTGCTTGTGACCCCAGTGATGTAATTTTAACACTTTTCGATTCGAACCCACAAACTTGAATCTGAATTCGTAAGGAAGAATTCGTGGCCGTAGAAATTTGAGTTGTAACCATACATCTTTGCAGTTGTAGCTTTTAGATTCATACTCTCATTAAAACACACACACTTTACAACTTCATATTTTATATATGACTTACGTGTATAAAAACATTATTTTGTGTAAAACAAATGTATTTACGCACAAATGTTTTTGAGAGCGTTCTTACTCCATATAGATGCAGTATTTTCCCTTAAATCAACAAAATCAGTGACAAAATTTTTTGATATTATTCTGCTGACCACCAGTGTTGGGCACATTACTCAAATAAAGTACTATAATATTTATTACCATTTAAAATAGTAATGTAAATACAATGCTTGATACTTTACAGACAAGGTAACGCGATGCACTACTTTTGCGTTACCACCAAAGGTTCTGTGAT
The DNA here is from genome assembly GCA_022702515.1 of Ilyophis sp. 1 JC-2022. Taxonomy (NCBI): domain Eukaryota; kingdom Metazoa; phylum Chordata; class Actinopteri; order Anguilliformes; family Synaphobranchidae; genus Ilyophis; species Ilyophis sp. 1 JC-2022. Next base: position 115,432,171 of record CM040405.1, on the reverse strand, counting down.
TGAGCCCTGGTAATATGGCATAGAAATAGACAACTAACAGACCGACATGAAATGACAGCAAAAGAACAGCATTTATTAGCCTAGATAATACATAGAAATAGCCATAGTAAACGCATAATATCAGATAGACTTGGAAACTTGGAAAGCCTACAGATGCGCAGGGATATGTGCGGCACACACCTTGGCAAAGTGAACATGATTGAATGAATGATAGGCTATCAGACAATTTGAACGATTTAATCAAGTCGCCGAATAGGATTTGATTTTGTAGTTGCAAAATATATTTAGTTCACGCAGTGGCATACAATACTTTTTTTGTGGTAACGAGTAGTGTATCGCGTTACTGATCCAATTTCAGTATTGTCATCACAGTTACTAATCTTGGAAATTGCTCGTTACTCTCATTTAATTCGTTGCCATTGATCCAAATAAATATATTTGATCAAAACAAATATAGTAGATCTAGTCTATTCCCTCTTGTTGGTGCCACTATCTTAAAAAATCTTTAAAAATCCCCGCCCCCTACATCCGCTAATGTTTATGTAGCCCGCACAAAAAATGGCAGCAGCTGATATCGCAAGAAAGAGAGCTGCTAACTAGTTGTATTAGCTAACATGGCTAAATACTAAATAGCCTCTCAATCACTTCATTAAAAAAAAGCCACATTTTTGGTCAATTCTTCTTGTTACAGAAATGGGTGACTCACAGCGAATCTCTGCTGGTAAGGTCCTGTCGTAAGAGAATTCTGGCGACACTGCGGATGCTGCTATCTCCGATCCATTCATAGCAGACACATTCACGTAGTAACTGTCATGAATGTATGTGACAGATGATGAAATGTTCTGATGATGGAGCCATGTGTCAGTAGTTTCAGAGTCTGCATTACTGCAAAAAAGAAGATGTTAAAAAATCTAAGCATTAACAATCCCATTTATACTCTCTGACTTTAACCACAAAACAGTTTAACATTTATACAGAAGGTAACACTCACTTCACATAAAATATTACCTTTCTTGACATAATATATTATTTCTTAACATTAAAAAATTATTATGCTTTAGATTTTAATTTGAACAGTTTATGTTAGACTATGAGCTTTGTTTGAACTAAATTAAGATTTTTTGCAAAATAGATTTGTAAGTTTATTCTTCTGGGGCATCATGCCATATTTCTCTATTTGCTTAGCTGAAGCCTGTATACATGAAGTAGCTATGCATCTCATTTGGCATCTCTTTAAACATCTGAATATTTTCTGAAGATGACATACTGTGTCCAAAGGTACAGTGATGGTAATCAATGCAGCATTCAAACCGTTGCATGCAGTGTGTAGCCAAACCTGAACACTCCCTTTTGGAAATTCACAGATAATCAATAAATCAATAATGTACATTTTTTCTTCTTCTTGAAGTTGAGCAATGATTTTTGGAAAATGTCCTTTTTTATTTGTTGGTAAAATGTGGAGATCCCATGTTACTACAGAAAATAACTTGTGATTCACTATCTTGCCAACAGTGAGTCATCTACTGACTGAACACAGTCACAGTCTCTATCTCTCTACACACTGGCAGAGCTGCCGACAGGAAATTCAATACAATGCAGGCTGCTGCTCATGCCTTCACAGATTAGCAGAGGGGGATAAAGCCAGGGGCGAGTGTCAGAATACATTAATTTAATAAGTTGCTAGCTATACAAAAATTAGAAGCTGTTTCTTGGTGTTGCGGTGTGACATGATCTGCAGTTTCAGTTGTGAGACCTCAAAAAGTTGGTGATAATAAGGGCATTTTTTGCGCTTGTGAGATAATTCACATTTTTGATAATTTCCTGGGCAATTTGACCAAATATTGTGAAATACCTTAGTTCTTCTATGTGGCATGACAGACTAATATTCAATGACTCTTATATAATATTATATATTTTTTTTTTTAAAGTTCATAAACAAAAAATTACACAACAACAAGAAGAAACTTTTATCACAATAAACATAGCCTACAGGGCCAGATGTACGTACATGAAACTTGCAGCGCAAATAGCGGCCTAGTGAGAGTATGGTGGTAATGAGACTTAATAAAGTAAAAAACACCAACATTTTTTGGAGGGCAGAAATTCATTTCCAACTGAAAAAAAATGTATTTGGGTGACTGTCTAATCATAAAATGAATGCCTTCCTTAGGATTATTATATTATTATATAGGCCAATTAACATTTGATGTAACATGTCCTATGACAACAGACAATAGACATATCAATTTAAAAAATATTACAATCACATTTCAACATCCTCCTCTCTGTCATGTAAGCAACATCGGTTGATTGTCGGTTGATTGTCTGTAGGCCTTTTGGTTCTCTGTCCTGATATAAACCACCAGTCCACTGCTGGCTGAAGGTTCACTTGATCTTCAGATGGGCTGTGCTGAAGTGACACCGAATACCCCAGCTAACGTTAACATTACAGCTAACGTTACACAGAGTAGCTAAGGTTATTTAGCTAGCTAACATTAGCAGGCTAGCTAGCTCCGTGTAACGTCAGCTGTACTCAGAGATTAGAATGACATTCAAATCTTTTTTCTGTAGTGTAGAACGCCGGTACACTAAGATCAGGCTAACGTTACACTACGCTAACGTTAGCAGACTAGCATGCCTTGGAACTCTATAAACTTTGACCCTAGTGGTTGAGACGTATCCGTCTCAACTATAGTATTCATGTTAGTCTAAAATTATGAATTACAGCTTGAAGAAAACCCTGTAAATTTTGACGCAGTACGCAAGGGTAGCCGCTTGCAAAAACCTCAGCTTCTCCAGTTACACTGCAGTGCCATAAACTAGTAGGGTGATATTAATAGCCCAAAGCACTTATGACCCTTCTCTCGCCACAGCCACAGACTGTAAAATGCATAAAATGCACCGTTTATACACGCTAAGAAAATCACATATAGAAACAATAATATATTTTTTTAAATGAGCATTTGCCGTTTTCCTTTGCTTACTGTACTATATTCAGGACCTGATAGCCTACACTTTTGGTTTAGAAGACACCTAATTTTTTCTCTCCAAAATCTCTCATATAAATATGTTTAGAAAAGCAAGTACTTACCAGTATATTCAGCTACAGCTGTTTTCTGATTAACCCTGAAGAGTTTATCTTGTTACATTTCGCCAAAGACCCGTACAGTCGACATTCACAGCGACCACCCATAGCCTAATAGCTACATTGCTGTTATTGTGTAAATACACATTATTATGTTGTGTTTGCACATTATTATTATGTTTTGCGCAGGTACTGATGCCTAGATGGTACATTTTTCGAGTCGCACTTTGCAAATACAGTACAAAATCCGGACACGCTTTGCAAATGCAGTATAAAATACAGGACTAACTCTATTTTAGGGGGGCATTCCAAGGGCAATTTTCTATTCTTTAAGGGCATTTTGCCCCAAGCCCCCGCTAATTTCCGACCCTGCTGCAGTCTAAGTATTTCGACAGTGACACAATTTTTGTTGTTTTGACTCTGTACTCATCACATTTGATGTGAAATGGAACAGTGACTATGAGGTTAAAGTGCAGACTTTCAGCTTTAATTTGAGGGTTTTTACATACATATTGGGTGAACCTTTGCATATTGATTGCATGCCAAGACTTCTTGAAGTCTGTGACCCAAAAACATCAAAAGACTCTTGATATCTTATTTTCAGGTACATTTGCAAGCGATACTATAACCTCTCTGGATTTGAATGGAAATAGGGGGGGGGGGGGGGGGGGGGGGTGTAGATTAAGTTTCTGTGGTATCAAATGAACCTTAAGCCATCACTCTAAAATCTAACAATCTACAACCAAAATCAATGGAAACCCTGATTGACTGATTGATTCCAGTGAAATTATATATAATTCTATGTACAAAATACTCAACAATATCCCTCCCAACCTCAAAATTGAAGCAAGACCTGGCTTTTAGTCTCAATGCCGACTTCTGGGCCCAAATCTGTAAAAAAAAAAAACTTCTCCATGACAAACAATTGGGATGGCAGTTATGCCATCCGCTAAGTTACGGCTTAGTGGTGCATGCCCCATACCTATACAGCACCGAGAGTTTGGCACTTTTTAGGGTTTACTACAGAAATGACAACAATGACCACATACACTCAGCGCTTAAAAACATTAACTTCTTCACATTCTGACCTCATGTAACCACACATAATTCAGATACTGTCATGGTTTTTGGCAGCCTCCATTTATTTTTGTGGTTCATTCTTTCTTTTAGCGGTGTCAAGGCACTCTATCAGATTTTCCATCTTCCGTTCCAGTATTTTGTTCTCGCTTAGCCATTATGCCTCGCACCTGTTTTTGGTTCCGCTTTCCAGTGCTTCGATATTGTCATTTATTTTTGATATTGAAGTCGGTAAGGTATAGGATCTCGGTCACTACGTTTCTTGTTGTTTAAAATAAGAAACGCAGGAAGTCTGGCTAGAGTTAGGAGAAAGATCTGTTTCGTCTTTTCTTTCCTGTTTCACTCTTTATCCTTTATCCTCCCCCCTTTGGTTTCCTTCTGGAGTATTTTTGTTATTTTTACTCCTCTCTGTCACCTTTTAATTCAGCTCGTACGCACCTAGAGCTAGAGGTAACAGGTTCTATTTTCATTCTTGTTTCTCTCATTCATTAATACGGGATGTATTTTGTTTATATCTGAGAGCGTGAGGTTCTTTCATTGTTTCTTACTTGCTATTTTCGAGTCTCACCCTCATTTGGGGTTGTTTTTATTCCAATTCTTTCATTTAATTCCCTCTCCTGGTGCGGATCTGCCCACTTTAGTGATGTATACTATGGTATACACTTAGATTCCTTAGCTGTCGCGCCTGGTACTCCGAACCTGACACTCCCCCTTACAGATACAACTTCACACATCCACACAATAAAGCCCAAAACTTGTTTTTTTTTTGCCGTATTTCGCCTTCTGCTTCTTCCCATTTTTTATGTAGAATTCGTCATCACAAATGCAGCTTGCAACATCTGATCACCCAATAACGACATCTCATCAACTAATAACTAAGTGTTATCAAAGTTTTAGATACATAGACTGCATGACACACAGCCATGATGAACGATGTGCATTACGTAATGCAGGCTTTTTTATATTTACATGAGGATGTGAATATGTCATGGACTACCCTGGCAACTTTTTTTTTTCAAAAAGCAACTAGCAACAAATTTAGCTACTTTAAAAATGTATTTGGAACTTTTAGCAACTTTTGAAAAGTGACTCAAATGCTAAAATGCACGCATTTTCGCTCTAAATGACACAAAAACTATTTTCTCTGTCACACACGGTCTGCCTGGCTGCAAAAGTGCATTGTGAGTGACGTCGGCAGTAGTGACGGCTCAGCTCAATAGCCAGGCACAGGCTGAGGCAGCAGCAGCCATCATTTGGTGTTTCTCAATGGCTGTGTTCGAATCAGAGCCCTATCTACTGTGCCCTGTCTCCTGCGTACAGTGCACTGGCAGAATTGTGCTGTTTAATGTGCACTGTTTAGCAGTCTGTGAAAAATATCCGCCATACTATTTTCCAACCGCACTGTGGAAGTGTCGTAAGCAGGTCATAAGACGCCCCACCAGTGTTGCCGTGTCTGCAGTTTTACAGGTAAATTGGGATACTTACAAAGTGCAGTAACGGGGAAAAATGAAAAGTCGCAAAGCACGCACTTATTTTAAAAAGTAAAAACATAATAAAATATGTTGGTCTCGGTTAAAAATAGCCTATAATTTGGGCTAGTTTTGAGTCGCCATTTAGCTGGAAATTCTTACAAGATATGGCAACCCTGTGCCCCATTCTTGCGCTGCCATGTCACGTGTTCTTTTGTTGTATTTGGAAAATGTCAGCAAATTTGGAAAACGTCAGCGAAGCTGCACCTAATTTTTTTTACACGAAGCTCACGTCATATTTATGCAGCCAAAATGTTTGTGTACTTCTTGAAAAGTGTCCTCCCGAATGTACTCAGCGAAACCCCGGAAGTAAGTGTGTCATCCGGGTTTTTGAAGTATACTGCAATTTAAAAAATGTTCACGTAGTCTATCTACTCACCAAGTCTACTTAACAGTGTGAAAGAGTGAAAGAGTGTCGGATGCACCCTCTCCCAACACAGAGTTGCCAGACTGGGGGATAAACCCCTAAATGTAGGGGATTTTTAAAAATGGTGTAATTTAAAAGGAGTCAATGGTGGACGAATTGAAGATGGGGGGTTTTCAGAATTTTTTGGGAGGAGGGGAATTAATTCAGGTTTCTGGCAACATTGACGAGAACGGACTTGGATATCCCATTGCGTGATGGCAGGTGAGACAGCACCATAGGAACATAACTAAAAATGTAGCCTAGCCTAGTTGTAAGCTATCTTTTAATCAATAAATTAGACTTCAATCTTTCTACGACTGAAAATGAGGCGAGAAATATGTGTTACAATAGCTGGATTTTTACCTCAATTTATATATAGATGTATAGCACTAAGCAGCGTTCTGTCAGAGCAGGGGTGCACAAAGTAGTTTTTTAGCGATGGCCCAGGGATATCTATATAGGGATATGCTACCTAAAAGCTAAATGAAGGCGGAAAAGTTACTGAAATTAACAGGCAATGCATCACAAAAAGCATAGTGAAATTAACAGAATTGAAGGCTCTATCAATGAAGCACAATATGGGGGAAAGTGCTCAAAGCTGCATGACAGAAAACTCTAGGATGAAACCAAACATTTGTTATTAATGTTACACTCATCATCAGTGCATCTCTTTTTGCTGGGATGTATATAGTTAATATTTTAATATACATTTTATGTCAAAAGGACTGGATCACGATGATTAGCTAATGCCGTTAATATGTTGTTGTAATATACAAGTAATAACCTAGCTAACTTTGTAACACAGACCGCTGCTACTGTTATCAGCTTTTTGGCGAATCGGTGCCATCTCCTGGAGTGCAGTAGGAATGACATGCCAAAACAAGATTAAAGGAGAAGCTCTGTATTTAGCATTGTAAGCCCTGTTAAAAGGTTATTTATGATCATATACAACGGTCCATATTAACATTTTGACGAACTTTTCAGTCTTGAGATATTGTTTATTGCTCATGTCACAGCTAACTTACACAATGGATCTGGACGGGCATATAGAAAATCTTTCAAAAAACACCATAAACTCGTTTTCAAAGACTGGATTTGATACAGGAGTTCCCTGGTTACAGCCTCTGTAAAGATTTATTTATTTATTTTTCTTCACGTTACTTTTACTAGGCTATTGCAGCTACACAAAACCAATTTGTTAGCTACAAAATAGTGCTTTGTAGGCTATGCGTGCGTTACTAGGCTACGTCTACGTCTGATACAACCCTTTAACCTTATTTACTTTGGCCCTCCAGAGGCAATTTCCACGTAGTTTGTAGGCTAGACTACTAGTTTTATTTAAATGTCAATATCTCAAAAAATATTCCATGCACATCCATGGTTTACAGTTTGAATTGAAGAAGCTGTATTCAGAAATTTGGAACAAAATACATTTATTTCAGAATAGTCACTAGTAGCTATATAGATAGTAACCATAACATAAGTAGCCTAATGTATTTAAGTACATTTAAACAATAAAAATAAAAAGCGCGTGTGTTTCTACACAATAACAGCTACGTATTTTAGTCCTAAGTGCGATAGATGGTCACTGTGGAAATGTGGATTGTACGGGCAAAATGTAACAAGATAAACTCTTCAGGGTTAATTAGAAAACAGCTGTAGCTGAATATACTGGTAAGTACTTGGTTTCCTAAACATATTTATATGAGAGATTTTGGAGAAAAAACACAGGGCCAAATTGCATGAAATAACTTTTTTTTTAAAAGTTTGGATAGCGTTGCTTTGGAATAGAGCTAGTTTAATTCGTGTGAGCTACGATAAGCAATATTGTTAGTTGTAACTTGGCCACATTTTGATATCAATGCTTTAAAAGGCAGGCCTAGTTTTTGCAAGTTGGAATTAAGGACATACAGACAGTGCTTTGTAGGCTATGTGTGAGTAACTTTTTTTTTACGTTGAAAACTTATTTTTTGGTGAGATCCTAACTTACAGCTCATACATAATAGGCCAAACCATAGAGCGCATTATATGGGGCAAAAGATATAAAAAATGAGATTCAAAGAATCGGAAATATGTTTAGACTCACAAAACATTACAGATAACGTCCTGCATGCAATCTGGGACAGCACACCCATCCAACACTTTTGGCGAGAAGTCACCAAACGAATACCACACCTGAGCTGCTCCATCCCATTGTCTCCACAACTCTGTTTGCTAGGAGACTCATCAGCAATGAAAGCAAGCAATAACACACTAAAAACTCTCCTCACTACCCTTATGATCACCAAGTAAACCATCTTGTTGAATTCTAAATAAAAAAAACTGTATAAATATCCCACAGTGGAAAAACCTTCTTATAGACTTCATATCTATGGAAAATTCACCACTGTGGTATGTACAAATATTATAATTATTTTAATAAACCTGTCCTCCATCGAGGGGGGTGGTGGTGGACAAATAAAAATTTGAGTTATTTAAATAGGAATACAAAAAACATTGAATTGAGTTGCAACAAGCAAAATGAGAAATAATCAATGGGGAGTAAAATCTTTCTGAAGACACTGTTTATTAAGCTGGAAAACTGGAATTTTCTCTCACATACAGAATCTCCTTTTTAAGTCATGCCCAATCCCAATTTTCAATACAGAATACAAACACAGTGACATTTCAGTACATCCCTACTTTGCATGTTACCTGCTATGCCAGACTATTCCATTTACAAAGACGTAGATTTGGCATACACTTGGAGCTCTAATGGAATACATTATTCAAAGGAATATTGCATCCTATGCACGGTGACTGGAAACCTACTTGATGTCCTTTACGATTTGCACTCTGAAGAGTGGTCGCAGAAAGCCTTTGCCGAAGTTCCAGTATGCAACACTCACAAAGTTGTGGCAGCTCACCTTCACATTGAATGGAGCGGGAACTGTTAGGGGAAAAAAGATAGCAAAGTGAACTCAAAATCAATTAGCCTGCAGTCTAAAAGAGAAGGCACATGACAACAGCACAAACCATGTTTGCAGTGCCAAAATGATTAAGGAAATAGCATTGATTATTATTCTTCCAGTCAGTTATTTATTGATTTGCAAAACATAGACAAAGGGGGTGCCAATGTTTAATTTTGTTATGCTCACTGAAGAATTACCACAAACTGTCAAAGAACAACAGGGGCTCTATCTTGGGCGCAAATGGGCTGAACCTCATCTCTTCATTAATTATAGGTGTGTCTTGGGCGTGACATGCAATAAACCAATCAAAATGTAATATCCCATTCCCTTTAAAAGCCTACTTTTTCACCTTGGCGGATTGCTTGATGGCGAAACAGACATGCTCATGCGTGTTTAGTGCGACCAAAGAATAGGCTAAATGGATCAATAGTCAATATTATTCGGACTAACCATTAGCCTATGAGTTCCTGGTAATTCCCGAAAGGGATGTTATTTTACAAAATATATGGGATTACATTTCGTTAAAAGGACATGCAACAGCTGAGAATAAGCTATCGATGGCTTCAGTCTCACCTTAAAAACGCCAAATTAGCCTGCTTGTTCAACGAATTTAATTTGATTATGCAATGAAAGTGTCAAACATCAATTCCATGAGGCTGTTCTCATGGATTTCTCAAAGTTCAAGCTTCATCCGAAGTGCATTACGCTACCTGCATAGTAATATTGATTAATAATATAAATACCGTTATTTTGCCTTAATGATTACACTAAATACAATAAAGCTGTCAGGTTGGCAACCCATATGTTCACGCATATTTCCCCTTGTTTTATAATGTCTTGCTTATGGCTACAGCTTACAGGCTGTAGGCCTAGATAGCTGTATTGTAATGACATCTGAAGCCCATTTTCAGAACTCAAATGTCCGTTTATTGCAGTGCGCGAGTGTGGCAGGGTGGGCGTGGTTAGCCTCTGCTTGCAGAGAGAGGGAGAGCTGAGCGGCTCTCGGACCCGGAGCCACAAGTTAATCAGTATCACGGGGAACCGTAATTGAATAATGGTTTAATTGTTTCTGATTGCTGTGACAGTGAGCCAGGGCTTGAAAAGGGAGAGGCGGTCGGACAATCGAGGCTGGCTGTGAACGGAGAAGGAAACGCTCCGGAAAGCCAGAGCCGAAAAAGACAAAGTTAAAACAAATAAAAACCCACGGTGTGGTTAACGAATATTCTGTGTGTCTTCAGTTCTTTCCCGAGAGCTGGCACTCGACTTTGCCACAGCGAGTTTGCCTTTGAATGACAATTCACGTATTAGGTGTAAATGACAATTTGCGCATTAGGCTTGATATAGGTGTTATCAGCAAATGGAAAGACATTTTTAATGGATAGCCATTGTCCCGTAAGAGAAGATTGTCCCCCCAGAAGATTACAGGAATTATTGGGAAATATAGGATGTCATTGCTTGATCCAGGATAATTGCCTATACATGTAACCTTACACGTACCATCGCACATCGCTTGGATGTCGATGGAGTGCGCTGAAAGCAATTTAATTTGGCATTCCCCTTCGCTGAGGGACAGGTAGCTATGTGATCTTTGACCTATGGACCCATTTATTATTATGCATTTTTTAATATATAGCTTATAATAATATTTCACATTGTAATCTTGATATTTTTAGTCATGCTTGTGCACACCCCTGTGTGTAACAGACAGGAGGGTGTACGCGCGTTGTGCACACGCCTATGTAGACGCACTTATACGCGCCATTAAAATAACATGCGACATGACTTCAGACCAGGTTTGTGGTGGTTTTAGCGCAAGCGCTTTCTGCTTCCTCAAGATAGCAATACGCCAAAAATAATCCTGGCCACTTCTCATCTTAAGACCGACCCGCCCAGTTCACTTGTAATGGCAAGAATGCATGGTATTTAAACGACGTGAACGCAAGGCGTTATATTAATGAACCATGCACCGGGTGTAAGATAGCAAAAACACTTGCGTTTGGGTTAGCGCCGCTTAGCGCCGGGTGTAAGATAGCGCCCCAGTTATTTTACAGTTTTATGAATGCCATGGGGATCCGCCCCTTAATGCATCCCTTAGGCTACATACAAATCATGCCAAGAAGATATTTGAAGGGTGGACTTGAGGCATGGGCCCGTTATTGTCTGTTAAAGGAATTTTGCATTGCAAGTGTAAGTGTACATGGGGCGATGCAGTCCATGATTCGACAAAGCCTGGTTCGGCCAGAGGCATTGGTGAAGGCACCCTGGGTATCGATTAAGTGCGCGCATGGTGATGTGCACAAATATCCGGTAGTGCCTGTAAAAATTTTATTTCAACGGAGAATTTATATTGTCAAAGCTGTGGTTAGCTCCCGGCTGTCGCACCCCCTGATTTTGGGCATTGATTGGGCGGGGTTTTGTAAAGTGTCAGGGAAGCGGTGGGAGGTGCGATCCCGACAGGTAGGGCCCGGGGAGGTGTGTGCTGTTGACGGCGATGACGCAGGGTCAACCAACACGGTCGAGGGGGGGGCGGAGCCTGGGGAGCCTCGAGGGGAGACTCCCCTGGTTCCGGTTTTTCACCCCACGGAGGATTTCCCACTCGAACAGTCTCGGGATGACACCTTACGCTTTGCTTACGACTAAGTGATGCGTATTGATGGTCAGCAAGTGCGTCCGGAGACAGCTCTCTCTCACCCGTATTTCTCTGTTATTAGAGATAGGTTATATCGAGTGTGTCGGGACGCTCATACAGGAGAAGAAAATACCCAGTTGTTGGTACCTAAAAGCCACCGGGAAATGGTTTTCCAGGCGGCTCATTATAACCCCATGGCGGGGCACTTGGGATATGACAAAACACTCAACCGTATAATGGCCCGATTTTATTGGCCGGGCATCTGGGCCGACGTACGTCGGTGGTGTGCGGCCTGCCCGGAATGTCAATTAGTGAATTCCCCGGCCACCCCAAAAGCGCCGTTGCAGCCACTTCCATTAATAGAGGTCCCATTTGATAGAGTGGCTATGGACCTCATCGGGCCATTTGAACGGAGCACTTAGGGATACCGATTCGTACTAGTTCTGGTGGATTATGTGACCCGGTATCCTGAAGCAGTTCCACTGCGCAATATCTCCGCTAAGAGTGTTGAGCAGGCACTGTTTCAAATAATCTCCCGCGTCGGAATCCCGAAAGAGATTCTGACGGACCAGGGCACATCATTCATGTCACGGACATTAAACAAACTGTACGCGTTATTGGGCATTCAGTCGATTAAAACCAGCGTGTACCACCCCCAAACGGATGGGCTCGTTGAGCGATTTAATAGGACTTTGAAGTCGATGATTCGGAAGTTCGTTCACGATGATAGTCGAAATTGGGATAAAAGGTTAGTCCCTTTATTATTTGCAGTGCGGGAGTTTCCCAGGCCTCCACGGGATTTTCTCCCTGTGAATTAATATTCGGTAGAAAACCCAGGGGAGTTTTGGACCTAGTTAAAGAAAACTGGGAGGAAGGTCCAAGCTCCAGTAAAAATGAGATACAGTACGTCATGGACCTGCGAGCAAAACTCCATACACTGGGTAGGGTATCAAGGGAGAATTTGCTCAAGGCCCAGGAACGGCAGCAAGCGCACTATAATAAAGGGACAAAACTCAGATAATTCTCACCGGGAGATAAAGTACTCGTATTACTTCCCACATCCAGCACAAAATTACTCGCCAAGTGGCAAGGGCCCTTTGTGGTCACACGGCGAATAGGGGAGGTAGACTACGAGGTGGTGCGGTCGGATAGAGAAGGAGCTAAACAAATCTACCATCTAAATCTATTAAAAGCCTGGAAGGAGGTGGTGGCTGTCTCGCTGGTGACGGTAGATAAGGAGAAAGATGAGCTGGGGCCGGAGGTACCAAATTCACCCAATCAGACCCCGCCCCTTTCTGATAGCCATCTCTCGCCAAACCAGCAGGCAGACCTTGCTCTATTGCAAAAGCAGTTTGCGGATGTGTTTTCTCCCCTACCCGGACGCACGAATCTCATACACCACCACATTGAAACCCCCCCGGGAGTGACGGTACGTTCCCGTCCTTATCGGCTGCCAGAACACAAAAAAAAATTGGTGCAGGCAGAAATAAAGGCCATGCTGGAGATGGGCGTAATAGAGGAGTCACACAGTGCCTGGAGCAGCCCCATTGTCCTGGTAGGGAAACCAGATGGGGCTATCCGGTTCTGTGTGGATTACAGAAAGGTGAATGAGGTTTCACAGTTTGATGCCTATCCTATGCCTAGGGTCGATGAACTCTTGGATCGGCTGGGCACGGCTCGTTTTTTCTCGACACTGGATTTGACTAAGGGCTACTGGCAGATTCCCTTGTCGCCAGAGTCTAAGGAAAAATCGGCTTTCTCCGCTCCGGACGGTTTGTACCAATTTCATACACTTCTCTTCGGGCTATTCGGGGCTCCAGCCACGTTCCAGCGCCTTATGGATCGGGTGCTGCGTCCACATGTTGCATATGCTGCAGCCTATATTGATGATGTTATCATCCACAGTGAGAACTGGGCGCAGCATGTGCGGCATGTGGGGGCGGTGCTCGAGTCTCTGAGGCGGGCGGGGCTCACGGCTAACCCGAGGAAGTGTGCAATTGGCAGAGCGGAGGTACGGTATTTAGGGTACCACTTGGGAAGTGGACAGGTGCGGCCTCTAGTGGACAAAACCGCGGCGATTGCGATCTGTCCCCGGCCCAAGACAAAAAAAGAGGTGAGGAGGTTCTTGGGGTTGGCCGGTTACTATAGGAGGTTTATTCCTGCGTTTTCGGAGCTGACCAGCCCCTTGACTGATTTAACTCGGAAAGGTGCCTCAGAGCCGGTCCAGTGGACGGAGCCGTGCCGGAGGGCGTTTGAGCGAGTGAAAGAAGCACTTTGTGGGGAGCCGCTGTTGTTCACACCTAACTTTTCTCACCCATTCACCCTGCAGACAGACGCGTCGGACAGAGGGCTGGGGGCCGTGTTGACCCAGCAGGTGGAGGGAGTCGATAGCCCGGTGCTGTACATAAGCCGCAAGCTGTCACAGCGGGAGGCGAAGTACAGCACCATCGAAAAAGAATGCCTCGCCATCCGGTGGGCGGTCGGGTCCCTCCGGTATTACCTGCTGGGCCGCTCATTCACCCTCTGGTCGGACCACGCCCCCCTCCAGTGGCTCCACCGCATGAAAGATGCCAACGCGCGGATCACCCGTTGGTATCTGGCATTACAGCCGTTCAATTTTAAGGTGATCTATAGGCCGGGGCCGCAGATGGTGGTGGCGGACTTCCTCTCTCGCCGCTAAGGGGGGGGGTGGTTAGTCATCGGCCGGATGGCTCCCTGGCCTAAGTCGGGCGGTGGGGGTATGTGGCAGGGTTGGCGTGGTTAGCCTCTGCTAGCAGAGAGAGGGAGAGCTGAGCGGCTCTCGGACCCGGAGCCACAGCTGTCATAAGTTAATCAGTATCACGGGGAACCGTAATTGAATAATGGTTTAATTGTTTCTGATTGCTGTGACAGTGAGCCAGGGCTTGAAAAGGGAGAGGCGGTCGGACAATCGAGGCTGGCTGTGAACGGAGAAGGAAACGCTCCGGAAAGCCAGAGCCGAAAAAGACAAAGTTAAAACAAATAAAAACCCACGGTGTGGTGAACGAATATTCTGTGTGTCTTCAGTTCTTTCCCGAGAGGTGGCACTCGACTTTGCCACAGCGAGTTTGCCTTTGAATGACAATTCACGTATTAGGTGTAAATGACAATTTGCGCATTAGGCTTGATATAGGTGTTATCAGCAAATGGAAAGACATTTTTAATGGATAGCCATTGTCCCGTAAGAGAAGATTGTCCCCCCAGAAGATTACAGGAATTATTGGGAAATATAGGATGTCATTGCTTGATCCAGGATAATTGCCTATACATGTAACCTTACACGTACCATCGCACATCGCTTGGATGTCGATGGAGTGCGCTGAAAGCAATTTAATTTGGCATTCCCCTTCGCTGAGGGACAGGTAGCTATGTGATCTTTGACCTATGGACCCATTTATTATTATGCATTTTTTAATATATAGCTTATAATAATATTTCACATTGTAATCTTGATATTTTTAGTCATGCTTGTGCACACCCCTGTGTGTAACAGACAGGAGGGTGTACGCGCGTTGTGCACACGCCTATGTAGACGCACTTATACGCGCCATTAAAATAACATGCGACATGACTTCAGACCAGGTTTGTGGTGGTTTTAGCGCAAGCGCTTTCTGCTTCCTCAAGATAGCAATACGCCAAAAATAATCCTGGCCACTTCTCATCTTAAGACCGACCCGCCCAGTTCACTTGTAATGGCAAGAATGCATGGTATTTAAACGACGTGAACGCAAGGCGTTATATTAATGAACCATGCACCGGGTGTAAGATAGCAAAAACACTTGCGTTTGGGTTAGCGCCGCTTAGCGCCGGGTGTAAGATAGTGCCCCAGTTATTTTACAGTTTTATGAATGCCATGGGGATCCGCCCCTTAATGCATCCCTTAGGCTACATACAAATCATGCCAAGAAGATATTTGAAGGGTGGACTTGAGGCATGGGCCCGTTATTGTCTGTTAAAGGAATTTTGCATTGCAAGTGTAAGTGTACATGGTTTTATTTATAGTGCCCAGAATTATTGGCAACCTCAATTAATATTAACAAAAAATATTAAATTCAGTTTATTGGCTATCAGAAAAAATGGGAATGTTTCATAAGGTTGGATAACCAATGGATTTAAGACCATTCCTCCATACAGTAGCCCCTTTTCCACCGCAGGAACCTTTTCGAACATTTTGCGGAACAAAGAAACATCCTGGGGCATGGTTCCAATCCCCCTTTTTATGCTGTGTTCCAGACAATGTTGGACAGATCCGAGTCTGACCTGATTTTACTGACTTCCGACCTCAAAGCATTCCAGAGGGTGGACTCGTTTTGACCACGTCGGGCTGTCCCACATCACGTGGCGGGCGAGGGAGGAGCTTGCGGCTGGACTGGAGTATAAACAGGCGCCCTCATCGGCAGCGTGTATCATCAGTGAATCAAAACATCCAAATACCAGCATGGTTCATTTGGAAACCACTCCTTAGCGTTTGACGTCATTCACAGGTGCTTACCTCACGTTCGCCATACGTTTTTAGCGGGCAAAGCTGCGACGCTCGCTGGCCACTTTTTTGTGCGAAACGAGTTCAGAGCACGCCCACTGGGTCAAGTGGGCCTTCCGCTTGAAATGAGTCCATCCATCGAAAGGTGACGCATACATAAATGTAGAAAAACATAGGTTGAACAGCTATGTTTGCTGACTAGCTAACGATTAGTGATTAACCCACAGGTTACACACCTGTGTCTGCAAGCATAACAGGTTTTATTAGCATGTCATGTAGGAAACTTTTCCCAAAGATGTAATGTATAATAGCTTAAAATTGTTAAATAATGTAAAACCTCCCGCAACTAGACCAATGAGGGCATAGCTCGGAGCGAAGGTTTAAGCGTGATGTATTCCGCTATTGCTGTGGGAAAAGGTAAAAGTTATTGTGTGAAATATCACTCATTTATTTACTCATTTATCTGACTCCATTTAAAACTAGAATTTAGAATTTGGTTTTAATCATGCGTGGAGCTCGGAGTGGTTACACTCGACTCGTCCTTGGGTACCACCATTACTCAATATATGCTTGCCGGAATCAGCATTATTGCTGAATCTCAGTTCATTGGAGAACGCAGAGGATGGGGGTCTAGCCAACACAATTCATGCATTATTTTTTACATAGATAGTTGCGAGCCCAGGTCAGAGTGCATTCAGAGGGCTCCTTAAGGCGAATTTGACAAGAACGTCCAAGGGTTCTCTTCACATGAAATCACCAGAACCATGCACCACCAAGCAAGCATGAATTGCTTGAATTTCCCAAGCAATGCATGCATGAAATTAACTTATTCAAAAGCCAATAAACCGTTTTTGTGGATCATATGCTGTCTAGTTTGACTGTAATATAAATCCCCCAAGCAAGAAAAATGCATACTTTGCATTTATTGTGAATTGTCTTTTTTCTTTTTTTGTTAGGCTTCCTGTATGTATTCCTGTTTTTAATGGCTGTTATTATACTGCATTGTGGTCCCGGAGGTAGGCTACTGCATTCCATTATTTTTCTTACACCGACCCATCTGTAATGAGAAGAATGACAATAACCGCAGCTGTGCCATGCTGATGTGGACATTGTAATATCTGTAGTAGCCTATGGTAGTATTTGTAGCTTATTATTAACGGAAAGTGAGGCACCAAAATTCTAAATAGTAGGCTAGGCTCAGTCCTAATTATGATTGTCAATATTCTGCACTGTAAAAAATATCTCGTAAAAAAATGGTGAGAAGACTGGCAGGAATCGTGCCAGTAAAAAAAAAACATTTAATGAATGTATAAATCCCGTAATTCTAGGGGATGGCCGTTAAATAATGAGGTATTGCCATTATTCTACATGACTTTGGCAGTGATTTGAAAATTTTACCTTAAAAATACAATTAGTTACAGGATTTAACAGTTTTTTCCCCAAAACACCATCAAAGTCATGCAGAATAACAGCAATAACTAATTACACTCATCCCATAAATACAGGATTTATACAGGTAAATAACAAGATTCATAGTTCCCCCCTTCGTTAAAGGGTAAGTACACCCTAGATCACTTTTTTTTCGCTGTAAACGTGTTTGTATGCCTACCTTATAATAAAAGTTATTCATCCATTTCGTTATTTCAACAATTTTGAAATAATATTGTACATCATAAGAAACTGGTAGAAAAGCGTCTTTGTGCTGCCCTCTAACAGTTGAAATTCCCTTTCTGCTCCCCACACTGCCCCCGCCTCAATCGTGATATCAGAGTACCTCGTTGGAGGTACCTCAACGTCATATGGATAATTGTTGTCGCCCACAACGGAAACAGCCGGCACCTGATTGGCAGTGTTGGGGAGTAGTAAACTACATGTAATTAAACTACTAGTAGTAACTACCTTTTGCAGTAGCTTGCTGGTAGTTCAACTACATTCATATTTGCATAGGGATTCAAGTAGTTAAATTACTTTTTTACCATTTTTTGTTTCGTTAACTACTGAAACTACAAACAATTTTGGGCCGTAAAAGGAAAGGAATGATTTTTTAATTTATTTTACCATTGCTTCTTTTTTCATTGAACCCCCTTTGACCAGCCCTGCCCCCTTTTTCTTTTATCCTGACCACTGTGAGGGCATGTCCAGGCAATGCATTTGTCAGGTAGCCGCCAGCACGCACTTGACCTTTGTGTAGTGCATGTGCAAAAGGGCGGGCGTTGCTCAGTGCTCAAACAGCGACAGCATCATAATGGATAAACCTCCCGAATCTCAGCCTGAGGAAGAATTACCATGGCCATACTTAAGCAAATACATGACACTGACTAGCTCCACCGACAAAACCTACGTTTTTACTTGTGAGCTATGCAAGCCGAGAGAAACTACACTCTCTACTGCAAAGACAAACACAAATCTAAGGACACATATAAAGGTGAGTGTATTAACATTGACTTTGCTAGCCAATTTTGCTAAGTTTAGATAAGTTAGCCAGATTATATAGCAAAACCAAAGTTGACATTCCATGCACTTTCCCATGAATAGTGGGGTAATTATTTTTTGGTTTATGTATGACCTGTGAACAACTGGGCACTTTTTGCAATAAACTCAATTGAGTGGCATTTTTTGCTGGCATGTGACTATATATTTGTTATATTTTGTTATAATTTTGTATCACGTACATTGTCAATTTGATAATTTTTTTACAAAATAGTTTGAACTACTTTTTCTAAGTAGCTTTAGTTAACCAAACTAGATTTCTCCCTAGGGTAGCTTTCCTGTAGTTCAAGTTCTTCCAGTGTGAAGTAATTGGTAGCTTGCAAAGCTATGCTTTCAAAGTAGCTTCCCCAACACTGCTGATTGGTTAGACCCACTACGTTCCTTTAGTTTCGGTTCCACATTTTTAAACTGGATCAACGTGGCGTCCTGTTCATAAACTCTCTTATTCCACCTAAATAGTCAGGTAAAATACGTTTCAATATTTGATCTGCTAAGTCTAGTTTGAGAGTTTGAACCGAGTTATACAAAATTATTTGTACATTGTAAGTTCATTTATGCAAATGAGGATGGACACAGATCCTCCGCCCCCACTCCTCTCACCCCACAAAGTATTTTTCTAAATAGTGTAGTAGGCGGAGACAGGCTGAGACGATGGGTGGACTTACTCTTTAAATGATTTTTCACTGCAACATTGCTGCGGTTTCTTATGATATCCTATTTGTTTTTGCAATGTGCAGTTCAATGTGTGATTGGTGCTTATGAATAAAGACATACATTCTTGGCAAGCATGGACAGATTTCTGATTTTATTTTATTTACATGTCACGTTGTCCAAATGTACGGTGGAAATGTTTGAGCATAATATCAATGCATAATGTCGCAAGTTGTGGAATAATTTGTTAACGGTTGCTTAGCTGGTCATTTAAAAATACAAATATGCTGGTTTCTGCATGGGCTATTTCAGTATATGGTGGACCACATAAAGGCACACTTTTTTCTATATAGCCAAGTTTAGTGACAACTTGTAGAAAGTATTGACTGATGCAATCACTGCAGTTAAATATCCTATTTAAAAAAATATAGGACTAAAAACAGGAATGATTAAGTATAGGCCGACTTAGTTTGTAATTTTAGGCATTCGCCTGTGAAACAAATGCATTATTACTTTGATATCAATGCAAAATAGATATGGCCTCCCACTGTAGTGGTAGTGGGAAATTGGCAGTATGCAGGGTCGCGATGCGCATGACTCTTAAATGGACTGAAAATAAGTAATTTGATTGATTATAGTTGAATCCAGCTGAAACACTCCCACTGATAAATATTCAGCCTGACCCAACCCATTTTCAACATGCGCAGCGCACTGTGAGCTGTGCGCTCCTCGCCTCTGGTCACGGAAATTGCGAAATACAGTAGCCACGCCCACTGCGCAATGTGCTGCGCAATTGACTGTGAGGCTGACCACACACCATGGACTGGCCGGAAAATATAGCCCTTTGAAGCAGCTAGACAGCAAGCAATATTCAAACAAAGGAAAATGGAAATGTAAAAACAAAACCAGACCAAACGGACAAACGACGAGGTGCAAGTTTTAAACGGTTGACAACATTTGCGCATCTGGGGCTCGTTTCACGAAAATTGCGACGTGCGATCTGCGAGATGCGATCGATTTCTCCTGCACTTTTTTGAGTGTTTCACGTAGAAATCGCAATTGCAAGCCTCGAACGCATGTCGCAAAGCACGTTCATGTAGGCAATCCGTAAATCGTTCTCATCCCCCTGCCTCGTTTTTTGTATCGAACTGTCAATTATCCCCAAAACGCAAACTAAAGGTGGCGCTATGCATGAATTACAGGCTACTTTACGGTCTGTAAAATATTCAAAATACATTTAATAACCAAAATTATGTTACAATGTATCGTGCTCTTAATCCAACGTTATAATATAAAACATCATATTAAAACTAATGTAATTTTGTTAATGGCCAAAGCACAATTCACATTTGCCCTTCAGGAAAATATTTTTTTTGATAGCCTATTTAAGCTGTGAATAAACAGCATCATCTGCTGAATGCTGACCATTAAGGATACATAGCAAGATTATATTGCCCTTCCGTTCTGTGTGGGCTGGCAACGGGTGTAGCCAAGGTTGCAAGTGGTATCTGGGGGAGGGGGGCGGGGTGGGTTGAAAAATACACCTTGCGGTCAGATTAAATTGGAATTACGCATTGTAGGCGAATATAAAAATGTAATTAGATATTAGGTATCCGCAGTAGGCCTAATATAGCCTACACTTTATAGTAAAAAGTTATGCGTATTGCTATTTGTAGTTATCTAAATGGTGGAAGCGATCACAAAGAAGATTCTTTTTGGAGCGTGCCTCCGTCTCCGCACAATCAAAGGAAACGCCATATTTGCGAGGAAAGAATTGTATGTGCGAGGAGTCGTCGCACAATTATTTGCGGTTTGCGAGTGATGCATTTTTGTGAAACGCGTTTTGACAAGAAATTGTGATCTGAGAGTGTAAATAATCGATTTAATGAAACGAGCCCCTGACACGCAATGACATGCAGAGCAGTGCTTGCAGCCATTGTGGCTACCACTGATTCTGTATCTGAACTAGCCCATTTCACGTGAAATTTGTTTGATTGTATTCATGATTTTATTATTCTCACTATTGTGAAAGACTGTGTATGTGTATGGAACTTTGTGTAGTAGGAAGATACAGAACAAATAGCATCCCGTATTGATTCAATAATTCTACATTTTATTCTTCATATGGGACGAGTGTCAACCCTAAACAAAATTGGACTACTCTTCTATAAGTGGTATTTGTCGTTGGGGGCTTGAACATAAAGTGTCGCTGTATGCAGATGGCCTATTACTGTCACTGACCCAGTAGCCTGTGTCCTAGAAATTGTAGACATACTGGAGGGGTTTGGGGTGTTCTCTGGGTATAAACTTAACCTCACAAAAAGTGAATGCTTTCCTATTAATCAAGCACCATAATGCTTTTTCATATAGCCAAAATGGGTTTTAAATACCTAGGTGTGAATATTACTCATTCCCTTTCATCTTTACACACAGCAACCCTGGTGGGAAAAGTGAAGTCAGATCTCCAGAAATAGAATGTTCTCCCACTTTCTTTAGCAGGTAGAGTACAGTCTGTGAAGATGAATATTTTGCCACGATTTCTATATTTTTTAATCTTTCATCTTTTCTTGTCTGTGACCCAACAAACTCAAAAGACTCTTGATATATTATTTTCTGGTACTCTTACAAGCAATACTATAACGTCTCTGCATTTGAATGGATCTCTATGGGAATTGGGGGGTGGGACTAGATTTAGCTGTAAATTATGCTGGGACAGTATGGAATACATGGTTGGTAAAATGGCTGTAAGTCATCAAGGGTCTGAGGTATCAAACAAGCCTCAAACCATCACTCTGCTGCCAGATATGCAGTAGATATGGATGGATCAATGTAAGGGTTAATAATAACTTAATAAAAACTACAGCATTGAGAGCATACAACAGGCATAATAAGGTGCTGGCTTTGAATCTTAAAAAAGAAAAAAGATATAGCCTATATTCTACACACAAAAAACAGACAAGATATTAAATAGGTCTAATGTTTATTTAAGGAGAGGCACCACCCTCAAAAACGATGATTTTGCTTCCATATGTCAATTTTGAGATTATTTGATATTTTGCTTCTATAACTTCTATAGTTTCATAAAATAAAGACACTACAGGTAAATAATAATTATTATAACACCTTCGTCAAGTACGCAAAGCATAAAATTAGCTTATGATAGCATCTTTTATGATTAAATGCCTCCGCGGTTTTAAAACTGACCTGGTTGAATCAGATATCGTTCAAAAGCTTGTTTCCTGGAGTGTATTGCAAGCATGACCATATATAGGTATTTCCTTTGCTGTCCCTGGGACGATGGACGAAAGACAAGCAGTCAAGGGAAACCCTTTTTTGCATTAGCAAATCTTTAACAGCCATTTTCTTAAAATCACATATTGACCATAGGGGATACGTTTTTGTTTTTTTTACTATCACAATAGGTACAGCTACATAATTTTACATACTGCTTCTTAAATGTTATATCTAGGGATTTTCAGAGGCTTTTTAAAATATGTTTTGTCATTTTCATTTTATGTGGCATTTTATCTGTAAAAATATGCCCAAAACGTTTTTTTTCTACGTTTTTGGAATAATTCATTTAAAAAACAAATATTTTTAACAAAAGCCTCTGAAAAACCCTAACTATTGAGTTATTAATCACATTAAAACCTGTTGAGGTTAAAAAAGTGTATCTGGTTTTATGCAAATTAGTCATAATACAAAAAAGTATTGTATTTCTGTGTTTATTCATCTGGTAAAATTTAATTTTGATATGAGTAAAGGATTTTTTTTCTTATTCAGGGTTGGTGCCTCCCCTTACGACAGCAATAGACATTAGTATAGGCTGGAATGAGAGTAGAGCTATCCACGGACTGTATAAACCATCTAGAGACAAAATTATTTGATATAAATTTATTTTATATTATATTACTTACTTATACAAGTTAGGTCCGACCGCTCATTGTGATGCAATCCATGAGTGCTGATATAACATCCCTCGGGCCTCATCACTGGCCAGGTTCACTCCACATTGTTTACATTCTAATTGAGCTCAGGGACGTTCGGTTGGTATGTATGGCGATGAATGAGACCAATCAACTGTCGTGTCCCGTGTAAAAGCCCTTCACTCTCCGATTTAGGGGAAGAACCAGTGATAGCAGCACTCCCTCTCATGTGATATTGCTTAAATAGAGTTTTGTTTCTTACGTATATTTTCCTGGTTCTCATTGACAGCTTCTAGCTGACTGTGAAGCTGAATGAGATCTCTAAATCTGACATAGCATGCGGTGCCATATTTTGGCTTCAACATTGGATTGTGATTCCAAACACTTTAAATAAACCAGTACAACACACGTGACAGCTTTACTTAATTTCTTTGATGGCTCAAGTGTAGAATCAAGTGTCTTTCAAGTTGATACAACTGCATGGATTTATGATTGATTGTTTACAAAAGCATACAATTCTTCATGGATCTATAGGCTCTTAATTTTCCTCTCAAAGTGCACCAGATGTATGCATTTAACATGATGTTGAAATTTACTAAATGTAATGCCCCGGACCCTCCTAGAGGGTGGGGGTGTACTACCCCACACTCACAGTATACACACTTTCTCAGACACCACTGTAAATAGCTATAGGCTATGCCAGTGTCTTGTGTGTAAGATATTAGCTAGGTTATTTAGCCAGCTGATTGAGCTTGGTCTCAAGCAGTGACTGTGGCAGAATCAAATTGGAGAAAATGGCATTTATTGTATTACAGTGTGTGTGGCAACGTTGGCTATTCATAATTTCTTACAGAATTGTTCTCAAGTATAATTTCGGGGCCTGTATAATGTTATTTTAGGATAGATACTTTTAGACTATCTATACTACGAAGCAAGATTACTGAGATCGCTGGATTACTGCACAGAGTAAAACCAGGAACGGCTCTTTTTATGTTCCATATTTGGAAGACTCAGTGCAGTGCAGTTATCCAGCTAACTCAGTAATCCTGCTCCGTAGTATAAGCCCCCATTATAACCTATTTTAAATGTCTAGGTCCTCACTGTTTATGTGATGCGAATGATCTGCTACTGGACATTGTATTAATGTGTTGTATATAGGCCTATTTATTTTTCGGTTGAAAAGTAAATATTTCACGCTGCTTGCTGGATTGGTGCATGCTAGGTGGTGATTGGTGCGTGCTAGGTGGTGATTGGTGCGTGCTAGGTGGTGATTGGTGCGTGCTAGGTGGTGATTGGTGCGTGCTAGGTGCGTGCTAGGTGGTGATATGTTGTGCGTGTTGGGGTGTTGCACAGGTGCCTGTTGATGCTCATGCTCAGAGTCCATGCATACAGTCAAGCCGGAAAGTCTGCACACCCCTTTCACCTTCTCCACGTTTTATTACGTTACAGACTTATACTACAATAAATTGAGTTAATTTTTTGCCTCAAACATCTACACACAATAGCCAATAATGATGAAGTGAAAACAGGTTTTTAGAAAACATGCAATTTTATTTTACTGACAAAAATAGGTTATTTAGGGGTTACCTATCTGTACACACCCTTAGCCTAATACTTGGTTGCTGCACCTTTGGCAGCGATTACAGCTTCAAGGCATCTTGGGAAAGAAGCTACGAGCTTGGCACACTTGTTTCTGGACATTTTTGCCCATTCCTCTTGGCATATCCTTGCAAGCTCCGTCAGGTTGGATGGGGAGCGTCGGTACACAGCCATTTTCAGCTCTTTCCACAGATGTTCAATTGGATTCAGGTCTGGGCTCTGGCTGGGCCACTCAAGGACATGCACAGACTTTCTCCGAAGCCACTCCTTTGTTCTCTTGGCTGTGTGCTTTGGGTCGTTGTCATGTTGGAAGGTAAACCTTCGCCCCAGTCTGAGGTCCAGAGCACTCTGGAGCAGGTTTTCTTCAAGGATCTCGGTGTACTTGGCTGCATTCATCTTTCCCTCTATCAGGACTAGTCGCCCCATTCACGCTGCTGAAAAACATCCCCACATGTTCATGATGCTGCCACCGCCATGCTTCACTGTAGGGATATTAGCCAGGTGATGAGCGGTGCCTGGTTTCCTCCAGACGTGACGCTTGGTATTCAGGCCAAAAAGTTAAATTTTGGTTTCAACAGAGAATCTTCATTCTCATGGTTTGAGAGTCCTCTAGGTGCCTTTTGGCAAACTCCAAGCGGGCTGTGATGTGCCTTTTACTAAGGAGGGGCTTCCGTCTGGCCACTCTACCATAAAGGCCTGATTGGTGGAGTGCTGCCTGGATAGTTGATCTTCTGAAAGGTTCTCCCATCTCCACAAGGATACGCTGAAGCTCTGTCAGAGTGACCCTCGGGTTCCTGCTCACCTCCCTGGCCAAGGCCCGTCTTCCCCGATTGCTCAGTTTGGCCGGGCGGCCAGGTCTAGGAAGATTCTTGGTGGTTCCAAACTTCTTCCATTTACAAATGATGGTGGCCACTGTGCTCTTTGGGACCTGTAAATCTGTAGAGATTTTCCCGTACCCTTCTCCAGATCTATGCCTTGACACAATCCTGTTTCTGAGGTCTGCAGATAATTCCTTTGACCCCATGGCTTGGAGTTTGCTCTGACATGTACTGTCAACTGTGGGACCTTATATAGGCAGGTGTTGGCAATCCCCAATCATGTCCAATCAATTTAATTTATCACAGGTGGACTCCAGTGAAGTTGTAGAAACATCTAAAGCAGTATCAGTGGAAACAAAATGCACCTCAGCTCTCTTTTGGGTGTCATATCAAAGGGTGTGCACACTTGTGTACATATGATATTTTACATTTAGATTTTTAATAAATGAGCACAAATGTCTAAAAACCTGTTTTCACTTTGTCATTATGGGCTATTTTGTGTAGAATTTTGAGACAAAAAATGAACTCAATCTATTGTAGAATATGTCTGTAACGTAATAAAACGTAGCCTACTATTAAAGCTGGAGTACGCAACTTTTCTTTTTGAAAAATATCGGGAACGGTCATGCTTAATTGGTAGCAGTCATAGAAAGAACTGATGTGAGAGCAATCCAGCACCAAAAACTGTGTTTATACCCTCAAATTCTACATTCTAAAACCCAAATTTCTGTTTTCTAAACAAAGCGCATGTGACATGAACCAAACGAAGAGATAGACCGGTTCACTTCAGTTCACGAGAGACGTGGAGCTCCCATTGTTTCTACTGGACAGGTAGGTCAAAAGTTTCAACACAAATTTACCAATGGATTTCTGCTTGCCAGCCAATTATAATTAGCCTACCTATAATGGTAGCTACCCAGCTGAAAAAAATTACCTCCCCAAGACGTCCCCTGAAGATCTCGAAATGTCATCAGGATGTCACTTTGACATCTTTTTGTAGGATTTTCTAAAGGTTACAGGGACGTCGCAAAAACTTTCCTGGGAAGTTCTAGTAATGTCCCCCACACATTCATTACATGACGTTACATTGTAACTAGTAACAGACATTGCAGGAACGTCCCTGAATGTCCCATGAATGTTATGAGCACAATTTCATATCATAACCGGATAGGGACGTTGCTTGAATGTCCCAGAAAAATTCTAATTAAATATCATATTGTACCAAACAGTAACCTTCCTAGGACTTTTAACTCCTTTATGCAGATGCATAGTGAAGTTCCGGCCGGCGCCACCTTTTTGCTGAACTGAGACATTCGTTGCTCCTGCAGCCAAACTATTAGTGGAAATCACAAACTCTGTGTTTTAACTTTATTGGTAGATGATTCGTGACGATTTCTGATGTGTCACTATTTTCCCGTGGCAAGTCCATTTAACAAGCACCCCCCCACCCAGTCTACACCTACCCATGTGTGACATAGTGGACAATAGCGTCTATGTTTGAGTTCATAGATATATTTATTCATCATATAAAATTTTAATTCCGTCATAGCAACAAGATAAACCCAACAATCGTCTGATCGTATGCCAGAAAAACCGTGAAAAGCCCTGCTCACTCAAACGCAAAATAAACATGTGAAAGTATTCTCTCATTCTACAATGTATTCTATTAGCAATATATTCTGCTAAATATTTAATTAATATACAATCCTACCATTGGTTTTACACATCGAGATGTTCCTTTCAAAATTCAGTGGTCATTTATTGTCTGGTACAATCGGTTTGAGTATTCCCTTTACCGATATGTAAAACATTTTCCATCTAGAATGCAGTTGGTCTTGCAGGCTACATATGTACGTACATTTTTCCATACGAGCACTGTCTTTCCAATATGATTGATAGGCCCATTGTTATTTTTGCATTTTGAGCACATTTCACATACTGTAGTGCAATTGTTAATTTTATTTTTGATGTAGCCTACCGATTTTCATTGAAGATAGAACATTTGGCAGCATTTTGCAGATGGTGGATTTTATTTTCATGTTATCGTACATAATATAGGCTATGGCGTATATAGTTGTCACTTATGGCATAGCATATGCTCATTATAATTTTCTGTGCGCTGATATGTGGTAGATTAAGGTAATGATTTTCCTCCTCAAAATAACAACACAGTATCAACACAGTATAACACCAAGTCAATTAAACTTCTGGGATATTGATCTGTCCAGTTAGGAAGCGTAAACGATTGTGAATCAATTTCACCTGATTTGGTGCAAATGAAAGGGACAACAGATGGACAGGAGAGGCAACAGCAAGACAACTCTCAAAAAGTAAATGGTTTTGCAGGTGGTGGCCACAGACCATTTCTCTCTCCTTATCCTACCTGACTGATTTTTCTCTCGTTTTGCATTTTGCTAGTGCCCTTGTCACTACTGGTAGCATGAGGCAGTACCTGCAGCCCATTCAGGTTGCACAGGTAGTCCAGCTCCTCCAGGATGGCACATCCATACGTGCCGTCGCAAGAAGGTTTGCTGTGTCTCCCAGCACAGTCTCAAGAGCGTGGAGGAGATACCGGGAGACGGGCCATTACAAGAGGAGAGCTGGACAGGGCCGTAGAAGGGCAACAACCCAGTAGCAGGACCGGTATCTGCTCCTTTGTGCGAGGAGGAGCACTGCCAGAGCCCTACAAAATGACCTCCAGCGGGCTACTCGTGTGCATGTTTCTGACCAAACTGTCAGAAACAGACTCCATGAGGGTGGCATGAGGGTCCGACATCCTGGAGTGGGACCTGTGCTCACAGCCCAGCACATTGCAGCTTGATTGGCATTTGACAGAGAACACCAGAATTGGCAGGTTCGCTATTGGCGCCCCTCTTCACAGATGAGAGCAGGTTCACACTGAGCACATGTGACAGATGTGAAAGAGTCTGGAGACGCCGTGGCGAATGTTATGCTGCCTGTAACATCATCCAGCATGACCGGTTTGGTTTAATTGACTTGGTGTTATACTGTGATGATTAAGTGTTCCCTTCATTTTTGTGTGCAGTGTATTTAGATGTATGTAACACTGTGATATCAATATTTTTTTATCTTAATCCATCAGAAGAAGCAAATGTATATTTTTTATAATGGACAAAACACATTTTATTCATTTTATTATATGTTTTGCATAGGGGTTATGGACTCATAGATATCTACCCCCCTATACTGATGAAAATATAGTCATTCCCACTTGAAATTGATGCAAAAGTGAAAATTGATGCAAAAGTTTTGTGAGCCAAAACTAAATATAGTAGTTAAATATATCTATTTTTTTTTATTTAGAGCAGTACACAATTTAGCCATTTGGATAGATTTGGAGACACTAATGGACAACAGGGTACACTCTGCCTATATTTTGCATCATGGACCTTTAGTAGTTCTGCATATCATCCTCAGATTTTGTACACTTGTTGACATGGAGTTTATGATCCAGGAAATATAAATATATTTACCTGTTTCACTTACGTAGCTCTCAGTATTTTGTTGCGAACTAAAATACTTTTTGCATTTTTCCAAAGTTTCTTTGCATTTGTGGCACTTTATTTTGACTTAAATTATGAAAATAAACAAATCTAAGTTCATACTGTAAATGGTAGACCTGTCTTGTTTAATTTAAGCCATTTACCAAGTTTATGTGATGCTCACATCTGGAGTTATAAAGCCTTAAACAGAGCACCCCCTAAATAGATGAGAATTGACCAAATTTGCCATCTGCATGAAGGGGTTAATAACATCCTACTAATGTATTTGATGTATTTGTATTCGGCTGAGATGATAGCAGGCATGTCTATTTGAAATTTAAATGACTTGAAATTGAAATTAAATCTGTAAGCTAATAAAATTAGCAGTTATAACTCACCTTTTCAAACACGAATCCCAGCTCACTGAACTGGTTGAATTAAATAAGTGCAGAGTGAAGCATGTCCTTTTGTAGTGCTGATAGGTGGTTGAAAAGTGATAATTCACCAGGGCACACTTCCAGTTTTATTTTGATAGGTTATCTGTTAAGTGTCAATTAAGCTAGACTGATGATGAACTATCTGTGTACTATATGAGTGTACTGCATACTGCACACTATTTTTCATAGTACACTGCCTGGCCAAAAAATTTGTCGTGGCATTGTTACAACCTCATGCAACGTCACAACTATCTTTAATCGGTAAAAAAAAAATCTCTTCATCTCTCCACAATGCGATCGGACCGGTAAAGCTGAGCAATAACGTCAATGCTTCATTTGATACAGACACAGGAAAATTACAGACTATAGGGTTACGTTTCTCACTTTATCCAGCAGTGTGCCTATACAGGGGTGGAGAGCATTCCATACATATGGCCCTTCGCTTTTTGCACGCCTAATTTGGAGACGGCACCTCGATTCGCTTTCCCCTCACATGCACGGCCATGCAAACATTTGAGAAGGAAATGTAGCTCAGAAAAAATTTCTTAAGTAAAAAAAAAAATTCAAATGCACAAATAAATTGAAATTACTTTATTATTTCTCAGTCATAGCTTAAGAGAATGAGGGGAAAAGAGCTTTTGAACTAGGGATGTTCCTAACGACTAATTTCCCTGACGTTTAAACGGAAGTTTAAACTTAGACTAGTCGACTAGTCTAAAAGTAAGAAAACACTCCGAAAACAGTCAAATTTGAGCACAATTTAATCTATAAGGTTAAACATTGTCCAAAAAAATATTGCGTATATTATAAGAGCCATTTGAAACCGTTAATCACATTCTTCAATTACCAAATCGTATTTTAAATGCCACTGAAATGTGTGGCACTTTGCGCCTTGCATTATGAACATTACATTACATTACCCTACAAAACATGACAACAACTCACTAAATAAAAGTTAACAAATAACATTTATTGAAAACAATATTCAACGTAACAAAACATTTTTAGGAAACGTGCCTGATTATTACAACAGCATTTTCATCAGAAAAGCTACCAATAATAGGAACACAAAAAAATAACAATTAGGCCGACTGATCGACGTGACATTAGATTCGTTTTATTGGGCTATTCAACAACGCGATAGGCCTACTTTTTCCACCTCGCTGGTTTAACTTGCAGGGCGAACAGGCTAATGCGTTTTGTTTTTTTCCTTCGTTTTTTTTATTATTGTTTTTTATCCGGCGTTGTTAACATTAGTAACGGATGCTCGTTTTTTTATAAAGCAACATTTGACCAGGAAAACATGACATTTCAGTGCAAAACGCGCACTAAACGCGCACATACCTATTTTGAATGCAAGGCAGCTTGCATGTTAATGATTCAGCTCATGCAGTTGAAAACATATGACGCGATTGTAGAGTCAACTATATTTACTTATTTACTAGAGGCATACAACTGTATGATTATAGGATAAAATGTGACATATTGCATAGGCTTATGGCAATATTCAATTGTTTTGAAAAGACCGGAGTTAACATTAAGCATTTTAATTTGTGTTTCCTATGCAATGACAAACACTCTGGATGATATGGGAAACAAAAACGTCAGAAATACTTACAAGCTTAACTATAATGTTTTTTGCTTGTGGCTAAATTCTTTTTGGGCATCCCTGAATGTCTGAAAGAAGTAACGTTAGTAGCTAACATAACTGTGTTTTTATCTTGCTAGCGAAGTTAGATAGTAGCTGTATTCTTTCTAGCTTTGTCACTCAGTAACGGTAGCTAAGTTAACATTACAGTTGGTGCTATTCGGTCAGAGTTGTGTGGAACTGCTGTGATCACTGGTGAAATATCTTTTAAGTCAAGTCAAGTTTATTTGTATAGCACATATTCATACAACTGAATGCAAAATAATCCACCGTGCTCTCTCCAGTTGATTTTCCCACACTTCTTGTGACTCAGAAAAATGTTAAACCATACGTACTAAAATTCAAAACTCGCTTTGGACTTTTAGGTTTAAAATAGATAACAGGAGCCTACGGCCAGTTTCTGTGCTCTGGCAGTTTTATGAGAGCTTCAGAGACAGAGCAAGTTAGAAATCTCACATTGCACAAGACTTATCAATGGTCGTTCAAACTCTGAATTAGCCTTCGGCTAATGGACAATTAATTTCCGGTATCGTAGAATTATAAAAACTTTTACAAAAACTTTTTATTTAAAAACTGTATAATAAATAGAAATGTCACCCATCAAAAGCATTAGTCCATGTCATGCTCAACATATCGCTATGTCTACTTCAGCTATTAGAGTTGTAGAATTTTAGCGAGGTCATTGTAAAAAGGTCTGAATCTAAATGCTTTTTTATATTCTTAATTATATGAAAATATATATTTCCCATATTTGTTTTATATCGAGATATTGATGAGATGAATTGATCTGCCAAGTGGCTTGGTAATTGGTGCTAAAACGGCTGAGATATTGACAGGCAAAATTTGGGTTTTAACATGTAAGTTGCAACCAAAAGGCTACCGTGTCCCCCTAATAAAATTATACCTTTGTGTAAGCAGAGGCTTTTCTTTTTTACCTCTTATTGTGATGGGTTTAGTAGCGGTGAATCAAACGCAGAGGTGAGGGAGATCAGACAAGTCACCCACACAGGTGAGGACCAATAAGGGAGATATAACAGGAAAAGAAGAAAAGAAATACAGGAACTAATTCCTGACAGCTAACAGCTAAATTAAATCTACCCAGGAAAATAGGGCAAACTCGAATAGAACGAGTGAAACACAAATCTAAATCTCCCGAACTCAATACTAGAGCCCAAACAGGAGACTAGAAAAGCAAAGAAATCTCTAGTACTGCCACCAGTTTAATCAAAGGCATTATTCCTGCATAATAATCTTCATACTGAAACTATTCACAAAGCATGATGACAAGTTCAGTGGCCTTGTGAGCCAAGCATTTATCTCACATCAGAAGGCAGCGGCTGAGAAGTGGCCATTATATTTACACCAAACTACGTAACAGGGCTGTGAGAATCATTTATACTTCTGCTGTTGGTCAGATACAACTTTCAGAAGGGAGTTAGAGTCAAAAAGTCAAACAGTACCGAGACAAATCAACAAGAACAACCAGCAACTGCCTATTACCCCTCTATTCAAATATATTCATTGTACATTTGCTGATCCAGTGGCACTTGAAATCCTTACAGCTGAACTTTGTAAACACTTCTATCACTCCTTTACACTATGGACTCTTTTACAGCCCGAATGGAGCACCTTAACAAGCTCTTACAGCATTACATGCTCAAAAAAGCAAGCATGCCCAAGGCCACTGCAGTTATAAAATAATAACAAGACTCAGCCTGTAAATCTCTGCGCAGCTAGACCAATGAGGAAATAGCTCCGAGCAAAGGTTTAAGTGTGATGTATTCCGCTATTGCTGTGGGAAAAGGTAAAAGTTATTGTGTGAAATATCACTAATTAATTTACTCATTCATCTGACTCCAATTAGAATTCATGCTTGATTGCGAGTGGAATTCTGTTCTGTTGAAACTATCTATACCGGGGACGCTGATAGCCCCGGATACGGGGTGCAGACTAACACACTGAATCGTACTGACAAGCTCAGAGACCCTAGCCCATAGAAACTCAGAGGGTTTAGAACGTGTCACAGAGGTTTTTGACCATAGGATCTACCAAATACTAGAAAACAGAAACTCAGAGGTTTTGAACATATCACCATCACAGGTGCTCAGAGGTTTTGAACATAGAATCCTCCTAGTACTGGCTAAGGCCTAGCAGAGCAATCACATTACCACAAACAAGATTAGTCAGTGTGAAACCCGGTAATAGAGACACAATTCACAGAGACCACGCAAATCAAGTCTAGAAATAGAATAATTTATTAGCCAGGCCCATGCTGGTGTGACTATGGTACCACTACAGCACCAGGAGACCTGTTAAGCAGATTCTCCCATACTGGGAACTTGCACTCAGCCCTGAGCGAGGCGCAGAGGTTCTGACTCTGAGACTTCAGAATACATACCACAGTGCTAGGAACACTGCAGCACAGATCATATACTCTGGGTAAGCACTTGGAGCTGGAAAAGGGTTGAAAAGAAAGATGCAGATGATGTCATGGTAATTTATTAATGACAATAATCACTGGTTACGACTGTGAGAGCAAATATGAACACGTTCAATACCTATTGATAAACACAGGATAACATGCTGCTAAGACAAAGACACATGAACAGGTTCACTAACAAAGTATATAACCAAATGATTCCGTACGGTGTGACAATGGTACCAGGAGAACTGTTAAGCAGTTTCTCCTTGAATATCCCTTTGGACTTCCCTTAAATGCAGTCCTGAGCAGGCCTTCCACATTCCACAATTCCCTTTGTTCGTCCAAATAAGGTCTGGCAGGAAGAGATGTAACTTCTCACCACCCAGGGAGAGAAACTGCATAGTCTACTCCCCCCGATCTAGTGATAGTAATAAGATTATAGATATTTATATGGACAAGCCCATCCCTGATAACCTATACAATCCTCCTTTCACATTCTTTATTCCTCCCCCTCATATACTTTCACATACCCCACACTTCAATTAGTATTAATCCCGGTTCACCACATTTATCATATTATCCACAATGCACATACATATGATGCAAGATACATATACAGCTTTGTTTCAGTCCATAATATGTTCGCAAAACTGCCTGCAGAATGCCTTCTAATGTCCAGTTGTAGGGTCAATTCCAGCTGTTGTTTACGAGGCCATGAGAGGTCAGAGGGAAAAGATTCTCAGGCCACCTGATGAATTGTTTTATTGTACCCTCAAGGAAGTAGCCACCAGCTCCAAGGGTTTATGACTGATAATCCATTTTTAGTCTTACAGCCCGGACGCCTGTATGCAGCCAGTGAGGAACATGTTACAAGGCATGTTATTGTTCTGAGGCATGCAGGTTGGCCTGCATACCGGGGCGATGGAATGCATCTGATTGTCAAAGGTGTGTGTGGCATAGTATGTGGGCGGGAGCGAGCGAGGAGGGGAAGCAGATGTCATTTAATTAGAGTGATGAGCACTATTAGGACGTTATAAGCTATAAGCTCCAGTTCTCTCCGGTACCGCTCAGCCTAGAATGTCTTGCTTCTGCCAATAGTTCTAATTTCAACAGTGGAGTTTTGGAAATATTTTACAAAAGCACCAGATGAGTCAAGTGTAACATAAACTAAGAATGCTTCTTAGTACAACCCTGTGCAACATTTCTGCAATGTTGTTCTACAATGTTGCAGCCACTTTCAAACATAATCTCAATAAAACGTTTTCCAAGAGACTTTGCTACAAAATTGCTGCAACGTTGCTACAATGTTCCAGGTATTTAACAGTTTTTTTTGTGTTTGTTTTTATTCCCATTTTAGTAGCATTTTATTTTATGCGTTTCTATTGGGGGGGGCTGGTGGGGGCAACGGATACATGGGTGGCAACTAATAAATCACAGCGGATAGATGTAGAGTGCAAAAGCCTATATTTATTGCACAACACATTTTGGTGTTTTTATATTGCAAAACGCTGTGTAAAGTCACTACCACTGAAGAGTACAGTTTCATTTATATATATTTGTATCCAGTATTAATGTATTATATACATTATACATTTTTTTCCAAGAATATCAAGTACACAAACCATTCTGAATAACAAAAACAACTTGCAGTAAAACATATCCACGAGCCTACTACTATTATAGATTAACATGGTTGGATTAAGTAGCCTAAATGTACGGCTAGCTAGCAATGCAACAGAGCAATGAGTTTTCCCTCTTGCGCTTTTCAGCTTCCGATGGATAAATCCGCTTGGCCGCCATCGCTCTGTCTCTTCTGATTTTCTATGAATCACTTAAAATTAAGCCTGGCTTCAGGTTAGACAGCGTGGATAAATTCCATTTCACGAAGCTAGATTGCAGCTCAAGAGTTGAAGCTAATTCAAGCCTGATGAAAGCCAGGTTTGGGGAATGAAGTTACGTGCTTGTTCATGGACTATTTAAACAGCCCGATTAAGTGAATGTCAATTTAAACATAAGATCAGAGTAAATTGGCAAAATAACGTACAATCTCGTTTACAGCTGGTGAACAGGAACTCATTATGCAGTTTTATGAAGATTACAAGTCTATAATGACAAAAAAAAAAGCAACGCCACAGTAATTAATAAAGCGAGACGCAGCGTGTGAATCGATTTCCGAGCGCATAAATACGTACGTTAGTCCTATTGCGTGTGCATCTCCTCAACTTAAAAAAAAAATATTTTAATAGTAGGCTACTTTTTGTTGTGTAGCTATTTAGGAGCAAACACAGTGGGACAAAAAAAACCTGTACATTGATGCTGTGGAACTATAAAATAACCTATTAAATAGGGTACCTAATTCTGTAAAACCTTCCTTGGTGCCCAGCTAACACAGGACGTTGTGACGACGTCGCAGGAATGTGGTATTTTGGTCACCCGTGACATGACCTCTTCTCTCATACCCACAAGTAAAAAATTTGAGACGTTCTAAAATTGGCAAGAAAATCCTATTCAAAATTTCACCTATTTCTGTAGATTTACATTGGATTACATATAACAGTAATGCTACAGTAATATTTCACCCAACTCGGGTCAGATGTAGTGGAGGACCTGTTCTCTCATACCCACATGTCAAAAGTTTGAGAAGTTCTAAAATAGGCAAGAAATCCAAAAATCCGGTGCAGTATCCAAATAATTTCTGATGTATAACAGTACCTGGTATTTCATATATATATATATATATATATATATATATATATATATATATACATGACCAGGCTATCAGAATGTTGAGTCAATTAGGCTATATTTCACGGAGAAAAAAGCGGAAGGATGACCGTGAAAGCATACAATCGTTTTTCGCGACCGATTTAAGGTGGACCGGAAATGTCGAATCGGGAGCTAACTTCAATTGTCTATACCCTGAAAGTACAATAATCTATTTGCGTACTAATACGTACCTTTTCAAGCAAAAAAGGTACAAATTAATTTTGTATTGCTGGCTAGGGGTACAATATTGTATGTAGCCTAGTTATAGGGTAGGCTACTACCCAAGTGACAAGCGTTTGTACCTTTTTAGGTAGGCTACTTTTCGTACCTTTTTTTACGAGAGTGTAGGTGAAACTACATTTCAGCGATACGGTCCATCTTACCACTGATGCCCCTTTTTAACATATGCCCCCAAAAAAGTCTGTGCACGGCCCTGCTGACACGGGACGGTATTCCTACCTGATTAAAGTAAATAGGCTACCAGGTGATTCCAATCGGCACTTACCCAATGTGCGTGCATTTTGGAGTATAATCATCAGAATGAAAACAATAACCAGAGGAGCCTCCTTCATATTGTCCTTAAAATGATTTTTTTTTTTTTAAACATTAACTGAGTTCAGGAATTACGAAAATAACAACTGAAGTAATTCCGAAAGAATCAACGGCCAGTACGAAGAACTGCATTAAAGAAGCCTTTACTTCCTTGTCACCTTCGAGCTGCCGGAGCTGGTACTGTACACAGAAAGTAACCTATGTGTGGTTCGTAGCTACGTCATATGCACGATTGGTAGTTGTTGGTTAGGTGGGTGTGTTACTGTTTTGATAAACAGAAATGTAGGCTACGTTTGACGAAATAAACGGTGGTGTTGGAAGAATATAGACTGTTTTAATGTAGGTTTGGTCAATGTTTAAGAATAATAGAGCAATTTGGTATGCTTTTACATTTAGAAACTGATTTAAAAAAATATGCAGAGTAAATGTGCTTTTTCTATGTTATTTCATCAAGACCTTTCTATTGTATGATAACGTCTCAGTATACTCAAAACAGCATATAGCCTAGCCTAAATGTTTTGACTGTGGAGAACAAAGAGGGTAAAATGAAAACGCCGCTATGGTAAAATGTCCCCCCTCCTTTAAAGTTATTCCTGAGCAATAAATTGTGCCATATTAAATCTGCATACCCCCATATCATTGAGATACTATGTCCAGGGGAGGCAGCAGAGCATGATATAAGTGATGCATACACCCAGGAGCGTAGATTTGTATATGGACAGGGAGACACGTCCCCCTCAATGTTGTAAGGTGGGTTAATTGTCACCCTCAATGATTTGTGCTTTACATAATATATTTTTATTCACTCTAACCAGAGATTGTTCGCCTTTTGACGCGTATTTGAAAGCTGACAGTATGACGTGCCAGTACATGCTGTGATTGGCTACTCTCTTACCTCATTGGCATACGCACCTACCAAATATCCCAAGTGTCCCAAACCTCCCTCTTCAAATGGAAGCGACGGAGTGGTAATGTTAAATTATATCGAAATTATACCGGTAAACTAGCTATAACACATAACGCTGGTTTGGTGCATAGTGTAGTTGTCTGCTCGGTTCAATTCACCCGAAAACTTGACTTGAGTACCACCTATGGATTGAAGCTGATCTTGTAATCTTATCATTAAACACTAACGTTAACGTTACATACGTTAGCCTGCTAACCTTAACGTTATTGAACGATTGTCGATGTTTCCCGGCTAAACTAGGTGTATATAAGTGTTAAATGTTAATGTCACTTTATCTGAGTGAAACTATGAATGTCAGCAACGAGGGCGAAAACAGACATTAGAGATTTCTTCGCCAAATCTGCCCCATCACCACCAAGTCAACATGTAAGTCTTGATTTCAATCATAACGTTTGCGTTAACGACGTTATGTTGGCTAATTAACTTTAACGTTACTCGAATGTCTAGGTTGGGATTAGTAAAATAACCTTAGCTGCTTGCTTCTAACCGTCTATATCAAATTCCTAACCAATTGATTTACGTATTATTTGTAACTAACGTTACATGCCAATAAAAATGCACTTCGCTTAGTGTCTTTTATGGTCATCCCTCACAAATCAACTTGAATTGCAGCTTAGAAGTTTGTGTCTATTGTTTAAATGCACCCTTGTGTTGTCATGTAAGGCAGCTGAGGAGGAGGGTAGACCGAGAGAGGAGACAGATGAAGGAGAGACAGGGCAACAAGTGAGATTTTATTAAATGCATCTCTTTCTCTGTTTTTGCACATGGTAGTAGAGGTAGCCAATTTAAAGACCAATTTCTTCATGGTATAATGTCATTGCGTTAATTGTGTATTATTAAGCTTTAAAGTTTAAGTATCTTAGTGTTTACTATGTTAATTTCTCACACAAATTAAGACATTTTATTAGGGAATTAATGCACTGTTCTGATATACTCATGTTAGGCAGCTGAGGAAGCTAGAGAGGAGCCAGAGGAGGGAGAGACAGGGCTACAGGTATGATTTAATTAAGTGCATTTTTGCACATGTTGGTAGATGTA
Source organism: Ilyophis sp. 1 JC-2022 (assembly GCA_022702515.1). Classification (NCBI taxonomy): domain Eukaryota; kingdom Metazoa; phylum Chordata; class Actinopteri; order Anguilliformes; family Synaphobranchidae; genus Ilyophis; species Ilyophis sp. 1 JC-2022. The sequence continues at coordinate 115,393,179 of CM040405.1, read as the reverse complement.
GGCTAACTGTAAGACCTTTCTCTTCATGGTATAGCTTCTACTCCAGGTTATTTAGGTATTTCTAAGAGGTTATTAAGTTTGGTTATATTTTGTCATGTCTTGTAGGAAAGTGATACAGGGACTGAGTCTGAAGTTCTTGTAAAGCCTCATCAGCCAGATCCCAAATACATTCCTGTGCAAAAATGAGCGAAATAAAGTACTACATATTCAAGAGAGCTGGTATAAAGATTACACATGGCTCCACTATTCTCCACCATCAAAAGGTGTTTTATGCTTCTACTGTGCAAGAGCATTTCAAACAAAAAAGTCACCCCTAGCTAAGAAAGCCAACGATGCTTTTGTCACAGAAGGTTTTAGAAATTGGAGGAGAGCCCTAGAAAAATTTGCACTACATTCAAGATGTCAGGCCCATATTCAGGCTGTCACAGCCTATGCACACGAGGCAAGGCCCATAGACACCCAGTTGTCAAGTGCATTGGCAAAACAGCAACAGGATGCTAGACACTGCCTATTGAAGATTGTAGGTTTGTTACAGTACAGGTAGACAGGGTTTAGCTTTTAGAGGGCACAAAGCAGATGAGGGTAGTCTGTACCAGCTTCTGAAGTATGAAGCAGAAGGTGACCCCCTCCTTTCAAATTGGTTGGCAAACCGTAGCCATGACTACATAAGTCCACAAGCGCAGAATGAAATTCTAAAAATATTTGGCAATACAGTTGTGCGAAACATTACTGCTACCATTAAGGTGAAAGGGGTGTGCAGACTTTCCGGCGTGACTGTGTGTGTGTGTGTATATATATATATATATATATATATATATATACAGGTGCAGCTCAAAAAATTAGAATATCGTGAAAGCGTTCAATATTTTTTGTCACTCATTTCAGAAAGTGAAACTATATTATATAGATTCATTACACATAGAGTGAAATATTTCAAGCCTTTATTTCTTTTAATTTTGATGATTATGGCTTACAGCTAATGAAACCCAAAATTCAGTGTCTCAGAAATTTTTTATATTTTGCTTTAACATATTTTTAAAGTATCATATTTAATATTTGGTCGCATATCCTTTGCATGCTGTTACTTCCTGAAGTCTGTGACCAATCAACATCAAAAGAGTCTTATATATAGAAAAAAGGATAGGCCTTAAGAATTAGTTTGATTAATGCAATGATTCTATTGAATGTCTTTATTTGATATGTTTGTGTGTTGTGCGTCTGCCCCAATGTTTATGTTTTTTGTTGTTGTTGTTGCTGGGCCGACAACTGAAGTTCCTTAACGGGAAAATAAAAGTTATTCTATTCTATTCTATGCTTAAAAACCATGGCCACGCCCTGCCTCAACCATGGCTACGCCCTGCCTCATCCAGTGGTCCTAGGGGAGCTGAAATAACTACAGCCCGATGGGGCAAGTTCAGACAGGGGACTCCTTAACACCGAGCCAAGTCTCTTAGCAAGGAATACCCTAGCAGTGTCACAACGCCACATGAAACATCTCTTTGACAGACGCGCAAAAGTCCGCATGCTTTTTCCTGGTGATCAAGTGTTGGCGTTCCTCCCAGTTCTTGGCTCCGCATTGCAGGCTCGCTATAGCGGCCCATATACTATTAAAGACAAAGTTGGGGAGTTGGATTATTTAATCCAGAGCGCAGAAAGAAAACTCGCTTGTGTCATGTGAACATGTTAAAGGCTTATCATGATCGAAATGCTACATGTCCCGCGAAGCCCGTGCTGACCTTCTCTCTCTCTCCAACAGGCTGTTGCCTCTTCTATTTTCTCGGAGGGGGATATGGAGGATGTGACAGCACCCTCTAGATGAGGGGCGGTTGAGGAACTCTGAGATGTTGTCTGGTCTCTCTGAACGTCATTAAAACATACTGACATATTGAGTATGTTGTTTCCAGATGTGCCGAGCCAAACATCACTCGTTGAGCATGACATCGACGTGGGAGATTCAGCCCCCATCAAGCAACGTGCATACCATGTCAATCCTATGAAGCGTCAACATCTGAAGAAAGAAGCAGAATATATGGTGAAACATAATATTGCAGTGCCCAGTATAAGTCCATGGAGTTCATAGTTAATAAACCTGATGGTTCTTACCGTTTTTGTACGGATTATTGCTGGCTAAATTCTATCACAAAGCCTGATAGCTATCTGCTACCCTTGATGGAGGACTGTATTGATCGCGTCGGGTTTGCTAAATTTGTCAGTACATTTGATTTATTAAAGGGATATTGGCAAGTTCCATTGTCTACCCGTGCTAAAGAAATATCAGCCTTCGTTACTCCGGATTCGTTCCTGGAATACACGGTAATGGCATTTGGTCTAAGAAATGCTCCCCCAACAGGCTCATGAACCATGTTCTCGCAGGTCTACCTGGGTGTGAAGCCTACTTGAATGACGTTGTGGTATATAGTGCTACCTGGCCTGAACATGTACAACTTATCTCTTCTCTCTTCATTTTAAATGTTTTTTTTTCTTCTTTTTGGACATTTATATGCTTTTTCAGGAAGTGAAAGACATAAGCATGGGGTAAGGATGTGAATTAAAATAAAAATAGGGTTTCAGTTTCATTGCAGAATTGTTTGGTATAAGGGCCTCAGACAACCTTGGAAAGCACATGCTGTAGCTAGCACAGGCAAGCCTCAGGCAACTGAATGACCAGGTGCACACGACTCCTCCCAGGACTCTCTATGTGGAGTGTCTGACTGATGGCCAGCGATGCAGCTGGAAATGCCACCGTCCTGGACAGTGCCATTCCCGAGAAGCAGTTTATACTGATCCTTATCAGATACAACAGGAGCTCTTTAAAAAGCTTCAGTTCCTCTTTTAGGGACAACCACACTGTGTTAAGGTAGGGCAAAGCTAGTGTTGGCGGACAAAGAAATCTCAAAATCCATCACGATCTCTGCAAAACAGGACACACGCACACAGTTACACACTGAACTTTTTGAACACTTAGCAAAAGCCAATCTAACTGTGAACCTCGCAAAATGTGAGTTTGGCAAAGCTACAGTAACCTACCTTGGCAAAGTTGTGGCCGGAGGATCTGTGCGTCCTGTGAGCACTAAGGTTGACGCTATCTCGCAGTTCCCTGCTCCAACTGACAGATGTCAGCTCATACTTGCCAACCCTCCCGATTTTCCCGGGAGACTCCCGATTTTCACTGTCCTCTCCCGGTAATCACCCGGAGACAACATTCTCCCGCAGTTCTCCCGATTTCGGAGAATATCCGTTTTTTGTATTTTTTTATTTTATTTTTTTAATCTGACGCTTGTATCTACGTGGCACTGTGGTCCGCACAACACGCGATATAACAGACACACGCAGACGCGGACGCACACCCGCGGTACATACGTTAAATAAACCGTTAAATAAAGTTTTTATATTTAAAAAAAAGGTGATTGCACCCCCCCTCAACAATTACAATCGAGGTCCGCGAAAATCCTTGATAATAAAAGTGGTCCGCAAGTGGTTCTTATTTTGTAATTCACACCCTTAAAAATTCACTAGAATGCAGGAAATTAAGTTTTTTTCTAGGGGAGGAGGACCCCCAGACCCCCCGTGGTGGTTTCGGAAAATCTCCCTATTTCTGAGGGCTCAAGGTTGGCAAGTATGTGTCAGCTGCGTCGGTTTTTGGGTATGGCTGGTTATTACCGCGGGTTTTTGTTTAAACCTCCGTTGTTGCTTCTTTAACGGACCTCCTTAGTCCGAAGGTTGCTTTCATTTGGTCTGAAGAATGTCAGACGGAATCTGATAACAAAAGCACTCCTAATAAATGCCCCAATTCTTTCTGCCCCGGACTTCACCTGTCCCTTTAGACTAGCTGTAGATGCAAGTGATTTTGGTGCAGGTGCTGTCCTTTTGTAAGAACGTTCCGATGGTGTTGAGCATCCCGTCTGCTATTTCTCTTAAGAAATTCAATGTCCATCAGTGGGGATACTCCACCATCGAGAAGGAGGCCCTCACCCTAATCTTTGCTCTACAGCATTTTGAAGTCTACTTGGGTTCCTCCTCCCATCCTGTTACGGTATACACTGACCACAACCCTCTCGTATTTCTACAAAAGATGCAAAATTCTAACCAATGGATTATGAGGTGGAGTGTCTTCCTGCAAAGTTTTAATTTGGACGTTAGACACATAAAAGGGAAGGATAATATTATTGCTGACGCTCTGTCCCGGAGGTAGTCCATAAAAGAGCGTGTTTATATGTAAATACTTTATTTTTCTTTTTACTCAGGTAGGGATGATTCACTAGCCTACTTGTTTCTCGCTGACTGAGACCCGGCCGTCTAGGGGTGTTCCCATACGCTGGGTATTGTTTTTTTTCGTTCTGTTCGTTAATATTCTGGTATATTTCATTACAGTACCAGTACGGTATTGTAATGCTGTATCTGGGTTAGCTGTGCCCTTAAAATTCTGGTAAAAGCTTCTGACTACTGCAGAGGGAAAAAAAAAAATTGTAATAATATATAATAATATAATATAATATAAACATCGAACAAAAAGTTCGGAAATTTGTGTTTGGTAGATTATTTCTCTGTTGTAACATTGCTTCTTGGCAATAAATTTTATACCGTTGGAAAGCCTGTTTATTTCCCTTTTAAATGCTGCCCCATTTGTAAGGAACATGCATTTGTGGGATGAGCAGCACAGCTGAGTATGTGGGTTGCGCCCATGTAAAATTTTCCAAATCTTCTCTGCCAATGCCAAACAGAGAAGTGTTTAGTGGATTAGATGATTGAAGTCTATCAGTAACAAGGAAGAAACAAGACATATTGGCAATTTTACAATTTATTAATTTAACAAACAGTCAGGAGCCTCAGTAGCGTGTGGAAGAACCATACACAGCCACAACAGCCTGGCACCTCCTCCTCATGCTGGTCACCAGCGTGGTCACACACTGCTGTGGGATGGCATTCCACTCCTCAACCAGGATTTGTCGCAAGTCAGCCAACGTGGTTGTGTTGGTCACTCTAGCACGAACAGCACGCCCAAGCTGATCCCACAAGTGTTCAATTGGGTTGAGGTCAGGACTGTTGGCAGGCCATTCCATTCTCTCTACTCCCAAATTCTGGAGGTAGTCTCTGATAAACCCCGCTCTGTGGGGGCGAGCGTTGTCATCAGGATGGAGTTCGGTCCCAGACTGTGGAGATATGGGATTGCCACTGGTTGCAGAATCTCATCTCGATATCTCTGCATTGAGATTGCCTCCAATGATGACAAGCCTCGTTTTTCCAGTGATGGAGATGCCGCCCCACACCATCACACTGCCTCCACCAAAAGGTGTTACTCTATCGGTGCAGCAATCAGCATAGCGTTCTCCCCGTCTTCTCCACACTTTGACCCTACGATCCAACTTCCGTAGGCAGAATCTGGACTCATCGCTGAACATAACGTTCCTCCACATGTTCAGGTTCCAGTGCAGGTGTAAGCTGTTTGGCATTGGCAGAGAAGATTTGGCAAATTTTACATGGGCGCAACCCACATACTCAGCTGTGCTGCTCATCCCACAAATGCATGTTCCTTACAAATGGGGCACCATTTAAAAGGGAAATAAACAGGCTTTCCAACAGTATAAAATTTATTGCCAAGAAGCATTGTTACAACAGAGAAATAATCTACCAAACACAAATTTCCGAACTTTTTGTTCGATGTTTATATATATATATTTTTTTTTACAGGATTCCTGTATACTGTGCAAGTGATTCTCTGTAGCCTATGGCCACAGTTTGGTCAAGGGGGTGTTACGTGTGCCTGTCTCTCCCTCTGTCTGTCTTGTGTTTTCCCAATCCAGAGAATAGAACAATTGGTCTGATTGACTAATTGGAGTCACCTGGCCCACGCCTTTAAAAGACTGGCTTGTCCAGCAATCGGGAGTTGCTCTTTTACTTTTGTTCCTGCTTCCGAGTGAGACGGTTTTTTTCTCCCTCACGGCCTACGACCCCGAGTGTCTTTTGGACCGTGGTTTTTCCCTATTTTCTCCATCTACTGACCTGTTTCCTTTACTACACATATCGGCATTCACAGACGCACATACACATATAGATACCTGCATTCACGCATCCATACGCTCCCTATCCCTTTTCCCCTTTTAATAAATGTATTTTTGTATCGCAACTCAACGTCTCTCTGCCTTTTATGTTGGGGTCATTCAGGGAGTGGCCGTAACATTGTGTTTACGTGATATCCAGTCCGTGTCTTACGTCTACCCTCATTATTGTTTTATTGGTCCTTGTTACACTCATTGTTCTCACATGTGAGCTATCTCCCCTCCCCGCCTCTGCACACCTTATTCCCATTATGTCTGTCTCCCTCTGTGTATTTAACCCAGTCCTCCCAGTCATTCTTTGCGAGTTCCTCACCATTGTTACTATATATATTGATACTATATAGTACCTGTTCTTCACGAGTTGTTTTCTGAGTTTCTGTTAGTTTTGGGTTTGTTTTCCTTGTCTGTTTCTCATGGTTTATTTTTATTTCTGCGATTCCCTGACTTTGGACTTCTGCCTGTGTTCTCGCGACCCTGAGTTTGGACTTGGTTTTTGTACCTCTGCTGTTCCTTCCCGGTTCCGACCTCTGTCTGTTTTGTGACCACTCTTTGGACTCTGTTTTTTGTACTCCCTGCCTGCTACTGGGTCCCTTTTTCCACTGGTCCTTACAATATGAAGATGTCTGTTAGCAGTGATAGATTGTTTAGACTCTGAACTTACACAGTGAAGTTATTATCTTTAAGTAATCGCAATTATATGTAAAATAAAGTAACAGGACTCTTTTTTTTAAAATTGACAGAATCTACTTTGTCCACATTAGTATTGCACGGTATATCAATACTAGAAAGGTATCGCAATACCCAGCCTTTTAAAACGGTACAATACTCCATTGTATTAGTACCGATACTTTAAGAATAACAGTGTTTTAATAAGCTGTATTTCCTATGAGTTGTGTGGATGCACAACCGCAGGCAGTGTGTGCGTGTGTGCAGCACTTTGCGTCCACTCCCTGCATGCGTAGTGGGCGTGCCAACCGTAATTTCTTTCTCACACGCATACCGCCGCTTTCATGGTGACAGAGCGAGAAGCATGGCTGCAAGTACAAGTGCTTTTGCCGACCGTCCACGGCTTGTTGACAAAACAGTCGCACGGAGCGAAATATGGCATTATTTTGCTTACATAGCTGAGAGTCAGGGCAAGCCCACAGACCCCACACAGACTTGCTGACCTGTTAAAATAATTCAAAGAACTACAGGTTAGCGAATGCGATAGATAACATAACTACATGCCCTCAAATATAAGTCAAATGAGTGAGATTTATTTTGTGACAAGCAAACTTTTTTCACCATTGGAGTTTGAGGAGGCAATTCAGGGCAATGCTAACCGTTTAGCTAGCTAACATTAGCTAGCTAGCTAGTTAGCTAACTTATCGACGTGGCAAACATCTCAATATGCAAACGCAACTTTCACACTGGTAACGTTAACTTTACCATAACTTGCGAGATGCTGAATACTGCAATATATTTGTTTGGCATAGATTGAAATAGTCAAGTGCTTACTGACCCTTAAACATTAATACATTTATGTAATCATACATTTTTGTCAATAATTATTTCTATTATTTTCTATTTAGTCAAATTAGATTTAGAAATAACAATGAGAACAGGCTATCTCAAAGTAGTTTACAATCTACATAGGCTACCATAAACTGAAAACTGAAATATTAAAGTATGGATAAGTGTAATTTATCCATTTCGTCTCCATGTTCTGGTTTTCACATGTCCACGTTCTGCGCTTTCCGTTGTGTTTTCAGGTTTCAGAGATCCCAACGGCTTTGACATCCTGTGTTCCAGAGGCAGCAGTCTAGAAGTGACCGAGGTGTCATTTCAGCCCAGAGAGCCGCAGATGGAGAAACTGACAATTGCGCAAATCAAGGCGTTGGGACGAAATAAAAACATATATTGTTTGTGGACATATATGTGTAATACGCACAAAATGGTACTTGTATTGTGGTTTCCAAGCGACAAGATTTTCAGAGTTCTCAAGAAAATTCAGAGTTCTCAACTTTTGCTCTCAAATTTCAAAGTGTTTAAATAAAGAGAATGAGGCAGTAATTCTCAGAGAATGCTAGACTTTATTTCATTAAACATACAACAAAAGTCCAGCGTAGTGCCCCCGCAGAGACTATCAAAAATGTCAGACCTTATCCCATACACCGCACGATCAAGGTCATGACATCTCCGCAGGAGACACTCCTCCGCAGGGACACTCAATTATTCTTGGTTTACAGTCCATCTTTATACAGTTTCTTATCAGATTGTCCATCCCATTCTCCCGTCTTTCGCCAATCAGGTGTCTCTTCTCAAGCCACGATGGTTTCCTCAGTGCGCATGTCCGCGCATGTCCAGTCTGTCTGACCTCTTCTGTGGATGGAAACCTTAAACTGAACTCTGGAAAGCACCGAAAATTAATAATACCTTCATGTCATTGGGCCAGTTGTTCAAAGGTAATCTGATCAGATTTTGGTGATCGGATTGGATCAAATCTTGAAAATGGGTTGTTCAAAAGGGAAAGAAGGATTCTGAAATCGGATTAGATCATGTAATCCAATCCTAGTTTAAATCTGGATCAAACCTTCAGTTTGTGTTGTTCAAAACTTTCCTGTGGGATTTGGATAACTTTGATCCAAAAAAACAGGATTATCCTGATCCCAACGGGGTAGGATTTCAGGGTGGATTTCAGGGAGAAAATGTAGTAAAACTTTAAAATTGGTCAAATAATACAACATTTGTATCATTTAGTGTATATACTTTTATTTATATTTTGCACTTGACTTGTGTAACTGTTACAATGATAAAGTAGACAGACTACCAATTAAGCCTTTCAGTATAGTAAAGTAAAAATAAAATAAAAATGATCCCCCAAACAGATTCCAATAACAAACAAAAATAATATATTACATTTTTCTGTCATCATCACTGTATATTCATTTCAAAGAAACAAACATCAGAGATGAACCTGTCAAAAATAATTTCTAACAATTGCATCCCTCACTACACGTCCAGTCAGTCCCTCATTCTGACTGAACGGCAGAGGTTGGTCTGGTTCTTCATCAGGCTCAGGTGCATCATCAACATTATCACAGAGAGGGACATTGCGCCTGGAAGCTATGTTGTGCAGGACAATACACGCAAGTATTATGTTGCATGCTCCCTGTGGTTCCACTCGCAAGTAGTTAAGGCATGCAAAGCGTCTCTTCAGAACTCCATTTAAACGCTCAATTGCTCAATCTTGTTTTGCAATGAGCAGTGTTGAAGCGTGCCTGTGCAGGTGTGGTTGCTGCAAGAAAAGGAGTCATCAGCCATGGTAGGAGTGGATAGGCACTGTCTCCTAATATTATGCCATCCGGTCGGTTGGTTTGGAGCTCTCTGTATAAAGCACTTTCCCTCAGGATACGTGCATCATGAACATGTATAATGCACTGCTGGAGGGTGTTAAGTGCCATTATGCCTCAATAGTAGGAATTTCTGTTGCAGGTGGAATGGTGACTAACAGAAGGAAGAAAGACATTTGGGTTGAAATCACCCAGAATGTAAATGCAATGGGGTCTGGCCAGAAGAGGACCTTGGAGCAAGTGAAATTCAGATGGAAGAATCTGAGAGCCAGAGCAACAAAGGACCTTGCTGAAGCAAAATATACCCAAACAGGCAACAAACCCTTTAAGAAAGGTGAATACTCAGATGTGGTTCTGGACATTATTGGAGGTGAGAACTCTACAGCTCTGCATGGGATTCAAGGTGTTGTAGGGGATGGTGAGCCTACGATTGTAGAGGACAGTGAGCCAGTTCCTGATAATGCAGAGGAAACATTTATTCTGGATCTCAGCCCTTTTACTGAAGAACAACCTGGATCCTCACTGGTAGAGCCAGCAGTCACAGGAGCTCAGAAAAGAGGCTTGAAGCGTCCTTTGCCAAATAATGATGATGCCTATGAATCACTTGTTAAACGAGAAACTGAAAGAGCAGAAGCACAGATACTCCTGGCAAAGGAACAAATCAAGCTGACAAAACTGCTGCAAACCAAGGCGAAACTTCAGATCCGCCTCCTAAAAGCAGGGATTGAAAATGCTGGTCTCTCCTCCTCAGATGAAGAAGAACCCTGAACATTCTTTATTTTGTTAACTATTGGACATTTAGCCTTTTTGTTAACATTTAAGACGTTTTCAAAATATCCACGATGTATTTGTTAATATTTGTTTTTTATTTGTTGTGGCTCAGGGGTCATAAAAGAAATTATAAATGGAAGTGGATGTTTATGTTATTTTTGTATTTTGTCTCAAAATAAGAAACACTTAAAATGACCATGTTGGCTCTTCTACCTGTTCTTCTTTACATAGCTGGTAGTCCACATTGTGATATGTTGTCCCATTTAGAGTACTAGTAATCCGGATTTGGTAATCTTGAAAACTGTGTATCTGGATCAGGGTGATCCAATCCAATGTTGCTTTGAAAAACCGGCATGAAACTAAGACGGATTACCTGATCCTGGATAGCATAAAATGGGATTTCCAAATCCGGATAATTTTGATCCAGATTAAATTTTTTGAACAACTGGCCCCTTATGATTGCTCTATTTTTGTAAACTTTCCTCATTATTTTTTATGCGTTTCTGTGTAACTGTGAGTGTATTTTAATTAGTCTGCCTTTGGAAAATACCAGGCGCTCCCCCACCTTCCAACAGACCCTTAAAAAATACCAGATGCTCCCGCGCTCCCACATCTCCCAAAAACAGAGTTGCGCTGCTGTGAAAGCGTGCTTCCATTTGATCTAACATTATGTGCTTTTGTGCTCACATTATACCTGCTGTGAAAGTGTATTATGTGCTTCTAACATTATACCTTATACATTTTATTGTGTTTTGGTGCACATGATACATTTCATAGATACATATTCAGATACTATCAATACATATTGTCACAGGTGATACAGTTTACAGGTGATACATATTCAAATATAATCAATACATATTGTCACAGGTGACCAATGGATTTAATGGAATTCCCAACAATAATTCCCAACAGTATGGTGTTGTAATATTGTCGTTTTTCATTTTGATGTTGTTTTTATTGAATGTTTGAGATTCCTGTTGTGGATGCGAAAATCACAGCGGTCAAGGCCAGTTCAAAGTTGGTGCAGGTGTGCAGGGTGGAACAAGAAGTGAAGGAGTATGTCATCTCTGATGCAACGGGGTCCATCAAGCTACATCTTTGGGAGCAGCAAGTTTCTTCGGTCTGTGCGCTGGCATTGTACAGATTTAGCCCACTATCGACCAGGGAGGATGCAGGAGAAACGTACCTAACTGGGTGTAGGGGCACAACTATTGTAGCAATTGAGGACATTTAAGTCCCTGAGAATATGATCACTGAGTGCTCAGACGAAGAGGAGCTCCATACGATTGTCGGGCGAGTGACGGGCGCTCAGATTTATGAAAAGCTGCAGTGCTGCAAGTGCTCAAAGTCGCAAATAGACGTTCACAGCGAAACGGCTAACCTTCGCTGTGAGCAATGCAAGTTGTTGCAGAAAAGATCCAGCTTTATTTCCAGTGTGAGTGGCACCCTAATTGTCACGGAAGGAGGGGTGGACACTGCAATGACCATCACCAATTCATTCTTGAGAGGATATTTAGTCTAAGTTTAAGTTTTAGTTTAAGAACAGTTGTCACACCTCCTGTTGGATGTGCAGGACATTGAAGAGCACTTTCTAAATGGCGATTCATTTGAAGTGAATTTTGGCACTGAGCATTTCATTGCGTCCCTACGGCTGTGCAGAGTTGTTGCGCAAGTTGCAAGTTCACCTGCAATGCGTGGAGATGAGCCTGAAAGTGTGAATTGTTCAAATGAACAGGACACTGCTGGGGAGGGTGATTGGGATGCATTAGAGGGGGAGCTACCAGTTGGAGTTGAACAATTGTAAGGAAATGTTCTCTTTTGCACTGAATTGTTCATTCATACAATTCTTTGTTCATGTGTTCTTTAAAATTTAGCACAATTGTCAAAATTAGAAGGGCTTATCTTGTCGTTTGTATTTTCGTGAGGCATTCAGTTGGAATGAAATGTTCTGTATTGCACTGTATTGTTAAGAAGTGATCATGTTTTTGATATACTTTGTATGTTCTCTTAAATTCGGCACAATTCTCAGCATTACAATTTAATGTGTTCATTTGTAATTGAGTTTGCGATTAATTTGTAAGATAATCTTGTATTTTGCACTGCGTTGTTAAGATGCAATGAATGTAGTTTTGTACGAATGTGACATGTTCTTTGAAATTCAGCGCAGTTTTCAGTATTGTAAGTTCACCTTTGCACGTGTAGTAGACTTGTGTCTTGTTTCCACTTGCGCCTTGTTTCCACTTGCGCATTCGACCCGTTCCAGAGCCAACGCAACCCAAATGCGAGACGTACAGCGCGGCTCAAATTGCTTTTCCATTAATCCGAGCTGGTTCTCCGCCAGAGACTCGTTATGTATCGGTGCTAGGTAACGCGACACAGCTGTTCCAAAGTACCTTGCTAATGTTAGCTATTATAACATGGCGAACTACGAGTTGGGTTTGTTTGTGTTGGTGTTGTGGAATATGTTGCTTCAAAAGCAACAACGTATCCGTCAGCGCAGACATATGTTATCACAAAAGGCCTCCCTCCCAGTCGTTATTTATGTGGATTGATCTTCGCTAAACACATTCAATTGTTTAAACCAGCAGAGTCCGCGATCGTTGGATCGATTCAAAATAGGCATAGAAAAGAGTTTCGTACTGAATCGGATTCTTTTTTTCAATTAACATTTATTTATTCTCGTTTCTGAGCGATAAATTCAGCTGCTGCTGAACCGACTCGTCTGCCCAAATCATTAAAAGGGCCTGGACTTCCTCGAAACCCCACGGGTTGTTTATTTTTTCCATTTTTTGTTGTTGTTATTAAACAGCCGACAAAGTGAGTAAGCGCGTCTTTTTCGGCTACGTTGCTGTGGTGAATCACCATAGCAACGCACTGGCGGCTCCATTATATTCGAGCCAGCACCAGAGGACAAATCGGGCTGTTTTTGGAGTGGGTCTCGTTGGCGCGGCTCGAATTTGAACTAATGGAAATGCTCAGAAGTCGAGCCAGCGCGGCTCTGGAACGGGTCGAATGTGCAAGTGGAAACAAGACAAATAGTGTCGTTCGTCCGAAAGCAAATGTTGGGTTTCAAGATTGTTTGTTTTTACCAATGATCAGTAGTTTGTTTGTGATCACAGTATTAATTATGTACTGTGTTTCAGACAAGGTGTCTATGTAATTAGACAATAAATAATTTTATTGATTGCTCTACGTCTTCACCTGCTATTGGTGATAAGTTGTTACAGGTTTAGGTGAATTTCAGAATGTACTTTCAAAACCTAAGATGGTAGCCTACTGTGAAACGCCCGACGGTTCACAGTGAGGAATCTCTAAGTACATTTTCAAAGGAGGTTTCAAAGTTGTCAATCAATATAGTGTTATGTCATCCTAGTGAATAGTTCAATATTCGGTATATAATGCTGAATTGCAAATGAACTAAACATTTTCCCTATGGTAGTGGTATGAGTTTACATTCTTCGTGTCAATATGAGACGTGTACGCTAATTGTGTGTTACAATTCGTTTTCAGTTACAACTGTACAATTTAATAAGGGCAATATTTCCGTTGCATTGGCATGTTAAGTTAGACATTCCTATTTAAATGTAGTTTATTGTGACCCTTACATCTTTTCTCAGTCAATGTATCCCTATAAACATAATAGTTCTCTTGTTTATTTAGAAGTGCAGAATGACTATAAGTGAAGTGCTGTTAAGTTACAAGGTCACTGAATGCATGCATAATGCACAGTATTTGTCAAATTTATATAATTGCATTGTGACACATGCAAGCATTTAATTATTTTTCAGTCTGCGCTTTATCTATTAAATATACAGTGAGTGTACATTTCACTTGCATATTCCTTTATTGTGTGTGTATGTGTGTTTGTGTGATTGTGCCTGTGTGTGTGTGTGTGTTTCTCTTTCTGTCTACCAGAGGCATAAATGCTAACTGACATGTCGAATTCCATATGGTTTCCCAGGTGAGCTCACAGATTCCACATGAAAGTTCAAGTGTTTTTGTAAATGTCCTATGAATATGATGTTGCCATACAGTACTTTAAAGAACACCAGTGTATTTGCAAGCAAATTAAATTGTGGTAGTTTGCTTTAAGCAGCTAAACCCACATATGTGGAGAACTACATAAATGCATTAACTTCATTTAAATACTGGTCTTGTCATAGAATTTGTCATTTTTGATCCTACACTACCACTTTGTGTAACTGCAGTGTTTATGAAATAAGGTTTTACAGTGTTTAAAACCATGACAGTTTCTGACACAAGGAGAGACATTGCAATTCAACGTCTTAACTGTGCATTTCGGAAAGCGTGAACTCGGCATGCAGCAGTGTGAATAAAAAAATTGTATAAATAAATTGTGTTCATTTTCAAAGGTGACATAGTTCTTGTGTGTTTTAAGGTAAGAAAATCACAGACATTGGTCAAAATAGACACAGTGTTGTTGTGTGTTGATATTGAAGTTAGTAGAGACGATGTGTGTTTGTATTGGAATAAGGAAAGTATTATTTTAATAAATAGACTTTCGTTTTCCGTGCAATAAATTATTGCTCACATGGAAATCGTCTGCTATACGCATTCTGATTTCTTAATTGTATGCTTGTAGCAAAGGTCAGACAGTGAGCATCAAAGAAGTGGTGTTTTTTTTGTCATCAGAGGTTAACATTGAGTTTACATTTCATTGGTATATTTCTTTATTGTGTGTGTGTCTTTTTTTGTTTCTTTCTACCAATGACATACATTTTCACTGACATGTGGAATCCCTTGTGGTTTCCCAGATGAGCTCACAAAGTTTACTCGAAAACTTAAAATGTTTATCCGAATGTCCTATGAATATGATGTTGCCATAAAGTACTTTAAAGAACACCAGTGTATTTGCAAGCAAATTAAATTGTGGTAGTTTGCTTTAAGCAACTAAACCCATGCATGTGGGTAGGTACACATTTAAAGATTTTAAGCAAGCATCTACGTTTTCAAGCTGGAAATAGAAAGTTTTAATGAACTAACTTCATTCTTTACACACATTGAACACAAACACTGGCCTTGTAATGGAATGCATGTCATTTTTGATCCTACAGTCCCACCTCGTGACCATTTTGTGTAACTGCAGTGTTTATGAAATAAGGGTTTTTGCCAAAAACGTTGTGAGTATATAGCTACTATTTGTTATTTACAGTGTTTAACCATTACAGTTTCTGTGACAAGGAAACACATTGCAATTCACCGTTATAACTGTTGAATTTCGGAAAGCATAAATTTGGAATGCAGCAGTGTGAATAATTAAACTGTATTCATGTTCAAAGAGGTGTGCTTTAATGTAACAAAATCTCAGACATTTGACAAAATACAAGTGTTGTCATTGTGTGTTGATATAACTGAAGTTAGTAGAAATCGTGAATTTTGAGTTTGCATAGGAAAAATGGACTATTATTTTAATAAATAGACTTAGTTGTCTGTGTAGTTGGTTATTATATATAATAATTTGGTTGAATATAAAGTTCTTATGAATTAACTTCATATTTTACACACAAACACTGGTCTGGTTTTAATTTTTGTTATTTAACCAGGGGATGTCCCATTGAGAGGAAAGAGGAAAGAGTAGGGAGGGGAAAGTGAAGAAGAGGGGAGATAATAGAAGGGAACAGGTCTTTTTTACTAGATTAAGGTTAGGGTATAGTAGGTTAAACAGTAGCACGCATCAGACAGGGTTATGTCAGGAGTGTCAGGAAGTAGAGTCAGTATACAGCATGTAGTTGCAGGGTGAAGAAAATATACAGTAGAGGAAGGTTATGATAAGGAAAGTCCAGGAGAGTGCGTTGAAAGAGATAGGTTTGAAGAATATAAGGAGGTAGAAGTCCGTTAAATTTTTTTACACAACACAGGACTACTTTATAGAAAGCAAATGGGATTAATCATTTAAAAAAAAACAGAAGATGGCGGTAGTCCAATTGTAAGGAATGAACTGCTTTAAAACGCCACTGAAGAAGACCTATTCTGATCGAGTCATCGAGATAGTCCGGGAGCCATGGTGTTGAACCTTGTTTTGTCGGGTAAAGTTTTTTTCTCTGCTGTTTCTTGTAGCTTGGGGGTACCTCTTCAAAATACAGGAGGGTGCCCGATGATATCCCTTCAACATTTTCAGATATTAACCCCTTTATGCCCGAAATCCCATATAATTAGGGATTTATGAGATTCCATGCAAAATACTCAAATGAAATGCATCAAATTTGCTTTCTCCAATGTTTATTCATAAAGGACATCATGTACATGTATTTTATTCCAAATTAATGAATATTAACCCTTTTAGGCCATGTCAGCAGAACACACTGTAATGACAATATGGGTCATCTTGGGTGAACCTCCCGATACCCATTGAGCCTTTGCTCATTAGCATATAGAAATTTGGAGTACATGATACACACTTGCAGGTGTGAAGGGCAAATCTTGCTGATGATGGTCTAGTATTTAGATCTTGAGCATCCTACTCTGAAACATGCACAGAACATTGTGCATGGAAAACCATGCACTTTACAGTTGCACTTCTTGGAGTTACAAGGGGTCTCACTCTTGTAGCCACCTGATCATCTCCAAAATGTAGTCTGGGACAAGTTTGGCATCTTCTGGTAGATTAGTTGGGCTAAGTGACCTGTGTCTTTTTTCCATCCAAATTCCTCTGGGTTCAATGCTGACGGCAGATTGACATTGAGAGTTCGCCACAAGATTGCTTGAAAGTGGGCCCTCTTAACATTCTCAATGAATACTTCAGTCGATGATGGTAGAGCAGCTAGGCTAGGAGCAGACATATGTCCTTTCCCATTCTTTTTTCCCCAGACAAGTAGCCTCGTGTGTGACGTCCATGCTCTCCTTTATGCCATAACAGGCTGAGATGAAGGCAGTGGCTTGGTTGAGAACTTGCTGGAATGGTGCATCCACATTGCTAATGGCCGATAGTTCGTGTCCAGCTTTTAGGACTTTGATGACACAGCCTTTTCCCAACCCATAGTAAGACGCTACGGTGTCGCATCCCGATATAGCGTGGGCTGGTAAAAGGTTCTTGACGATTTGCGAATGCTTAGCCAGTGTCGACTTGATGTCCACTATTACTCTATCCCTGCGGGGGATTCCATGATGAGTGGTACATCCAGTCCTGTCTGATGGTAATGGTGAAGGAGTAGGACGAACACGTCTGTGTCATCAGAAACCACGGATATTTGATAGGCTTCTCCAGCACACCCCAGGACCCGTTGGACAATGATGGTGTCAACTTCTTCCTGCTGATTTTCTAGATCACACCGGCTCCTTCTTTCGTCCATCTTGATCTCGATGGGGCATGGGTCCTCACCTGTCACGACCAGCTTGTGTTTGTTTGTGCTCCGTAGATGGAAAAGCCTGTCTTGGGTTAGTTCCTTACATATTAATAGCCTCAGCTGTTTCTTGTTTTCAATGAGTGAAAAGACAACCTTCTGGGCTGGTAGCTTTGTTAATAGGAGGAGATGATGTTTCTTGTTGACTACTGTCTCTCTGACATCTCTGGTGATGGACTTGATACTGTAATCATAGTACCTGTCGAAGATGAAGTAGACATCACTGTCTGACAGGTATGAAGTCAGCCGTGTCTTAACATTTTCAATGAAATCAGCTACAGTGCCATCACCTGGCCAGTGGATGGTCTAAAGAAGGTCTGATCCATCAATGACAGTGATGTCTGCATCATGGGCATTCCTCCTGGAGACTTTGACCTGGAGTGACATCTTCAATGTGGACTTGGCTTTACAGATTCGCATTCCGTCCTCGGTGAACATTGCAGTTGGGATTGGTGCTAGCTCGTAGGCGAGGACATCCTTCACGTCAACATCGCCGTCACTAGAGAACAGTGTGATGACCCTTGAATAGATAGCATTTAGGTCATAAATTTTGGAGTCGCCAACTTGGATGGATTTAGTTGTTGTTGCCATTGTCTTCACTTTGTTTGAGCTGGTGTTGTAAAATCCCTCAAAATCTTCTAATATTGCCTCCCCAATCTTTATGGCACTGTCTACATTGACAGTTGGTGGGACTATCTTCCCACTGGTGATGTTCACGATGCTCATTGGGATCCAATGGATAGAGGCAGGTGTCCAATTTCTGACGAAGTCCAGCCCTGTTTTTGGCATCTGCTATAATCCTGGCTTTAGCCTCCTCCTTGTGATAAAGATGAACTGCTGTAGTATTTGTCTCCTCCTCTTCCATCTCCTTCATGTCTGATTCAATCTTGCAGCAGATGTGGCGGCTCAGAGCCCAGATCTTCAGCGCCTCTGACTTCAAGGTTATCCCAATAATCCCTCCTGCACTGTGGCCATACCTCATGAAGGTGGACTCTATGAACAGGTTGCTCCACAGGACATTCCATATTTCACGAATATGACGCATCACATGTTGCCCCTGGAGAAAATGGCTTTGGACGTGTGGAGGAAGCTTCTCCATGGAACGGAGGTAGTAGAGGCCATACCTTGCATAGTTGACATGGCCAGCTGCAAAGTAGTAGGGAAGCATCTTCCGGAATGTGGTCAGATGGAGAAGCCAGTCACCCTCACGTTCAGCCCAGATGTACGACATCATCAGAAACACTGGTTTCACCAAGACCTCAACCCAAAGTTTGGCTGTCCTGCTCTGACTCGCAATCTGATCCAAGGCTCTCATCAGGTCACCTGCTTTCTGGAAATGGCCATCCGTGATCATGATCCGCAGCACCTCCTCCGCCATCATCCGCAGGGCACGTACATTCTGAGGGAACTTCTTCCCACTCAACATCTTGGCAACCCTTACAAATACTTCAGACAGGACACTAGAGAGCCCACTTTCAGCCATCAGTGTACCTATAGCCCCAACAAAACTCATCAATGCGTGCATACCCCCAAGACGTAAGTGCATGTCTTTGAAACTATCTGGGTTAGCCCATGCGAGTTGTACTGCAACCCGGTAGAGCTGTTGGTCGCATGTCAGCACACTGAAATTCTGACCAGTTTCAGATACGTGTACTCTGATCATGGCTGTCATCATCGCATCAGGATCAGACGGCTTCATATCAATCAGGGGTAAGTAGAACGCTTTTGTCTTGGCCTGGGGGAGATGGCCCTGCTCCCTACAATTTTTTGTGTTGTATCCATGGAATTCTGGGCAGTTGTCCTGAGTAAGAACATCCTGTAAAAAACTAAGGTCAGCCTCTAAAACTCTCCTAACCACAACTACTTGGGGAGTCCCCATTAAGGTCTGTATAGGCTGCAAACAGTTCAACGGAATTCCACATTCTTGACCGGTCAGCTGTCATCTTCTCTACAACTGACGCAAAGGGACGATCTTCGTCAGTGTCCTCTGAACTTCTAGAACTAGCTGCCTGCCCTGGGAGTGATCTAAAGTTGACAGATCTTTGTCGACAGACAACAAGGTACTGGGCATCTGCAAATGAAGACGGTGTTGGACACTTTTCGCAACATCATCATTTCGCTTTCTACAAACTTCTAATATAGACTTCTTGGTCTCCAATTCTCAGAATAAGAATGCAGCCCTCCATCTGGACGGGTTCTTCTTGTCGATTTTAAGATTGCAAAACTCACCACAGAAAACACAATGCTTTTGAAAATCGAAACGTTCATCCAAGTCCCCTGGTCACCTTGCAAGGAACAGTTTAATCAGTTTCTCTGGCACTCTGACGTTTGTGCCGTTCAGTGTGAGTCTTTGAGGTGTAACATGAAACACAACTTTTATGTCATTTCAATGTGAATTAATTGTTCTTGTCCAATGTTTCTTGAAGCTCAAAGTGTTTTTCATCACCGTATATCTTGCTACACTGGATAATGTTAGTTATTCTGACTGCTCCTGCACAAATCAACGGTTCCTTCTTCGGTTGGCAGTTGAACCTCCCACTGAAGTAGCACTCCTCAGGCGCTGGATTCATAACCAATTCATAAGTCAATTACTCAGATAAAATTACTCAGTAAACCCTGTAAAAGAAAGAATAAAATGGGTTAATACACATACCCAGTTGTGTTTAAAAAAATAGAAGTACAACATCAGTAACCTGATGAACCACTGTTATTAGTAGTAGTGATATTTCTGCATGGCAAATTATTTACTTGTAGATGTAGTAGTGTCATCGAAAAACAACAGACCCAATTGTCATCACATGCACGCTGCTTGTTCTGAGTAATTGACTCATTCATTGAAAGGGGCGTGTTCAAAATAATAGCAAGTGTGGAGTTTAATTAGAGAATTAATTCATTCTGTGAAAAAAAAGGTGTGAGGTGGAGAGGGAGAGAATACTTTTTTTTTACAAGCGTTCCTGCGAGCATGTGTTGTAATTGCTGGTTTTTAGTAGTGAGCATAAATAGTGAGGTAATTCTTGAATAAGAGCTTTATAGACAAACAATATGCTATGCTGGGCTCTCCTTACATTAAGGGAGGGCCATCATACGTTTTTATAAATCTTGCAATGGTGTGTCCGGTAGCTGTCCCTGGTAATAAAACGCAATGCAGAATGGTAAACTGGATCCAATGTTTTAAGGGTAAATTGTATCAGCATAGTCGAGTACAGGGAGGTGTGTCGCTTGGACAATAATCTTTCTACTCTCATAAGAGGAACAGCTTTATGTCTATACAAGAATCCAAGCTTTGCCTTCAGACCATTCTGCAATTTCTCAATATGTGTTTTAAAAGATAGAGTACCAACAACCCAGATACCCAGATACTTATAATGAAGGACTTGTTCAATTTCAGTTCCATTCAATGTGTGAATATGCAGATCATTAACAGAGTTAATAGATCTAGAAAAATACATGAATTACATTTTTTTTTGTGTATTTAATCCCTCAATGAGGGATTTCTGGAGAGAATAAAAATCTGCTGGGCTGAGGGGGCACTAGTATAGACAACCGTATCATCAGCATACAAATGTCATTTCAAACCTGATTGATGTACATTTTTGTAAGGATAAAAATGAATGTAACTGAGAGTTGGTTAGAGTTTCTAAAATCTTAGCAAGACATGAAAGCCTAGATATAGAGCAGCAGTCACCACCCTTGTGAAGCCGGAGTACTTCCAAGTCTTAGGGATTGAACCAGAAAGAATCAACATATTGAAAATTTGGGCCAATGGTTCAGCAATCAGATAGGCAGAGAAACGCAGAAGGTATGTATGGGTCAAGCTTATCAGTCCCTGTTGCTTTCCTGACGTGAATTTTAGTTAAGGCTTTTCTATGGGCAGAAATATGTGCCACTAGAAACTGAATTTGAATTGCTCAACTTAAATAATGCATAAAAAACAGAATTTGAATCACATAATTTGAATTTGTATTGTTTAACTTGAATAATTGCATTGAAAACCTGAATCTGAAAAGCAGAATTAGAAATTTAATTTATTAGTTTGGAACTGAATTCCAATAAACTTGAAACTGAATGTAATATTATGAAATTGAATTAATTTGCTCTGCAACTGTATTTGATCCTCACTGAAAATTCAACTCTCTATATACTTCCACATTCAGTTCTCACAATTCAAATTCAGTTCTCGTAATTCAAATTCAGTTTTTGAAGTTTACTGTGACACACAGGGTCGCTGAGGAAGAGCAATCGAGTGCAGATTCACAGAACTCCTTTTCTTTGGCGCGGGATACATGCCAAAAATAAAACTACTGATTGGCCGGCGCCGGCAAATGATATAGCGACTAATAAGCCGGTGTTGGTAAATGAGAAGCCGGCTATTGATTCACCGAGGCTGGTAAACTTGTAACTCATTTTGCCTAGTGCAGCTGCCCACTGGATTTGCGACTGACTTGGATGGTCACTAGCATTCCTAGGCTGGCATCTCACGTGCCTAGCGCAACAAGACTACCCACTGGATTGGCGATATTTAAAGAAAATAATAAAGAAATAACTTCTCTTTTGCATGTTGCATCATTTGCATTTTTGAGTCTGCAGTAGGCTATCAACAAGGGTTAATCAGATTATTTTTAATAATATAGGCTAGCTATTATTGTTGAAGTTGTGTGATGCCTTTTTGTTTCCAGGTAGTGAAGTGCAACGGTTTCTTGTTAAATAAAAAATCCGGGTTATTCCATATTGGGGTGTATTTGCATGGTGTCAATGTAAAGTTTGCGATTTTTAGGGCTTTCCACCAAGCTGTCAGAGTTGTTGCACTCAGTGCGTTTTTAAAGCAATTGTGGTATTTGATGGATGGGCTAATGAATGGTAAGTCAGATACTGTGAGTTCTTTGCAATGAGATTGTTCAAGTATAATCCAAGAGTGTTCTTGTTCGGTTGGGTGAATCCATTTTGTCAAAAATTGGAGTTGGCTAGCCAGAAAATAGTTAAAGAAATTGGGTGCCTCTAATCCTCCTAGGGTTTTGTGTTTTTGTAGAGTGGTTAGTTTGATTCTGGGTTTTTTATTTTTCCAGTAGAATTTAGTTATTACTGAATCCAGAGAGTTGAACCATGCGGGGGGGGGGGGGAATAGAGATAATTGAGAAAAGAACAGTGATTTTAGGCAGTATTGTCATTTTTATTGTTGCTATTCTGCCTATAAGTGATAGTGGTATGTTAGTCCATTTGCGTAAGTCATCTTCTATTGTTTTGAGTAGTGGGTTAAACTTTAGATGAACCAGATCTGACAGCGTGGGGGAAATGTTAATACCCAGATATCTGATGTTGCCAAAAAAAAAGTTAGTAGATGGGGTTTGGGCTCCCGCAAAATGGTTACATTGTAGATTTGTATCAATTTATGGTGTAGTTTGAAATTTTTGAGAATGTGTTTATCAATTTGATGGCTTCTTGCAGGGAGACCGATGGATTTTGTAGGTACAATAGGACATCATCGGCGTATAAGCTGATTTTGTGGTATGTGTTCAGGGTTTGGATTCCTCTGATATGATTTTTTAGACGGATTGCAGCGGCTAAGGGTTCGATGAAGATGGCAAACAGGGATGGAGAGAGTGGGAACCCTTGTCTGGTCCCCCTGTGCAGTGTGAACCCTTGTGATGTTAGTCCGTTAGTTGTAACTGTGGACACTGGAGAGTTATATAGTACCCTTTTCTAGTTAATAAATGATTCCCCAAAACCAAAGTGTTACGAATAAAAATGTCCAGTTAACTTTGTCAAATGCTTTTTCTGCGTCTAAAGAGACAATGCTTGTATCTGCTTGTTCTTGTGTTTTATATTGTATTAGATTGAATAATCTACGTGTTATTATATGAATGTCTTCCTTTAATGAATCCAGTTTGATCAGGGTGTATTATAAGTGGAGTAGCTGTTTCAATTCTTATGGCTAGGGCTTTACTGATCATTTTTTATGTCGGTGTTAATTAATGATAGAGGCCGATAGCTAGATGGAAGGGTAGGGTTTTTATGTGGTTTTAATAGTATTGATATGTTAGCAGTATTCATATGTGGCAGAATTTTAGAGGTATGTTTGATTTCCAGTGGCATTCTGATTAATAGCGGAGAAATGGTTTGCCAGAAGTGTTTAAAGAATTCAGCAGGGAAGCCATCGGGGCCTGGAGCTTTGTTATTGGGTATTTGATTGAGTGCCTTATAGAATTCATCTGAGGTTAAAGTTCTGTCTAATGAGTCTGCTAAGTCTTTAGTTAATTCTGGGAGGTCTACATTACTACATTTCATTGGTTGGCAAGATATTTACCTGATTTATTATTGTATTCAAAATTATTAAGTCTTTGTATAAAAAATTGTGTTTTTTTTATTTATTATGTAATTTAATTGAAATTGATGTTTTCTGAGGGCATTCAAATTTTCTGTTGTGGGGTTATGTGCAGAAGTGTTTTCAAGTTCTTTGATTTTTTTTTCTTGTATGATGAATATGATATTATTTTCCCTCTTAAAACTGCTTTTGCTGTTTCCCATAGAAGTGTTGGAGAGGTTTCGGGTGAATCATTTATTTCCATCGAAGAATGCCCACTCTCTTCAGGAAACTGTCAAATTATGTGTCTTTGAGTATGGATGTGTTGAAGCGCCATCTACTGGTTCCTTTCTGGAATTGGTTGTTGTTTAATTCTATAGAGATAGGGGCATGATCACTAATAACAATGGGGTGGATTCTTGTATTGGTAATATTAGGTATAATTGAGTTGCTCGTGAGAAAGTAATCGATATGGGAAAATGAATGATGAAGCAGTAAAAAGTATGTATATTCTTTTGTGATGTAAGCGCCAACTATCACCAAGGCCAAATTCATTCATGTACTGTTTTAGTGTTTCAGTGGAATGCCAATTTCTTAATGTACCTGCAGTGCTTGATCTGTCTAGTGTTGGGTTGATAACTGTGTTGAGGTCACCCCCAATTATTATTGTTGAGTTGGTGAAATCGCTGAGATGGAGAATGTGTGAAAAAAGGAAGGATCATCACTGTTCGGGTCATAGATGTTTACAATGGTGTAGGAAACAAAACATTCTTTAACGTAAATCAATACTCAGCTTCCTTTACTTTTGCGATCATGCCGGAAAATATTGTATTCATGTATGTAAATAGTCCAATATTAATTTTTATTTAATAATTTTTTTTTGAAAGCCAAGACTAAAGGATAAAAATGTTGGGAGAGGATTCACTAATCAATACATTAATGCTGTCCATTTTCAGAACTATGCTCCGTACGTTTAAATGTAAAATTCCTAGCCCATGCCGAGATTTAAAATCTTGAGGCGTTTGAATATCAGTGATGTCAGTCCGATGCTTGATATTTTCTAACGAGGGGCAGAAGATTGATTTGCTTAAGGTTTAACAGTGAATAACCATTGGGTCTAAAACAGGTAAGATGGCAGTAACAGTCTTAAAAAGGTGAAAGCCCATGCCATTAACTCAGACAGCTGAGTTATAAATAGGAACAATAGAATTACAAGCAACAGGTGTTAAATTATTAAAGCTGTGTTTAAAATCAATCAATGTAATCTTTATATTATTATTTTTATGCATGTTTTAACTATTGTCCCCTAACAGAAGTTTGTCCCCCAGGAAGATTTCAGGAACTATTGGCTAATATAGTCATAGCATGATCCAAGATAATTGCGAATACATGCGTAACATGTAGCATTGCACATTTCCCTTACACTGGGGCAGAACCTCAGGAAACCCAAAGATGGCTGTGAACTTCTGTTTTACCTATAATGTAATGCAGCTATTAATTCCACAGCAAGGGGAATGCATATAAGGACAGTAGGCACTCGTCTCCAGCTCAGCTGCCAGGAGATGATAGAAGTTTGTGAAAAACCTGGCGGGATAAATGCTATTTAAGGCAGCATTCCCTTTTGCTGAGGGACAGGCATGTCATTCTTGGCCGATAGACCTGTAATGGCAGGTGGAAAAGGGACCCAGTCGCAGGCAGGGAGTAGAAAAAAAAACAAAGTTTAATGACTGCAACAGTACAAAAAAAAACAGTCCAAAGAGTGGTCAAAAAACAAGCAGAGGTCAGAACCAGGAAGGCACAGCAAAGGTACAAAAACAAAGTCCAGACTCAGGGTCGCGAGAACACAGGCAGAAGTCAAAACCAGGAAATCAAGGAAAGAGAGTCCCTCAGATAAACTCCCTCAGATAAACTCCCTCAGATAAAGATGCACAAAACAATGACGCTATCAAAGGTGAGGAACTCACAACAAAGGACTGAATGCACAAGGTATAAATACACTGAGGGAAACAAGAAAAAAATTTGGATCAGGTGTGAGGAACTGGGAAGGGCAATTGACAAACAGGTGCACGTAATAAAACAATGAGGAAAGCGATAATAAAATAACAAGGGAACACGTAATACGCGGACCGGATTTAACACATAACACAGACTTGAACATGAACTGGGCAAGTGCATACAATTAGAGAATGGAAAGCGGAAACGAGAGTCAGCTGTAGTTAATAGAGAAATCAAAGAAAGATAATTAGTGATAGAACAGGCAGAATGAGAGACAGCTGCAGTGAGAGAAGATGACATTAGTAAATTAGTACAAAACCCTGATTCTATGGCGTTAGTAGATTAGTATTACATACAAGTTGGTCATTAGTAGATTAGTAGACCCTAATTCTAAGATGTTAGTGGTTGTTAGTTAATTTGTATTATTTACAATTAAGTAATTAGTAATTAAGAAAGGAATCAGAGAGGAAATACAGAGAAAACCGAAATCCCCACAGACTCCCGAAAAGTGTGACGAAGACAGGGAGTGACAGAAATACAAAACACAGAACAGTGAAACCACAAATAATCGTTTTATTTTAAAAATCCCCATATTGAGTCAGTACAAACATACCATTAACACGTTGACTCTATTCCACGCACATTTTCTTAATTTTTGGGACCAAAAAAAAATTATCCAGGCGTAGAAATGTCCGGTTAGGTTTTGCTTGTTCCATAGACTGTATATAGGCCTAAACAACCAAATAATTTTGCTGCCTCAAGATGGCAATACGACAAAAAGTATCCTGACCATCTTAACACCAACCCGCCCAGTTCACTATGGGTGCAAGTTCACTTACTATTTAAACAACATGAGCTCTGGATGTTAAAATGACAACGGCATCGGTCTGAAACTAGCAAAGACACTTGTGTTTGGGTTGCCACCACTTAGTGTGGAAGATAAGGCCCATAGTTTGGTTGCAGGAGCAATGAATGGCTCAGTTGAGCATTCTTAAGGTGCCTGCAGCATGGCCACTAGGGGGTCTGCGTGAAGGGGCTAATAAAAGCTGTGGATCTGCACTTTAACGACATGTTTGATTACAAATCTAAAATGTACAGAGCCCAATCAAGGAAAAAAAAAGTCTTTGTCCCAAACATTATGGAGGGCACTGTAAATATGGTATTAAAATGACTGGATTACAGTAGATCTTCATCTATTGTTCCTTGCAATGTTAATGGGCACCAGTGTACAAAGCGATCTACCTACCACACAACTGTCTATATGCTTGAAAGATTTAATTTGTGGGTCATTTCAACAAGATACTTCTGATCAAGACGAGGGCTGAATTTGTATTTAATCTTTCCAAACATCAAACATTAGTTAATGTACAAACATATTGTCTTGTGCAGGAGTGGTAAAAGTACTCAAACGTTATAATCAAGTAAAAGTTTTGATCCTTAATTAAAAAATGACTCAAGTAAAAGTAGAAAGTTCCCCATTCAAACACTACTTGAGTAAAAGTACAAAAGTATCCCATTTAAAACGTACTTAAGCACCAAAAGTAAAAAGTAAATATTCAAATTAACTGTAAATATCCATAACTAAGCAGACCAATTGTTGTGGAAGTGATGATTCGATTTAATTGAATATGAATAACAACAAACAGGCAGATCTACAGTGTGTGTGTGTCCAAGAGGATAGGAGTGCGATCTTATTCATGTGGCTTGCCAGCTTTATTAAAATGGCAATTTGACATGGTCCAAGTCATAGGCACCGGGGTTTTTTTTTTTTTACCGGGCGTGCCCTAATAACATGCAAGCCTCCGAACTGTGCGACAACCACGACATGACCAACCAAACGTCTGGAAGCCTGCTGTGTCATTTCATACACGCAAGAATCCCCTAATAAAATACATATCCCCGTATCAATTGTATTAGTTCCCATCACCTCCTCCGAAAAACTACAGTCTCAACCAGGATGCTGGTACAACGCACACGCACACATTGGCACAAAACACACACACACACACACACACATCCAACCAGACCGCTGGATCCATACATCAGAGGCTATTAAACTTTTTAGCCGATCACACATTTAGAATCACACATTTTCCTAAGATATGGCCAAACCTGTTGCGCTGCCACCTTCCAGGGTAGTGAGCAGCTGAGTCTGCTGGCAAAGATCTTGGGCGCATTATTTTCAAAAGTAAATCAAGTTTTTCATTGGCTTAGAATGACAATGTAACGAATAGGCTACTTGGAGGAAGCATGGCAAAATGTAGCGGAGTAAAAAGTAATAATTTTCTTTAGAATTGTAGTGGAGTAAAAGTAAAAGTCGACTCAAATAAAACATACTCAAGTAAAATACAGATCCCCGAAAAAAAGTGTATTTCTACTTCATTACTTTCCACCACTGGTCTTGTGTAAAAAGCATAAACAATTAAGCACATAAACAGCTGCATATAAAATACACTAAAAAAATTGTAGCCTCCAGGAGTATGAGATACACATACTATACATTTGGTAACATTTACACCTGCATAATTAACACGGCACATTTCTTTATATTTCTTAATGTATGGCATAGATACTAACAGCAGTCCCTTATTGTTTTATTGTCCCTAAATGTTTTAATGTCATTGCATATGTCCTCCCATAGTTAGAAGCAAATAAAACTATTCTGTCCTGCTAGAACAGCCTCTTTGAGTCTGAGCAAAACGTACGGGTTACGGATGTAACCCTGGTTCTATGAATATGGTCGACGCGTCACGGTATGGGTCATCCTCGCCGAGAGGAGGAGCTGCTAGAAGACTGTTTATCAAATTAACCACCACTACGGGCGGAACCACGTCACGCCATAAATATGGGAGGGGGCATATTAGAGCTGCTGTAAGCCGTGGAAATCGTCTCTGCGATTTCCAGTGGGCTAAGCGCTGTTTAGACAGGGAAAAACCCTGCGTAGCCCCTCCATAACCCACAAACAGGTTATTGGTCCTCCTAACCATGCTTGTGCGGGAGAGGTAAGACCGCAGTGCCCGGACAGGGCACAGTGAGTGCAGTCTGGCCTCTTCAGGGGTCTCATGGGGAGGAGGATGAAACGCCTCCAACACGATAGGCCGAGAGACGTATGACCGCGAGAGGACCTTAGGCTGAAACGCGGGGTTGGGACGCAGAGAGACCGATGAGCTACTGTCCCCCAGCCGCATACAGGCAGGGTGTATGGACAGTGCGTGCAGCTCGCTCACACGCCTCGCGGAGGCGATAGCGAGCAGGAAGGCCGTCTTCAAAGAGAGGAGCTTTAGGCTGAGCCCAGCCAGGGGCTCAAACAGCGGCTCAGTGAGGGCATTCAAGACCAGCTGCAGGTCCCATGAAGGGACTGCGTTAGATCTAGGCGGCCGAAGCCGCCTGGCTCCTCAGAGGAATTGGCTAACGAGAGGATGAGCTCCCACCATCCGGCCCTCAATATGGTCATGGTAGTCCAATATGGCCGCCAGATATCCCCTTAGCGTAGATCCCGCCAGACCTTCTTCAAAAAGGGAATGGAGGAACGCCAAAATGACTGGCACGTCACACCGGGTCGGGCTAGACCAGGGGTGGGCAACTCCAGGCCTCGCGGGCCGGTGTGTATGCAGGTTTTTGCTGCCGCCAGTTAACAATTATTGAATTAGCCCAATCGTTTACATGATCTGATATTTTAATCTACATATCCGCGATATGAACAGCAGCTGATGAATGTTCTTGTGCCGGTATGCGTGTATTGTAGCGTTTTATCGTTCTGTAATTTACGAGTGAATCGGTGATTGTGTGTATGACTAATTAGCTGATTGAGCCGTGGTAACTGGTGGCAGTAAAAACATGCATACACACTGGCCCGCGAGGCCTGGAATTGCCCACCCCTGGGCTAGACCCATTCGTTTTGCACCAGCGGCTGAACCTGCCCCAGTAGCTTAGGCCTATATAGAACTCCCACAGAAGATGCACATCTTAACAAGTTATGAACATCAACACGCATAGGCAGATATTCAGGTTCAGATATTCAAATCAAATGATTCCATAGAAGCAATTATCAGAGAGCGATCTACGGAGGAATGCAAATGTAACATAACACCCCGGTTTTATAAAAAAAGAAGTTGCGCATCATTCTTTGAAAAAAAGTGTAGGCCTATTTTCTAGCTAGTGGTGTGTGTGTTCTGTGGCACAACGTCATCTGGAAAAGTTAAATTCAGTGTTTAATGTTCAAATCCCACTCTGCAGCATCTGATTCTTTTTGTCTTTTATAAATTATTATTCTTGTGAAGAGGATAATGCTTTCCATCAGAAGATATCAAAAACCTAAACTAATCAGCGATTTTATAAGAACTGCGGCAGGCACGGCGAAAAAGATTTTTGAAAAGGTGAGATTCCAACTTGCATCACCACAAAAGAGAGAACCTACAGCGAGAGAAGCAACGGCTTAAACCAACGCGCCACCAGAGAATTCTGAAAAACAGCGTATTCTCAGCATAAGTCATACAGTAGCTTAGTAAATAATGAATCTTTACTAGACAACACAATCACGTGTGGCAACCTTGTCATTTCGTAACAACTTTACTGATCAAACGTCGCAAGAGCAACATTATCAATTATCAAGGCAAGATAAATGATGATCAGTTTCACCGTTCATGGCCATTTAAATAATTGTTTATAACTTTATTTTCTTAAGCAATATTAATATTCAAATTATATCAGAATGTTCAATAAATATGTTTAGGAAAAGTCACAAAGGGATAGCTATATGGATTCCATGACACCAGATTTATTGAATTTCTTTGTGACAACGGTCATTGACCACTGTGGCATTCCTAGTGTTATATTTTAACAACTTTATAGGCTACTGTAGCTACCCTGCAAAAGGCACGTTTGTAAAATTCAGTTAGCTAGATAATCTACTGACATACACACCATTAGTAGGTATATCATGTAGGCTACAATAACCCATTAAAAACAAGTACGGTAATCCATTTAAAAATATGACTAAAACTTTAGTTTATTTATAATCCATGGTAAAGGGGAAATGACAGAATCCAGACATATGTGTTTCTTTTAGCCAGAACGCATGTGTGTTTGCGTATATGTATCTCTCTTTCTAGATTGAATTATCTTATGGTTCATACATTTATATGCATTGTCATTATCAGTTAGGCTACTCATAACAAACATATATTAAAAAAAAACAACGTTTTCAACGTACAAAAATGCCAAGTTACTCACGCATACAAAGCACTGTCTATAATAAAGCTAGAAAAATCTAGGCCTGCCGTTAAAATTATTGATATCAAAATTAGGCCAAGCTACAACAAACAATATTGTTGTAGCAATATCACGACAGATAGGGAAGTGTGAGGTGTGTGCTGTTGACAGTGGTGACACGGGGTCGTCCGACACTAACGGGGGGGGGGGGGTAGGCGGCTCCGGGAGAGCCTCCAGTGGGGACTCCCCATGTGCCGGTGTTCCACCCCGTGGAGGATTTCCCACTCGCTCAGTCTCGTGACGACACCCTACGCTTCGCCTTTGACCAAGTGATGTATGTTGATAGTCAGCTGGTGCGCCCTGACGCTGCACGCTTTTACCCATATTTTGTCATTATTAAAGATAGATTATACAGAGTGAGTCGTGACACTCAGACAGGTGAGGAGACTACCCAGTTGTTGATACCTAAAAGCCGCCGGGAAATGATTTTTCAGGCGGCTCATTACAACCCGATGGCTGATGCATTATAATATTATTGTAAAAATTTTACACAATTGTAAAATTGTGTTCACAAATAATAATAAATAATTAAATTATACTATTTTACTACTTATTTGACTAAACTGTATCTGACCCACAAACATGCACATAGAGACAGTACTTATTTTTTCATCCTCTTTCTCTAGTGTAGATAAATGTTTCATGGTATAAATGTGTTTGTAAATGTGAATGTTATATGCTGCTAGAAAAATATTTCCATGGGGATAATAAAGTAGCCTGTATATCTATCTATTTATCTATCTATGCAGTTGCAATGTTAAAACATTTTGTACATTTTGTACTTGAGACCCAAGTATAAACATCCTCACTGGAGTGTAATTTTCCCTCAGCTACTTAAAACATTAATTTAAATGATGTCTTCTTCCATGAAGAATTTTTTGTTAATTGACACTTTGATCTGACGCACAAAGTTTGAATGACCATCTTTCAGATGGTAAAATGAAAAGGCACAGGGCCAAGTTGCATGAAATAATTTAGAAAACATTGGGTAGCATTGTTTTGGAATAGAGCTTGTATAATTTGTGTGAGGTAAGATAGCCAATATTGTTTGTTGTAGCTTGGCCTAATTTTGATATCAATAATTTTAACGGCAGGCCTAGATTTTTCTAGCTTTATTATAGACAGTGCTTTGTATGCGTGAGTAACTTGGCATTTTTGTACGTTGAAAACGTTGTTTTTTTTAAATATATGTTTGTTATGAGTAGCCTAACTGATAATGACAATGCATATAAATGTATGAACCATAAGATAATTCAATCTAGAAAGAGAGATACATATACGCAAACACACATGCGTTCTGGCTAAAAGAAACACATATGTCTGGATTCTGTCATTTCCCCTTTACCATGGATTATAAATAAACTAAAGTTTTAGTCATATTTTTAAATGGATTACCGTACTTGTTTTTAATGGGTTATTGTAGCCTACATGATATACCTACTAATGGTGTGTATGTCAGTAGATTATCTAGCTAACTGAATTTTACAAACGTGCCTTTTGCAGGGTAGCTACAGTAGCCTATAAAGTTGTTAAAATATAACACTAGGAATGCCACAGTGGTCAATGACCGTTGTCACAAAGAAATTCAATAAATCTGGTGTCATGGAATCCATATAGCTATCCCTTTGTGACTTTTCCTAAACATATTTATTGAACATTCTGATATAATTTGAATATTAATATTGCTTAAGAAAATAAAGTTATAAACAATTGTTTAAATGGCCATGAACGGTGAAACTGATCATCATTTATCTTGCCTTGATAATTGATAATGTTGCTCTTGCGACGTTTGATCAGTAAAGTTGTTACGAAATGACAAGGTTGCCACACGTGATTGTGTTGTCTAGTAAAGATTCATTATTTACTAAGCTACTGTATGACTTATGCTGAGAATACGCTGTTTTTCAGAATTCTCTGGTGGCGCGTTGGTTTAAGCCGTTGCTTCTCTCGCTGTAGGTTCTCTCTTTTGTGGTGATGCAAGTTGGAATCTCACCTTTTCAAAAATCTTTTTCGTCGTGCCTGCCGCAGTTCTTATAAAATCGCTGATTAGTTTAGGTTTTTGATATCTTCTGATGGAAAGCATTATCCTCTTCACAAGAATAATAATTTATAAAAGACAAAAAGAATCAGATGCTGCAGAGTGGGATTTGAACATTAAACACTGAATTTAACTTTTCCAGAGCCACATACGATGACGTTGTGCCACAGAACACACACACCACTAGCTAGAAAATAGGCCTACACTTTTTTTCAAAGAATGATGCGCACCTTCTTTTTTTATAAAACCGGGGTGTTATGTTACATTTGCATTCCTCCGTAGAGTAGTTGCTCAGGTCGCTCGGTCACCGTCTCTCAGTTTCACAGAGAATGAATGGACTTCCGGCGACCGAAGTTGCACGATGTGAAAACGCAGCGTTAGACATTTTAAAACTTGGTTCATGTTTCGCGGAAAGCTCAACGATACACAGTACCAAAGATATTTGACAGTACGTACACCTGACAGTAAGTACCCGGGTGCATGCACAGTTTTTGTTTACATATTACGATACGGCGGCGCGGGTGTATATAATAGTACGTAGCGTGCTAGCTTGCTACGACTAGGGACATGCACGGAAATCCCTTCTGCGTTTCAGCGACATGGAAATCCTTTATTCAAGACCTAACTCGACTGGACAACTAGACAACATTTAGTCTTTTATCCACACTGACTGGCGAAAATAGTCACTGACTGAACGACAATAAAACTAAAACAACGACAGCTAGCTTGCTGTACAGTTCAGTGGATGCCATGTATCAGAAATTAAAGTATATTTAGTATGTCTATTTTATTGACTCGTACATTACAGAATGGGTATATTTTTACTGGACGAACTTTATGAAGCCGTGTTTTCCGCAAGTTCATGGCAATGACAAATTGACAATATTTTACGAAGGGTATAGGCGAAAATTCAAATTGTATAATGTTAAAAGAGGCTCAGTGTAATAATCAAATTGAATTTAAATAAATTATTTCCCCCCCAAAAAAACCACTTACGACACGTTTTCATAAGCCCGCGCGTACGCACTTAATTAGTTTCTCGCAAGGTGATGTTCTGGCCTTTTTTGCACATTGTTCTCTTGCTGGAATTCATGTGCATTTATGACTGTATGTATCAGTAACACTTCTAGTTTCACATATATGAAAGGACTGTTATAGCGATAGCCGATAGCTCAGATTTTTTTAATCAAAAGAAATCAAAGTGCGTCGCTTCTTTGGGGTGGCTGTGTATACATGGTTTGCGTGTAGAGTGCTGCTGCTGGGATGTGTATGCATGTGTCTAGTACAGTTTGGGTCTGTGTAGTGTGTACACATGCACTGTACAACCTTGCACGTACATCATTTATATCGGTCGACGGCGTAAGCACATATCATAGCGTGATCATAGCGCGTGTATAGCGATATGGATGCAGTGATATGCGCTCGCAATCTGTTCCTATTAGGGATGGGAATCGTGAGATTTTATTGATACCGATGCCATTATCGATTCTGCTTATCGATCCGATTTTTTATCAATTCCTTAAATATTATTTGCTCCCAGGCTATTAAAAAATAAACTATTAGGCTACTATTAGTATCAGTGGTAATCTAAAATGGATTCAATTACAAAATATTTATGAAGTATAAAGCATTCGTTTTTCATTCATATTTCTTAGTCATATCATGGAAAATATTTATCTGCTATATTTTGCCTGCACACGTGGCAGAGCATCCAATAAAGCTCAGTTTAAAAATCAGTTTAACGTTATGTCAAAATAGATGGCTAAAATATTGTTGTTTAACCGCTGCTCTGTGATTGGGATATTTACTTATTAAAGTTAGTTACGCTCCTAGGCGTGTTTCATAAAGCTGCACCGTAACGTTTGCATTGTTTTTTTTATTATCAGAACAGTTTCAATTGTCACCATTCTCCCCTATCTCATTTAGATAGGTATCTTGAGTCAAATTTGGCGGCCTTGACCCAAGTCATCAAGTCCGGAAGGGTCGAGTCCGAGTCCTTGCTTTCCGAGGCAGAGGCCTTTAAAAACGACCTCGAGACCTCCAACACTGGTGATTAGGGTGTTATTTCTCACTTAGCTGCAACCATGTTATTATAACGATTAGGAAACTTTCTTTTCCAACCATAATGGAACGCAAAATCAATGTCAGAGTTTGTCTGTCAAATTGCAATATTATTATGACGTTTGATTTTGTATGGTGCCACAACATTGTAATCTTAACATTGAATAAACTTTAATTTTCAACCTTCACATACCTCAATATTGCTATCGCTGTATGCACAAAGTGGATACGTTGTTTGGGTGAACTAAGGTATAGTGGGACACTTTTTGGTAAATCCTCCTGGAAACCCTGGAAAAGAAGTTTACTCACTCAAGTGATGTTTCTATAAATTATCTTAAGTCTCTGCAAAATTTCTATGCTTAAATTATTTTGGAATATACAGTACATGGCCAAATGTCTATGGACACCTGCTCATCCAACATCTCATTCCAAATTCATGGGCATTAATAGAGCGTCCACATTAAATGGACAACAATATCAATAAAAAATTAAAACAGTTAAATACAATCTTAATAATAAGCTGCAAAACTACTGGTTGGCAAATAAGACAAATAACTCAACAAACAACAACTCCCAAAAACAATCAGCTTGCTACCTGCTATCTGCTGTGCACAGTACATACAATACAAATATGAGACAAGCATGCTATGTGCTCTTTAGTCCCTTAGCCTCTCTGTGGGTGGTCTTTTTTATACTGCCAGCAACCGCTGCAGGACTTTTGCCTCTCCTGAATAGAGGACTTCGCCTTGGCTACGCCAAAAGGACTTCCTGCCACCCGTATAGAGGTCTTTTGTCCCGCTTTATAGAAGACTTTTCAAGTGCTCAACAGACAACAAGCAACAACTGAACATCAGATAACAGTATTTATTTAAGTATATGCGATGCAGAACATGAATGTTTTTAGCTTAGTTTTAAAATGGTTAGAGTTTTGACATTTCTGATATCTTCTGGGAGTTTGTTCCAGCTGTGAGTAGTATAGTAACAAAAAACTGCCTCTCCATGTTTTGTTTTAATTCTTGGAATGGTTAATAAGCCAACATCAGATGACCTTTGGCAAAAGCAGATCAGAGACATATGATATATATGTTAACAAAAAAGAAAGGCCCAAAGGGGCAAAATAAAGTCTTCCGCGGCTTACTGAGCTACGCTGATCTTAGCCTCTCTAACACAGAAGTCAACAGCACGTAGTCAGGGAAGTAGGTGTTAACAAGCTGCAGCAGACGCCGAGTCCCACAAATCAATGGTGCGCGCCAAATTAGACGGAGCAGCTTATACAGCCAACTACCGGAGATCCGCCGCCGGTGTCTGCCATTCGTAATCAGCACCCTGGAAAGCAGAAGAAAAACCAAGAAGAAGAAAAACAAGGTGCATTTACACTCCAGGGAACACCATACGGACGTAACAACCGCCACACAGAGTAACTTAAACCTATGGAGATAATGCATTGCTACATATTGCTAAATTTGTTTATGAATTAATTACTTGTCCAACCACAAAATATTTTGGTGTTTCAACAACAATGATCAGTGTTCCCAAGACCTGGCTGCTGGCTGAAATGAAACCACAAATACCTGCAGACACTGTGGCCCTCCAGGACTTCAGTATGAACCACAGTGAAATAGCCTAACCACTCTTTTCTGCTCTTGCCATAGCACACCAACTGCAGTCAAAGTTTGCTGCACAGAATACCGAATGTACAATGTGACACTTCAGAGCAGTTGTTTGTGTAAGGCAATTTTTTAAAAACCATTTCATTGTCAGATTCATACTTTCTTTCAAGATACCAAGATACCCTGGCTGTAGATCAGGGGTGGCCAATTCCAGGCCTCGCGGGCCGGTGTGTATGCAGGTTTTTGCTGCCGCCAGTTAACAATTATTGAATTAGCCCAATCGTTTACACGATCTGATATTTTAATCTACATATCCGCGATATGAAAAGCAGCTGATGAATGTTCTTGTGCCGGTATGCGTCAATGCGTGTATTGTAGCATTTTATCGTTCTGTAATTTACAAGTGAATCGGTGATTGTGTGTATGACTAATTAGCTGATTGAACCGTGGTAACTGGTGGCAGTAAAAACCTGCATACACACCGGCCCGCGAGGCCTGGAATTGGCCACCCCTGCTGTAGATGCTGACACCTCTCTTAGACTGCAGGCAGTAGCTGACTGTTCTCACTAAATGGTTGTATGTTGGGGCAAGATGGAATCTTGGTATCAGTATGCACATTGTTCAATCACGAAATGTTACGTATTAATGCTTTATCTGCTTCAATGCCAGAGTAAATAAGTTTGGGTTAACAAAAACATGAATGTCCCCACGATATACATACATGCATACATTTTACATAATTACATAAATAATACAGTGGGCTCTTGACGGTCTTAGCACTTGGTCTAAAACGCATGGCACAAGTGCATTTAGGATGTGTCCAAGTCCACTTTTGCTAGTTAGATGGCGTGTTATTTGAATATGATGCAAAGTGCAAATGGGCTGAACTTCATTAATTATAGGTGTGTCTTGGGCGTATCATGCAATAAACCAATCAAAATGTCGTATCCCATTCCCTTTAAAAGCTACCTGCTTTTGTACCTTGGTGGGTGCATTGGACTAGAAGCAGGAATATACCCTGGACGACCTGTCCATCGCAGGGCGCACACATCATTCACTCATACCTATGGGCAATTTAGAGTCTCCAATTAGCCTAACCTGCATGTCTTTGGACTGTGGGAGGAAACCGGAGTACCCAGAGGAAACCCACGTGAACATGGGGAGAACATGCAAACTCCACACAGAAAGGCCCTCTGCCATGATTCGAACTCGGTACCTTCTTGCTGTCGAGGCGACAGTGCTACCCACTGCGCCACCGTGCCGCCCTATTATAATCATTTTTATTATTATTTCTGAATTTCAGTGTCATTTGACTAGGGTTTTGAAGGAAACTAGCTTATTATACCTATTATTATTTATAACATATACAGTCGTATGAAAAAGTTTAGGCACCCCTCTGAGGCTGCATAATAATTTACTCTGTCTTCACAGAAAATGATCACAGTGGCATGCCATTCATTTTCTAATAAAAGCTGAGTACTGGGGTGTTTTCCAGACACAGATTTTTAGTGTAGCAATATTAAGTTGTATGAAATTAAATCAAACGTGAAAAATAGGCTGTGCAAAAATTTGGGCACCCTTGTCATTTTGTTGATTTGAATACCTGTAACTACTTAACACTGATTAATTGGAACACAGAATTGGTTTGATTAGCTCATTAAGCCTTGAACTTCATAGACAGGTGCATCCAATCATGAGAAAAGGTATTTAAGGTGGCCAATTGCAAGTTGTTCTTCTCTTTGACTCTCCTCTGAAGAGTGGCAACATGGGGGCCTCAAAACAACTCTCAAATGACCTGAAAACAAAGATTGTTCAGCATTATGGTTTAGGGGAAGGCTACAAAAAGCTATCTCAGAGATTTCAGCTGTCAGTTTCCACTGTGAGGAACATAGTGAGGAAATGGAAGGCCACAGGCACAGTTCTTGTTAAGGCCAGAAGTGGCAGGCCAAGAAGAATATCGGAGAGGCGAAGGATGGTGAGAATGATCAAATACAACCCACAGACCACCTCCAAAGACCTACAAGGTCATCTTGCTGCAGATGGTGTCACTGTGCATCGTTCAAAAATACAGCGCACTTTGCACAAGGAAAAACTGTACAGGAGAGTGAAGAAGCCTTTTCTGCGCACACGCCACAAACAGAGTCGCTTGAGGTATGCAAAAGCAC
Organism: Ilyophis sp. 1 JC-2022; assembly: GCA_022702515.1. Lineage (NCBI taxonomy): Eukaryota > Metazoa > Chordata > Actinopteri > Anguilliformes > Synaphobranchidae > Ilyophis > Ilyophis sp. 1 JC-2022. The sequence goes on along the minus strand of CM040405.1, from coordinate 115,354,215 downwards.
ATTTGGACAAGCCAGCTTCATTTTGGAATGAGTTATTTGGTCATAACAAGGGGCGTTATGCATGGCGGCGAAAGAACACAGCATTCCAAGAAAAACACTTGCTACCCACAGTAAAATTTGGTGGAGGTTCCATCATGCTGTGGGGCTGTGTGGCCAGTGCCGGTACTGGGAGTCTTGTTAAAGTTGAGGGTCGCATGGATTCCACTCAATATCAGTGGATTCTTGAGAATAATATTCAAGAATCTGTCACAAAGTTGAAGTTACGCCGGGGCTGGATATTTCAACAAGACAACGACCCAAAACACTGCTCAAAATCTATGTACAATGTTCTGGAATGGCCATCCCAGTCCCCAGACTTGAATATCATTGAAAATCTGTGGGATGATTTGAAGCGGGCTGTCCATGCTCGGCAACCATCAAACCTAACTGAACTGGAGATGTTTTGTAAGGAGGAATGGTCCAAAATACCTTCATCCAGGATCCAGACACTCATTAGAGGCTATAGGAAGCGTCTAGAGGCTGTTATTTTTTTAAAAGGAGGCTCTACTAAATATTGATGTGATTTTTCTGTTGGGGTGCCCAAATTTATGCACCTGTCCAATTTTGTTTTGATGCATATTGCACATTTTCAGTTAATCCAATAAACCTCATTTCACTACTGAAATATTACTGTGTCCATCAGTTATTTGATAGATCAAAATGAAGTTGCGGATCCAAACACCCAATGATTTATAAATTAAAATAATGGAAATTGTCAGGGGTGCCCAAACTTTTTCATACGACTGTATAACCAATAATATTTTTACATCACATGCCAATTGCGTATTTCAAATGTAACCTTTAAATAATCTTTAAAGACTGTTTAATCTGCAACAGGCGATGGCACATGTGAACACACAAGGCACAGTCGGTCATAGAGAGGGATGCTACTGTAGATGTTGCTCTTCAGTCAACACTAGGTGGCAGTGTTGTATCTAAGATTTGAGAGGGAGCAATGTGTCATTGGGCCCCCTTACCATCGTGGGGAGACGACTTCTTGGTTTAGCATTGCTGCATGACAGTCTTATCTTTAAGTGTTTCTAAAATGAACCACACATGCCTGCCCCTTCAGCCATGAAGAATATGAGCCGGATCTGCCCACCAATTTAGGGAAAGATAAACTTTGACATTGATTCAGGAGGGCCTGCCTGTTGTTGTGTATGCTGAGACTCTTATGAGAGGTGCATTTGGTAATGCAACACTGGAAAACTGAACCTTCCTTTTAGTAGAATTTTAGTAAAGTGTGAAAAATGTTTTTGACAGCGCCATTATAACTTAAAGTGATATTTCACCTTAGTGTGACATAAGTCATTTTGTGGAGCCTACCCCATTATATTTGCATAGCGTGAATATTAGTGACATCAGATGTCCCTGCTGACCGTTAACGGCATCCCCGGTAGCCACGGTTGTCAGGGTCCCCATTCACTCCCATTAATTTTTGGGACCTCACCAAAATGAATCGTTTTAAAGCACACACTAACTACGGCAGATAATACATCGATAAAAGAGAACATGATGGTGAAAAGTTACGATTCATAAAGCTATGATTTGTTGTGCATTTTAATGCACCTCTATCTCTTTGTCTATTTCTCTATTAAATTCACAAAATGTCCTGGATTTGCCTTGAGAAGTTACGAGCGATCAATGATGACTGAAGCCAATACCATTGCCATTGACATTTACACATGACCCCGTGGAAGGCATAGTAAGCACTAGGCAATGTCTGGACTCAACCCACACATCACTGCACTATGCACATTTTCCCTAACTGGATGCAGCACTTGAGAGCCCTAAGAACTACCAAGTTTGTCAGATTATATCTAGTTGTTCATAGCTTGATGTAAACCCCACTCTCTGCATCCTTCCCAATTTAAATAAAATGTTTGAATAGCTTTTTCATGTTAAGATTCCATTTTTCATATATGTACTCACAGGATATTATCAATTTAAGGTTAATATAGCTAGCTGTATTTCACAAGTCTGCGAGATGCTTCCTCTGGAAAGCTAGAATAATGATTGAAACAAAAGAAAGTAGAATGAACATCTTCATAATAATGTATTAATATATACGGCTAATAATGCTATAAAACATTTAGCAAGCTAGCTAGTCAACATACTTGGAATTTTGGTTCAAACAGCTAGCAAGATGGCTAGTTGCTGGTTTCTTGGAAAAATTACGTAGGCTTACAGGGTTGTGGTTGTGGGCTACACCATTTTTTTTTCTGAAAATAAACTTCTGTAAATATTAAGGCTCTTACAACTACCTTTACAGCTTGCACTTTGTTGCATAACATGGATTTGAAGCTGAAGTGGATTTTTATGTTTAATATGAACTTACTAAAAGGTAACTATTGTGCTGATACATGCGTATTTTACATTTTTGGGGTAAGGAAGTTTAATACGTTTATTTTGTTAAGTATGCTGGTACATGGTAAATCAACCTTTACAAACATAAACACTAAACAGCTAAATAGAGTGAACTAATAAATGCAAATTAAACCTCCTGTTGCCCTGAGGGTAAAAAATGACTCTTTCTGATTTTAACATTGCACCTTTTCTTACATTTTTACATACACCATCAAGGTACAAAGATGATCTTAAGAGTTTTTTTTTTTTTAACCCTGCAGTTATGTAATTAGAAGTCCAAACTAAATGCCACACATCTATTACAGAAAAATAAATCTATTATGATGTGTATTTTGTAGTAAAAATCAGTGGTGGACTGACACAATACAGTCTGTCTGGACTATGAGTCACTAGAAGTAGTGCCAGTACACACAGCAATTTATTTTTACTGAATTCACTATAGTTTTACAATGGTCACTCTGGTCACAGACCAATATTGAAATTGAATATGGAGTATTTAGATCATATTTTATTTTATTTTTTTCTATTTTTAAGCAAATGCGACTTTATTAATTGGTAATTGGGGCTTATCTGTCAATATTTGAGGTGATTCGGAGCGATAATACTGGTTGGTGCACATGCCACCAACCTTTTACTGTTTCCTCTGTGGCCAAGAATGACAAAGCAGCAATGACAGAATAATTGGCAGTTCTTCTGTGATGGGGAGAAAGGCAATAATTAATCAATCCTGGAGCATTGTCTGTTCTTGGCTGCCTGCTTCAACTATATTTTTTAGCTAGGTCTACTGATGGGGGACATCAAAGCCTTCACGAGATCCCATGGTTCCACATACGCAGAGGAGACTCACAGTAAAAACAACAGGGGGCACAAACACACCTTTTATTTACAGAACAGGAGTCTATTCTTTCGTAGTCTGCCACTATGGGATCACCTGAGTGTCAGAGAGGTGCACAGGGCAGCGGCATGCAGAACTGTCCATGAGATTGCTGGGCTGTCACTTGCCAGGATTCTGACTGATTTAGTAAATTTACCATTTAAATGAAAGGGGAGAAGATAGTAAGCGCAATTTGTCATTTCGAGAGTTTCAGATATTTGATTCAACAATGTATTTCAGAATTATGCACACACACACACACACACACACACACTCAAAGCAAAGCTTCGTACTTATGCAGTGAGCTTACACAAACACAGGAATACAATATCCATTGAGAGGGCACCTTGAAATAAACCTTACTTTTGAGTTTGCCAGGATACTGAAGTTGAGACAGGGCTTGCCTGTTGATTGGTGTTTGGGTATAATAATTAGTTTTTATGCAATAATGGAGCATTTTTTGTAGGTGCTATGAGCCCAGTATTCCTGTATTAAAACATTTTGGGGGGGGGGGGTGGTGGTGAGTTGAACAACAGCAGTATGGCAAGACGGCTCAGAAAGATGGCAGATCCCATATATCTCCATATATCTAATTGGGTCTGGCATGTTCTCTTTCTTTACGTTTCATCACCAAATTGGAGGGGCTTGTCTGGAAACCAAAGAAATCCCATTGGGATCAACAGTACAGAACAAGTCTAGGGGGATGGTCTCAGAATATATATTCAGAATTCATTTCTACTGTGCTCTCAAATTGTGACTATTTTTGGGGTTATCAGTATCACTCTAGGTCAGTTGGGATAATGTAGCTTACATCAGGTTCATTTCTGCATTTACATCAGAGACAAACAATGCAGATTGAGGAAAATTGATGTTTGAGTAACGGTGAGTGAGTGAGTGAGTGAGTGAGTGAGTGAGGCTGAGGAAGAAAGATAGAAATAATAGAAGTAAAAGAAAGACACAGTAATAAATAAAAGGGGAATAATTAAAAACCTGTGGAAATATGTGAAGGGACAGAAGGACAAACATTGAACTGGGGACAATCAACAAGTTACACTTATAACAAATCTACGAGCTGTATGTTTTAGAACCATACAACTGGCATCGTTGGAATCCCAAATGTTTGCCATGCCCCGGGGGTCCATGTGAAGGCACCCCGCTACACCAGCTCCCAGCCCAATTGAGCACCCCTGCTGGGCCGGACCTGTTTATCTCTTCCGAAGCCGCTGTGATTAATGAGGCCCTGAACACATCCTCTTTCCCCAGGACCTGGGGAGTGCTGCAGCTGAATAAACAGCTTCCATTATTTCTGCCCGCCCAGCCCGGGAGCAGAGCCACAAGTAGCTGAAAAAACACCCTGCCACACACTCCCAGCACCCTCCTCTAGCTCCATGAGGTCTGTAGAAGAAATATAACTGGCAAAAGTATCACTGTATTTTATATCCTTCCCATATATTCCCCTAAGTGAGTAATTCAATTTATGTAATTCAAAATGAACTAGCTACATGTATTCACAAATGCACTAATTAGTCTCGCCAACTTGAATTTTGAAAAGATTCCTCAAATGTAGCTAGTTAATTTAGTCTTGACCTGTTTTCTGTCACATTAGACCCATTTCACCCAGACTTACTAGTACATTTGGTGTCCTAGTTCAGTGAGAATTGTTACACCTGAGGTGACATGTTTGTGTTACAAATGTTTGGGGGAACAGGGGAGACAAATGGATTGGTTTATGTTTTCCCGGTCAGTGGGTGGGTTGCCTTGACGCAAGATGAGTCTGATATATTTTAAAATCTTTCTTCCCATTATGTTCCATTTTGAAAGAGGACTTTTATAAATGGATCTTTTCGTTCATGTGCCTTAATGGACAGATTGTTTTACATACGTATAGCATGAAAGCCCTCAAAAACATAAAAATCATTACTGAAATATTCATTTCGATAGTTTAAGTTTCACCCTTAGTTTATTTGGTCATAATGTTATTTTCATTCACACAATATAAACTGTATCCATCTTGTTTAATTCCATCCAAATAATTTACCAACTGTATGCATGCATTGCTTTGTTAGGGGTTAGAGCTTATTTTTTTAAGGACAACTTCGTTTCTTGCTTAGTTGTAGAGTGTCAAGAGTTGAGGTCGACCTATCTACAGATGGGCTGCTCCATTTTTTACAGTCTGGAACTAATCCAGTGTGTCTGTGTATGTTGCTCCTCTCTGATTCTCAGGTAATGTGACTCTAGGAGGGGCTGTATCTGTTTGTGAAGCCATTTACCCATGCCTGTTTCTCCACAGATCAGTTTTTTTCTTTCTGATTCTTAGATGAAATCATTGCACATTATCGTGGGCTGTACTTGTTCTGATTGGGATAGGGTCATATGTTTGAATAGTTATGATACCCTCAGGGAAGGTGGCAATTTTTTGGGCTTTGTAGTTTTCATTTATAGACCAGGGGCCACATGCATAAACAATGCTAAGCAGAAAAATGCCCTCAGAAAGCCGCGTAAGGGAGTTTCCACACAGAAATTCACATGTATAAAATAACACGTGAACACGTGCTGTGAGAATCTGCGTACCTCTGCACACGCAGGGCACCATATGTACGCAATGTTTGGCGTCAGTGTCAACTTCTGAGTTTCACACTGAGCATTCTTTTATGCATTCTTTTACTCAGAGTTTTATACATGTGGCCCCAGTACTCATATTCAATTACGTGTTCTGGTTATAATTTTAAATGATTTAGAATCCTGGTCAGCAAAGACACAATGCCATTTAGCAGTCTGCAAACGCAAAATCCCTGCTTTGACAAACCCCAACCAAGGGGGTTGGGTAATGTTTGGAGGAGGCCAGCTCAGAGTTGTCAATACGGCCAGATGTTTTTGGGATATTCCTTAAAGTGGTGAAAAGTGTGTATCTATCAGCTCACATTCCAACGTACTTTTCGGGGGAGAGGGACTGGGAAGTAGGTGTACGGGACGCCCCAGACTGAACCTGCCCTGGCGGTGGGTGAGGAAGCACGTGAGCGCTGATGCAAGGAGGCAGGTCTGCCTCGGTAGCCTGCCAAAGCACCCCGTCCTGCTGCAGAGGTGTGGGGTGAGAAATAGGGAGAGGGCAGAAGCCGGGCAATTATCGGCGTCAGGGAGATGAGCCACTAGCCGGCGGGACTGAGCTATGTGTGCGGTTGTCTGGTTCCACCGCACCACCGTGCCCTCATCAATATCTTCACTTCATGTCTGGCGACCTGAATAGGAACCACTGGTGCCAAATTAGGACTGGAAATCATCAGGGTTGTACTGTCAACAGTAACGATTAGTGTTGTAGTGTAGCAGCGACCACAAGACTGTTGGTCTGAAATCCCATAAGATAAGCGGTAATGTATTCCTTGGCAAGATTTTTTTAAATACATCGGTTTTTGTCTCAAAATATATGCATACAGTGTTTGAGTTGGAACAGTGCTGTGTGAAGGTTCCCCCTGAATGTTTGTTTATGGTTGAGTCTCACTGGTTGTGTGTGCGTGCCTGCATGCACACATGCTTGTTGGTGGATGTCCCATTGTCTCCATCTGAGCGTCTGCCCGTGTGCATGCCTGTGTGGGCGTGGGGTTAGGTGTGCCAAAATGTGGCTGTGCTGCCTTGTGGATGGCGGTCAAGGCACTCTGGCAATTGGCGGAAAGGAGCGCTGACGCTCTTCCTTCTCCGTGGAGAACACAAACAGAGGTGCAGCATGAAGCACAAATCCTCACTTCCTCTGAAACTTCCAGCCCACTTTTTTCCTGTCCAAATTCCACAGCCATTAAACTTTCCTGGCATCTGTTCAGAAAACAACAGAGCCACCTCGCCCAGAAATCCCCACCCCACTTCCCCTCCCTGGATATCAGGGATCTGTGGCCAGGCTTCTTTAAAAAAGTATCTTTCATGCAGGTTACCTCCAAAATGCCTACTGGTTTTCACAAAGGGTCAAGATGTACTGTGGGTGAATGTAGGAACATATATATCATCTATCAAGATGTACTGTGGGTGAATGTTCTCTTCTATTTAGTCTCAAATAATTCTACCTTACTTTGGTTCCTGCATGTAATGACAATATAAAACATGGACAAATTACCACAAATCAAATATTTAAGCAGAGATATTATTTTAAAGATATTTTAATAGTACTTTTCATCTTTAATCTGCTGACAGGCATTGTAAATGATTTGTGTCACAGAGCTACTGTGCTGGATTTCTTCGATTTTTATGACAACAAGCTTACTATTATTATTTATATTGTTTGTTATTCTTTCTTGAAATATGGGAACTCTACACAAAGAGGAATACACAATGAACTCACAAATCATTTTATTAACAGAACCACAATAACAGGCGCATTGCCCTGCTATAGTATGAGAGACGTCCATTGGTGAGTAGGCCAATGTTAAATTAGATTATTTAGTTTAACACAGTAGGCCTAACATTAGTGCTATGTGTAGTAGTGTAGTAACGCTATATGTGTTGGCAATGCCAATAGGCCTAGGCTGTCGATAGCCTACCTGTTGATAGTATTGATCGCATCAATGTAGCCTATTCATGTTGGAGTTTGAGAGAGATATTTTTTTGTCATGTTGGCAATATGTGATGATGACTATAGGCTGCTTTTATGTTTCATATTAGGTCTAGATTGGACAATTGTGTACATTTTTGAGTGTGTGGTGGCAGTCGCATCGCGTGTTCACATGTTGTTGTTGTTGTTGTTAGTAGCCTAGCCTACTATAATTATCTGGCTGACTGTTATAGTGTTATTGCACTCACTCTGTAGATAAAAGTGCATTGTATTGACTCTGTAAGCCACTTAGTTTGAATACATCAAACCGCTTGTTCTAATCTAGTAGGATATACAGTATAGTAGGCAGTATGGCTGTGCGCGGGCATGTGTTGCGTGATTGTGGAAATTTGAAAAGCACACCCACGATATAGCACCACCTAAGCTACCCCAGTCAAAAATTCCTGGCGCGGGAGAACTGCCACCAGCCTAGGAGAACTGGCACCAGCCGCCACCGGTTTTGACAAGAAATTGCGATCTGCGAGCGGAAATCCTCGCAAATCGCTTTTGTGAAACAAGCCCCAGGCTTCTGGTGGTTTTAGTGCAAGTGCTTTTTGCTGCCTGAAGATATCAATATGGCAAAAATTATTCTGGTCGCACCTCATCTTAAGACCAACTCGCCCAGTTCAATTGCTATGCGTGCAAATTCACATACTATTTAAACAACGGGAGCAATGGACGCTAAAATGACACCTGTGCTGGTCTGAAACCAGCAAAGACTCTTGCTGCTATGTTCTGAGTATTTGTCTGTCTGTTTTGTATTTTTATTTCATTATTATTAATGTTATTTATTATTTCCAATATTATCTATTACGTTCCCGGTTCATCATTGCATTCCCCTCTATTCGTGGGTTGTCCGAGTATCATCTGTGTGTTTGTTTACCCAGTCTCGTGCATGTACTATTCGGGTGACTTCGGGCTTTTCCGTGGGTTAACGCTGTATTTCCGAAGTCTCGTTTTCTGCTACTTCCTGCTTTCGTTCCCGTGTACAATTGCATATATTACTAACTCGTGCTAACAATCACTCGGGTGCTTTATTAGCTACATGCACTAAACTCATTAACATAAATGTGTATTAACAAACTAATTGTCTGTCTTGTAGTTAGATACTAACATTTAACCAGCTTCCCTGCTATCTTTTCTACCTGCATTACTAAGCTGTCCTTTGAGCTACCTGTTAACTTGTTTCAGCTGTTTATCCTTAGAGACCACGCCTCCCCTTATTACTGTGCACACTCCGCTCCTACTCGAGCCCGTTGTCTGTCATGCATGTTTTCTGAGTCCCTTCCATGTATTAGTTTTTTCCTCGTTATTGAATTATTGTTTTCTTAATGTTTTAACCTCACGTTGTTTGTTACCCCTCCCCTTCCTCTGTGTATTTAAGACCCACTTTTCCTCTGCCTAGTTATCAGAACGTTGATCAGATTTCCAGTGCCTACGCCTTACTAAGCCTGAGTATATCTTGAGATTTCTGAGACACCCTTTGTTTGACTTCAATTTAGCCTAGCCCTTTTTGTACCTTAGCCTTTTGATTTCTGGTTTTCGACTTTTCTTTGTGTATTTACCGACATTGATTTAGCCTAGCGATTTTGTACATCTGCATTTCTGATTTCTTGGTTTTGACTTTTGCTTGTTTATTGGTTTTTGATTTCAGGATTCCACTCAGCTTACCTGGCTATGACCTCTGGACTGATCTATTAAACTATGTTCTTTGCCTGATCCTGGTCTGCACTGGGTTTTCTGTGTGCAGACGTTTCACTTGCGTTTGGATTACCGTCGTTTAGTGCCGGGTGTAAGATGGGGCCAGTGGCGGGCCGTGCATTTCACACCTAGGCCTTCAGTGATGTCCTACACAGTCCTACCTGAATTATTCCACCTCTTAATACCATCATTATGACGCCATGGCTCTAGAAACTATACATTTAGACAGAAACGCAGTATAACCGGGCGTTGCATCACCTTAACATAGTCAAGTACAACAGAGTTATATTAATATTTCCGAAGCATTTATAATCAATAAATCCGCATTTACAATTAAGAGTGTTAAACTACCAGCTTTAGGATCGCTTGGATACTGTCAAAACTTAAAAATAAAAGGCGCTTTTAAGGGATTAGTCTACAAAGTTTTATTAAGTCCACCAAAAGTATGTGAGCTTTAACAAGTTTGTTCACTAAACAGCGCGTTGTCGCACCCAAAGCAGTTTCATTTAAGAAACGTAAACGTAAAGACACATAAACTATTCACTGAAAATAAAAGAAAACAAACAAATAATTGATTTGAAAGTGGCGGACAAACCCTTTTCCCGGCTGTGATAGGCTCGCTAGCGTTGGGGTTGGTCGTTCTCTTCTCACGATGTCTAGCTTTTCTTGAAAAGTTCGTCTTGAAAATGGCGTTGTAATTATATCTGCGACAAAATCGATCTCTTCTCCTCCTTCAGCCATTGTGGGTTGAAAAAAAACAGCTTGTAGAAATCTACACAAATGAGCTCGTTCAAGTTCAGTTTGCTAGCTCTGCATAGCTCTGCCTCTCAATAGTGCGTATCCAATCAAAAGACGTGCATGTGCTGACGTTATCGTACGCCTGCTAGCTGGCCCCGGTGTCGCCAACTCGAAATCTGATTGGTTAACGCCACAGTTTTGTTTCCGTTCACTTTAAGCTACAGGCGCCCGCACTGTTGATTCTGAAGGCCTAAGGGCTGATTTATTGGACCCTGGCAACACATTATGGCTGAAATATGATTGGATAAAAGCTCTAACATAAAGGCCAGCCCTCCAAATCTCGATCTGAGGCTGGAAGCACCGCAACCAAGAGGAAAGCTTTGAAATGAAGAGAATAGACTATGGGGAATAATTTAATACATATTTGTGGAAAAAATATATCAAAATTAAATTTATATTCTGATTATGTTTAGGCCAGCAGAGAAGGCCTTGCTGGCCCTGACGGCCCACCACTGGATGGGACCCATCATAATTCCCACTTAAAAATGATGCATTTTATGAGCCAAAACAGTTGATTTGCAGTTAAATAAATCATAAAATATAGGCAGGGTACACTGTCTATATTTTGAATCATAGATCTGTAGTAGTTATGATATAGGAAATGTATAGTATACCTGTTTCACATATGTAGCTCTCAGTATTTCATTGATATCTAAAGGAAAAAATCTTGTTTTGCATTTTTGGCACTTTATTTTGACCTAAATTATGAAAATAAACTACTCTAAGTATTAGTATTGTAAATGGTACCACTGTATTGTTTCTTTTAAGCCATTAGGCAAATAGGTAAGATTTGACCAAATTTAGAATCTGCGCGAAGGGGTTAACCTACTGTGAGCATAATGAGAAAACGCCAAAATTTCCTTGCGAAATATAGATAAAGGAGGGATAAACCTATTAAAGGGATATTTCACCCATTTTGAAAAAATATATATTGTTTTACTTACACCCAAAATAGTATGTAAGGCCTTAGTGACGCTGTCCAGGTCTCACCATTGTTTAAATTGGCTAAAACTGAATCGGAACAATGCTAACAATTCGTAGCATCTTGCCATTGGATTCAATTTCCACCCAGATAACGTTTATTTAAATAACCGCGTAAATCCACTCGATTAAGATTTAACAACTTTACAAGTGTCATTGTTGGAAATGAAAATGCACATATGATTACTGAGTGCATAAGGACAATATTTCCACTGAAATTACTATATGGGGCATTCTACCGAATTAGTACAAAGTGCGGTCCCACAACAAGAAAAACGATTTAACAAAACAATTAAGTCTTCAGACATAGATATTTACTAAGAATATGTTATGGTCTATTTAAACACAAGGCATTAAATTAGATAAAGCTTAATATACACAAAAACATCATTTATAGGGTACTTTCTATTGGGAAGTACCTGTCCCAAACCCTGACATCTAAATTTCAATTTCTGTAAATAACCCTTAAAACATTTTTTTTTATTTAGTTCGATGGTGTATTTAGAAGATCTTTATGATTACGTTCAAACAGAAGTTGGAATATTTAGATTTATTGTGGGTTTAATTTTTTAAACTATAAACTATACTCAAAAAATCATGTCCCCAGTTTTCATGTCACTACCGAAACACAAGGTATTTTAGTCCAATGGCTGAGCCTGGTTTTTAGCCACACCCCTGCATTTTTTACAAGACAGTGACAGTGCATCCCTGTCCCTCATGGCTGAATGGTAAGTAGCTATATCCCATACTTTTGATATAAATCTGTTCCAAAATCTGAAAATCGGCGTGTAACCTTAAGAATTGTCACTACCGAACACATATTCTCTTCTATTAAGTAAACTTTTTGGGGGTTTTATGCAAAGTATTATGTTTGTATGTGTGTAAACTTTCAAAATTGCAAAATCACATTCTGCAGGACAACTTTCGGACAGTCAGCCTTCTCCTGTAAGAGTTGTAAACTCTGGAACTCACTGCCATCAGAAATAAAATCCATCTCAGAGTTTAAGATGTTCACCACCATAACTAAAACCTGGTTAAAGAAAAAACAAATCTGTACTCATCTGTAAATGAATGAATGAATGAATGAATGAATGAAATTTCTATTTTCGTGTCATGCCAGTGTGTATATTATGTGTGAGAGTGAGCGAGTGAAGGTTCTATATCATATAAATGCAATATTGGATTATTGAATTACTGAATTGTATTACATGGTCTTTTTAATTGATGTATATTTTGTATTGTACTGCAATGTTGTGGAAGAGCCCAACCGGGGACTGGAGTTGAGAACTAGCACTTAGCTATAAACTCTACATGCATCACATCAGCTACAAGCTTGTAACTATGTTTGTCTGCATTGTCCCTGTCAAATAAATAAATAAATAAATAAAAACCTCTTCAAAGACATGTATGCTAGCCATGTACTTGCTAGCATTCTTTAGCTATGCTCAAACTTAGCTAGAATCGTCACTACCGAAACAGTCACTACCGAAACATATGAAGTGTTTTGCTCAAAATACCAAGCAGATTATCCATTCTAGCCTCATCCCCCTCTATTTCAGCCCTGTTACTAAAGTGCTAGCTAGGGCTACATACCTAAGTAGTGTGACCACAGTTTAGTCTATGTCTTCTGATGTAAGTAACTATGTAGGCTAACATTAGCTAGGCTATGTTTTGTGGACTAAAGGTTAAACATGTAGATAATGCTCATTTCTGTCTGAAATTGTTCAGGGAGAGAGAATCATAAGACACCAACATGCCAAAAGGAATTAGCAAAAGTGGAGCAGAGAGGCTGAGAGAATACAGACAAAGAGTGAGGGATGACCCACTGAAACACCAAGAATATTTAAGAAAGGAAAGAGAAAGAAATAAAAAACGAAAGGAAGAAGGAAAATTGAAATGTATCAGCGATTTATCGAACAGGGAATTGACCCCAAAACATTTGTGTTTGTAATATTTCCAACATAAGGCATGTAATGAGTTAAGATTAAGCAATAAGGTTGAGGGAATATGATACAACCTTGAGAACAAAATACTGTGGTCACTACCGAAACAGTGCAGTCACTACCGAAACACTGGATGTTTTGTAAAAAATAAAGTATATTGAGTTATCAACTAAAATGATATGATACTGATTGGTTTATTGTATGTTCAATTTCAACAATCATCAACTCTGGAATCAATATGATCAGTATTATGAATTTTACAAAGAAAGATTGCATTAAGATTTTGATGAATTGTATAAATTTAACTTTGAAATTTGATTAAAAATTCACTTTTATTGATTTAATTGTAAAAACCTTCAAGAAATATTTATTTAAATACTATTTACAGAAGGGAAGGTAAAACAATCTTAACAGGTTAATATAATACTTTTTTACTACAGTGTATTTACTATGTTTCGGTAGTGACAATTTTTGGGAGAGGAAGAACATTCCAATACAGTCTGAAAATACGATATAAAAATGTACGGTTCTTTTACTAGATATGTGTAATTTAGATATGGTACAAAATATATATGGACAAAGTTTTGGGAAAAAAACATACAAAATTTCTAAATATTTCCAACCTGACTTTGATCCAATTCGGTAGAATGGCCCATATACAATTATGTCTTTCAGCCTCTGTCTGTTTGTGAACATCCAGTAAGAGAGCCAGTAACTTTTAGTATCACTCCGCGCGAGAACAGTTCAAGTGCTGTCGGAATTATCGGTTTCCAACATGGAAGTTGCACTTGAACGAACCTCCAAATCGTAATTACAAGTGGGAAAGTCGAAGATGATTTTGCTACCCGAGTTCCCGAGTTGTTAAGTGATGTTATACCAGAGAAGTGCTCTTCGGAAGCTCCCATTTCCCAGTTGCCAAGTCGAAAATAGCATAGATTCATGTATGACAATGCAGCCAGGCAGCACTGTGCAGCAGATTATCTTATTGATGCTCACGCACACAACCATTTAGTAAAATATACTTTAATATATCATAAATGGCTTTCCTCATATGTTTCCTTTCCTCTTCTTTCTCATGCAGAAAGTGATAGCAGCTCTCCATGTGTTTTGTTTTTATTCGTAAAGGATCAAAAGAAACATTGACTTTCTAGACCTCCATGTTTGCTGGTAATTTTGATTTTGGAGCATGTGAATGTGTCAACTTTGTAATTACAATTGGGAAATAGAAACTTCCGAGAAGCACTTGAAGGCAGACCAGCGTGTAAACAAAGACGCAGCTAGCGTTTGTTTTCTTAACAAAATGTCTGACTATGAAGATGATGGGGTAGAATTTGGAGTTGAACCATTGTTCAAGCCGGATATACTGATATAGAATTAGAAGAAATGGATGCTGCTCACGCTGTTTCAGCTGCAGGATGAGAAAATGCTCCTCGACCCAAACCCATGTCCAGAACGTCAGGGAACTGGTGGTGCAGTTGTGGTTTGTGCGAAGCTACGCCCACCAAAGTGGAATGTAGCTGCTGCAAAGATGGGCGATCACCCAAATGACCCAAGGAACACCTGTATCACATACCACAAGGAATTATCTGCCTTACTGAATATAGCCGTCTTGGAAATATTTTTCCATATCTCGGAGATCAACTGGAAGAGGCGGCGTGTTCCTCAGGGAGCAGACGGGCATCTCAGTCGAGTAAGTTAATGTAGGCTAATAGGCTACTGTATAAGACTTGTTGCAAAGATCAACACTATGGGGCTTATTCATAAAACATTACCACAATGTCAAATTTAGGACCTGTATTTTCAAACATGACAAAATACAGATTTGATTGTTTCTCGCTCAGGATAATGAACATAGCCAGCATCAGTGCAGGGAGGATGAATTTGAGTACATAGCCTACCAGTTTTATTACATTTACAAAAAACATCGTAATCACTGTGGTAGTACACATTTTATAAATAACTCCTTATGTATGATGTGAGTGCATTCACAGCATTGTTATTAATTGTATAACTAAAGCACGTCACCATTACAGCTGCTTGTGATTAGTACTGTAGGCTACCTACTTAGTTATTCAAATACGTTTATTACAGAAGCTAAAGCACTGCCTTTACCATCGTAAACAATGTAGGACACCCTATAAGATGCCCACACAGCCAATCCTCCAAAACATTTAAAACGCAAAGCAACATTAGTCATACATTTTCAATATCATATTATATTTAAATGTTCAAGACTACTGTGTCTATAGTTTGAGAGAATGCGAAGGCTTTGTTCAATTGATGGGTTGGGATGCTGGTCCCAGGGTAATGTGATCTGATATGTGAGGTGGTCTTCAACTCCCACCAAAAATGCCTCATACTGAAATTTTGCTCTGCATAATTTATTGTTGAAACTTTACCAGTAGTATTCCTTCTTGTTGCGAGTTGCATGCCACATCACATTATTTTACAACTGGTGTATTATATACCTTGTAAAATTGTATACATTGCTGCGTTTCGAAGACAATTTATTTTTCTAGTCAATACAGGCTGATGGGGTACAGGATTGTCCTGGAATGGATTCTACAAGGAAAAAAGCTGAGGAGAGGCAATCGTCAAGTCTTGCCATCCTGCATCGTCCTGGCCATCAGGGAAAGATATCATATCCTACTGGACAATATATGGGCTTCAAGGAAGCAGAAGAAGCAGACAACCTCATGTAGGGGGGTGCAGGGTGGGGAGAGAGAATTATTTATTCTTTGTAATAAATAATTGTAAATAGTCAATCTTTCTTTGGTTCTATATATTTATTGCAGTATACAGTGTCTAACTGACTGTAACAGTCTCAAGTAGAATATTTTATAGACAGAAAGGTTCTAACAAACCTTCATTTAAAATAAAAAGAAAACTGATTTATGGATGTGATCGTGAACCCGGGAGCAGGCGAGTGTGATTGTGGACTGGACGTGGAGGTAGCCTACCGTCAGAACGGTAGCCAATTGAAAGACTGAAATGTTTATAAATAGGCTATGATTTGTGAACGCGCACACACGTATTTAAATGTTTTGTGCTTACGCAAAATCGGGGAAAGCAAGCTTGCACTAGGCTTGGGCGATATGACGATATTATCGTGCAACACTATATTGGATGGCCATGATATATCATCCTCACGTGCCCGATAACAGAACGATATCCGTGAATATTTGCTTTGGGGCCCAACTCTTATTTTGAAATGTCGGGCTGCCAGCAGTCAGTTTTTGGTAGCACTAATGAACAAGATGGTACCCCAAGAACTCTTGGGGCAAGCCACATTAAAATGGTGTGTTCTAAAAGGCAGACATTTAATTCAATAAGATATTGTTTAATAAAAAATTGAAGTGTAATGTTACAACAACAAGAAATGTTGTTTTCTCAGTTGTTAAGAGGCAGTAATGCCCAGAACTCCTTGTCGAAGGCTACTTGTAAAATAGCGTGGCCCTGAACTGGAAAGTCAAAGTCACAGATCAACCGTCTCGGCTACGTGTCCAATCAATCCGACTGTCAGGCTGGACAAAGAGAACAATAAACCACCAAAGACGTGAATGCAAACTCTAACCTCTTATTTTAACAATTCATTAAAGGTTTTTAGAATTTACTTTTGAGAATTTTTTTCCAGTAGTTTCTCGTAGGCTGACATGGAAAGCAATAACCACGAAGCAGAGCTTCACATTCGGTTACAACTTGCGGGAACTTTGCAATATTAGTAGAAATATTATAAACGCGAGTCTGTATTACCATGCTTAGCCCAATCTGCGGATTTACAATGGATTAGTAGCCCTGAGGGGTATACTACGAAACATGATTACAGAACTGAGTAAAACCCCAGACCTTAGAAAAATAAAAAAACAAAACCTCCCAAATCTGGAACATGGATTTAAGTAAAGGGAGCTTCCGGAGTTTATCCAGCTAACTCAGTAATCCCGCGCCGTAGTTTTGTGGTTGTAATTTACCCATGGTGTTATTGTTTTCTAATGGGTTTTCTCTAGCTTGTCTGCACCTCGTTTAAGTTTTTGCGTGTAGCTACGTCTCGATCTTACATTTTATAATACTGATGCTTGGAAACATAACATATAGTATATGGGAAAGTAACCTACATTAAGGCTAAGGTTTTATTTACCTCTCTTTTGAACTATAAAGGCCTGTTTTGAAATGGAACATTTCCAATTCCAAGTAGCCAATTAGACTAACAGCTGTTATCTTCCCATTTATTTTGACATTTCCTCGACACAACCGAATGGCAGCTCTAAACAAGGTGATGTTTTCGTTCACAATTTATACTATTATTATTTTTACTATTACTAATTATATATTATTTTTCAAAATGGGTCAACTATCCCCTTAACTTTAGCCTATGCTTAGAATATTTCAGTTGTTTTTCAGAATGCAATAGCATGAAATAGAGGAATTTGGGACTGCTTGCCAAAGGATTATTCAAATACTCTTTTATCTGTACTTACATATACAGTATGTGAAGTTGAAACGGTGTGGATTCCATTGTCACTAGAAATAATACCTCCCCTGTACATTTGGTGATGCGTAAAGGGAAATGTCAGATAATGCCTTTCACCAAAGATTGAATTGATTCGATGAAAAGCAGGTCCAAAAACACTATTAAACTGTAGTGTAAAGATGAGGTCTTGTCCTCTATCACTCACCTTGGACTCTATCTTTTTATCAATATACATTTTCAAGGGGGGGGGGGGGGTTTACAGGGCAAGCCAGCTGCTCAAACCAGTAAAAAAGGCAGGAGAAGCATTCTCCTTGTGGGACAGAGGCTGACCTTTATGGCTAAATGAGAACAATATGGAGCTGCTTGTGCGTGGAATCTTGTGTCTGTGTGTATGAGAGAGAGAGAGAGAGCTTTACTCTTGACTGTGCTTGTCAAAAAAAGAAAAAACCAAACCATCATAACAGGATGAATAAAGGCCCTGACACCTGTGCTAGGTCTGGACACAGAGCGTACCGCTGTGATGAGCCGCCCTGCAATAACTCAGCTGCCCAGACTGAAAGCTGATAGGCTGACAGGGATTCATTTACAGCCCAAATGCTGGGCTCCTGGATACAAGCGGTGAGCCAGGAGTTAGGAGCGAGGACTCCCCATCAGACAGAGGCAGGTTTCCTGTCTTCAGCTATTATGACAAAATACTATGTTTTAAGTGAGATGTTTATTTTGGTTAAAAGCTGCAAAAGTCAGGTGAGCACCACCAAAACAAACGTGTTTCTCGGTACAATCAGGTATTTCCAGTACTCAGTTTCTTTTTATATATCTGACTGCTGTGCAGGTCTGTAGCTATGTTAGTCTATGGTATTCCAAACAACATGTAGGCCTACTCATCACTGGCCACAGATTTCTTCAAACCTCTGAAAGAGCCTAATTCATACTCTTAGACTAGGTGCTCCCACACATGATATCGTCCTGCACGAAAATAATTTGTAGCCTACTTTTCTCTATTCCTCTCAGGGTCAAATCAAATCATATTAAAACTATACTAATATACTGATAAGCTTATGTTTATTGCATGAATTAGGCTATACAATATACTTAACATTCTTTTTACCCATTCTTTTACAAGAAGTGACGTTCATTCACACGTCAGAATCTGCTGACAGTTTGCACAGGACAGAGCTCAGAGTTTGAAATAATCGGCTCGATTTTAGCATTTTATCATTATTTTATCGTTTTATTATTTTAGCATTTAATCGTGTTATTGTTCTAGAATTTTATCGTTTTATTGTTCTAGCATTTTATCGTTTTATTATTTTAACATATTATTTTACTTTACTGTTCGACCGATTGACTATACAATTGAATATGCCACCACTCACCTCTCCGCCTGGATGTGATGCCTGCCGGCGTCTGAGCCATAAAATCGCTGAGTTGGAGGGCACAATATCTGTGCTCCACCAAATTAAATATGATGACGACTCCTTGATCGCCGCGGGTACTGGTACCGTCGCCACTAACGTTACAGGAAGAGAGTTTGACGCCACTGTCCCATGGAACCGTCCAAACTCCATCACTGTGTGTCCTGATGTTGCCCCAGTCCAGCCTGATGATTGTTGGACCCTCCAGGGAGCTAGACCCAAGGCTGCAGCTAGCTCGACTCCAAGTCAAGTTGAGTCCTGGTCGGTTGTTGGCAGGGGAAAACACGGTGGCAAGCGCTTTGTCTATCTCCCTCCTCAGGATGTCTTGCTGGAGAACAAATTTGACATCCTGGGCAAACAGGATTTCCCCTTCTTGGCCGGTCAGTCACAACCTTCCCTACCTCTGTGCAACATGGATCACAGTTGACTGCAGCCAGGCGATCTCCACCACCTGCTGTCCATTGTGTAGGGTCACCACCAGGTACCCTTCTTTTTCCGTCTCCACTGCACCGCAAGCAGGGTTGCTGTCGGGTTAGCTCCCGGGATGCTGCTCCATTGCGGACTCGAGGATCGCCACCACTGACCTCACCATCCCCGTCTCCAAAAATTTTGATTATCGGTGACTCCATTGTCAGAGACATAAAAACAAAGTTGGCAGTAACTGTGTGTTATCCAGGCGCTAAAGTTTCTGATTTAATGTTCGAACGTCCTGGTCTGTTCACAAAGTATTCCATTGTTAAAAAATTTCATTATCCATGTTGGTACAAATGACATTCCTTGGCAACAATCCGAGCTGCTGAAACATCACTTTCTTAGTCTTTTAAATTTTTTAAAGAAAAGTGGTAAATACATTTTTATCTCCGGCCCCATCCCTACGCTAGGCCATGGGATTGGCCTTTTTTATCTCCGGCCCCATCCCTACGCTAGGCCATGGGATTGGCCTTTTTTATCTCCGGCCCCATCCCTACGCTAGGCCATGGGATTGGCCTTTTTTATCTCCGGCCCCATCCCTACGCTAGGCCATGGGATTGGCCTTTTTAGCAGACTTCTGAGTCTTAATTCCTGGCTTCAGTCTCATTGTAGGTCCCAGGCCTTCAGTTTTATTGACAATTTAAATATTTTTTGGGAGCGCTCTGCACTTTATAAAGGGGATGGTCTGCACCCAAACCGATTGGGCTCACATATGTTGTCCGCTAACATACATTACAACACCCTCGTTAGCCCCTTGGTTATCCCATGTGCATGACGGTTTCAATCCTCCTCTATAGAGAGGGACTTAATAGGTATAATAGGTAATTGAAGTACGCCAGACAAACATTTATTTCTAACATTATTAACAACCACAAAAATAATTTAAAAACCCTTTTTTCTACCATTGATAATCTGATAAATCCCCCTCTATAACATCTTGTGAACTTCTTTCTACTGCCAAGTGTAATGAATTTGGGGCATGCTTTAATGACAAGATTGCAGACATTAGAGTAAACACTAAAACAACACTAACGAATGTGGAGTTCCCATCATCATTATGTGGGGGTACATCTGATAGCCATATGACACATTTTGCCATGGTTGAATCAAAAATGATTAGTGACGTTTTATCCCTTTTGAGGTCTTCAACCTGTCCCCTAGATCCTATTCCCACTACCTTTTTTAAAACTGTTTTTAACTGTCTCTCTGAGGATGTACTCACCATAGTAAATTGCTGTTTACAAACTGGTACTTTTCCTAGCTCACTCAAAACCGCCATTGTTAGGCTATTATTCAAGAAAGGTAATCTTGATTCTTCAGTAATTGGTAATTATAGACACATTTCCAATCTTGAAAAAGAGGTGTTCCAGCAATGACAAAGTTATGACAAATTCCAATCTGGGTTTCGTGCTCACCATAGCAGAGAAACTGCATTGGTTAGGGTGGTCAATGACTTAAGAATAAACATAGACTCAAATAAGCTTTCTATCTTGGTGCTGTTGGATCTGAGCGCCACTTTTGATACTGTAGACTATCAAATTATTTTTGACAGACTTGAGAAGTGGGTTAACCTCTCGGGCCTGGTTCTAAACTGGTTTAGGTCATATCTGACTGGGAGACGTTTTTATGTTGCCCTGGGCAATCATATATCAAACCAATTTGAAATATTATGTGGGGTCCCCCAGGGGTCCATTCTTGGGCCTCTATTGTTTAATTTGTATATGCTTCCTCTAGGGGATGTTATTAGGAAGCATAACATAAATTTTCACAAGTACGCGGATGATACTCAACTGTATAATTCTTTATCACTCGATGACTTTGGTCCTCTGAATTCTTTAATCCATTTTCTGGAAGATATAAGTTTATGGATGTCCCACAGATTTTTAAAACTAAATAGAGATAAAACTGACATTTTAGTCCTTGGTGCAAAGGCTCAGAGAGTAAAACTGCAGCTTTCTAGACTCTTTGTCCCTTAATAGCAAGGTGCAAGTAAGAAACTTAGAAGTAATCCTAGACTCTGACCTTAACTTTGAGGCTCATATAAGAAATGTGATGACGGTAGCCTTCTATCATGTAAAAAACATTGCTAAAGTGTGGAGCTTCGTTTCACAGGCCGATGCAGAGAAACTTGTGCATGCTTTTATTTCAAGCAGACTAGATTATTGTAATGCCCTTTTCTTTTTCAAAGAAAAGGATTGGTCGTCTGCAGCTAATTCAAAATGCAGCAGCATGAGTTTTAACAAAGACAAGAAAGAATGAACATATTAAACTTGTCCTAAAGTCATTACACTGGCTACCTGTTGGGTCCCGAATTGATTTTAAAATAATTTTATTGGTTTACAAATCTCTTAATGGCCTAGCACCACAGTACGTACGTGATATGCTTTTAGATTATGAGCCTATTAGATCCCTTAGATCATCTGACACAGGTCTTTTAATTATTCCAAGAGTTAGAACCAAAACTGTAGGGCAAGCAGCACACACACACACACACACCAAGCCCACTCCATCCACCCCAGCTATTAAACCCCACCTTAATTATTTTGAGCTTCCCGTCAAGCTGGCACGTCAAATCCACCAGACCATTATCACACACCTATTGGTCAAAGGCTGAATAACCAGTCCAGCTGAGCAGGTATGCCTATACAGTACAATATACCAAGTACTGCCATTTCACTCGCAAATCGCAAGACAAGGAAACAATGGATTCAATCATTCCAAGGCAGTGTATGACTCTAGACTATGGCAATATTTGTGTTCACTGAAAACCAATCAAGCAGACAGCACACCAGTTATTACTGATAATGTGACTGACTAGGAATAGGCTTACAACAATGCCATCCTAAGGTAATCACGCAGCACAGCTGAATGCAAGTTTCAAAATAAAGCTCACTAAATGAGCTAGGCAACTTCACACAGAAATGCAAAAGCCAAAATATAGGCTAATCAACTTGACAAATCGACTCCAACACATATAGCAGCATCACACCACAGTGATGCAATACACGTTATGCAAAACGCATATCAAATAAACTCATCCACAAAATATACAGCAACACACAATCACAACAAATAACACTGCTCAATGCACAGACAGCATAATCACATGGTTCTTACCTTTAGAAGTTTTTTTTTCTTGACTTTTTCTTTGCGAACTCTGTGATCAATTCGTCAAAATCCAGCTCCCTCACAAGCTCAGACTTGATAGCCATCAAAGAGAGCGCTGAAAGCGGTGACACGTGGTTGTTCTGAGTTCATTTTTTATCCATTTCAGTTGTGAAAATGTCCTCTCTCCCTCGCAGTTCGATACAACTTAGGTTTGCTTACAATAGGTTTGCAGGAGTCTTATCTTGTTAAATCAGAGGTATGGTTTCATACAATTTTCTTAAATAATGTAATGACAAAAATAACCAAAATTGGTTCCAATTGTAAGATATAAAAATGAGAAGGAAGTATTTTTTCCTGATATTGTCCGTTGTTTCAGAACTAACAATGAGAGGTTTGTGCACAAAACAGAACTAAAAGAATCACAATTTACTTGTGGTAGTATCTTTTGATAGAGTAGCAAAGATCGACAGAACATAACACCCTTTGGCTGCGACTATATTGACGATATAGTACTGCGTCTCGTACCTTATTGTTTAAATATAACTATGTCAATTCTGCCAACTGATCGACAGAATAGGTGACAGTTCACAAACCTAATCTTTTATAAGTTAAAGGATATAATGCCTTGATTATTTGTGAAGTAATAAAATTATGTTGTGACCCATGTGTCTTTAGACTTCTGACAATCAGATACATGCATGCTCGGTATTGACAAAAGACCTAAACTGGATCAGCTCATCAGCTAAGAGTCTTGTCCAAGTCAGTTGGATATGAAGAGGAGAGAGCATCAGCCCGTTTGTGGAGATCAGTGTCATCACAGTCCATGTAAAATAGGATCCCAAAGCCACCATTTATGTCTCTGTATGCATCCAGCCATTCATTCAGTCCTGAGAGCAGTCTGTCAACAATCACATTGAATGTCTCAACTTGGAACTTTTTACTCCCAGTGAGAACGACTTTATTGTCGACTGCCTCGTCATCGAAGGCTCTTCTTTTACTCAATGTGGTGAGTATCGTATGGGTAGGTCTGTGTCACACCCGTGACAGCCCAGGCAGATGTCTCAAAGTCGGCAAATTTCCCTCGTAATGATGCAACATAAGTGCAGCGATTCCAAAAGGCGCACAGCGATCATAAGGTCCATGTCCCTCTTTTGCAAGCCGTTGCTTGTAATCTTGAATCGGTGCAGCACAGTGTTCCAAAATATGGTCATCAGCACAGCTTGCACATCTCCAGCTTCCCAAGCTTGGTACATAGCACAGCGGCCTCGCGCCGTGTGTCCTGTTGCTCCTCGTTTTCAGACGCCAACATCTGTAAGGCCCCTCTTATTTCACCGTAATTTTCACAAAGAGCTCTTGTGGAGTCCCCTCTACAACTCCATCTCATACTGGAGAGGGATTTTAGCATCAGTGTGATGTCTGTAGTGAACGCTTTATTCCATCGGTGGGTGGACGCGCAGCAAAAAGCATATAGTGCTTGTAGTAAGTAAAAAAAACTGGCTTGCTTCCCGACAACTATTTTCAAAACGGTTCACACCAACCAAATTCAAGGAATGTGCTGCGCATGGAATGTAATGAATGAGTGGGTTGTTTTTCTTGAGGTGTGCTTGCAACCCTTTATATTTCCCCAACATATTTGATGCATTGTCATATGCCTGGCCACGGCAATTGGAGAGATCCAGCCCCAAATCGCTGCCCATCTTCATCACACAGTCAGCCAGACTTGACCCAGTGTGACTTTGAATGGGTTCAAATCCAATAAATCGCTCAACGACTTTCCCTTCCTCACTCACAAATCGGAACACAAAAGTCAGTTGGTCCACGTGAGACATATCAGTGTAGAGTCTACTATCACAGAGAAATACTTTGCTCGCTGCAGTTCTGTAGCAATTGCTTGCTTTGCTTTGTCACCCATTAGGCTAATAAATTATTCACAAATAGTTGACGGTAAGTATGAAGTCTTACCACGGCCCTTCTGACCATACTTCTGAAAATGTTCCATTAAAAATGGATCAAACTATGCGACCAGCTCTAGAATTCCCAGGTAATTACCGTTGTGTGGGGATTCAAAAAGTTAATCATCCCCACGGAACGGAAGCCCCCTTTCACTCAAGAACTTAATGACAGCAACTACACGCCTTAATACCTCTTTCCAGTACTGACTTTCTGCTTTGATCTGTCTCCCAAGGGAAGCATCCACAGCGCCCAGATGAGTGCGACGTATAAGTGAAGGCGTGCATTTTCTGTGTTCACCACTCATCTCGTGTTCCATTATTCTCTCAGGGTGTTTCCAGTCAGTAAACCTAGCAACAAATGCTGGGAATGTGGAATGTGTTGATAAAACTTTACAAGCAAAGCAATAAATTGCATCAGTGGATGGTGAATATATAATCCATTCCCATGGTACAATTTCACCATTGTGAAGGTGTCTGGCCAGTGCATCGTTAGTGAGAGAATGTGTCTTGCCCTCAGCCTTGTTCCCCCTTCGGGATGCTGGATACTTGGCAGCCCAATTCTGAAAGGACGAAATCCCTTTCATCAGAATTTGCTCCCGGACCTTCTCTGTAATCGATCCCTATTATACAGGGTCATCTTCACAAATGATGGGACCTGCTGCCACTGCAAATGAGCTTGAAGTACTTTCCACTGTTTGGTCATCCCCGTCTTTGTCTGTTTTTTCTTCCGTTTTTTCGTCGTTTTCCCTATCTTGTTGTTGACTGAGGCAGTGCGTCGCTGCTGGAGCTAGAGGCTTCTAGGCTAAAGTTTTTGTTAGCTAGCTGAGGCTGTGCATTGCTGCAACCAAGCTATCATTACTACTAGCTAGCTGGAGATCCTTATTTTAGCTTTTTTGAAAAAGCTACTTATTATGTAAGCCACCTGCTCTCTATGCACACACCTTGACCATTAGCCAGCCAGTCACAGTACATTGCCACTTGCTCACCAGTCCAATAGGGTCCCTCTTTGCCCAGCCTTCTCACCAATAAAACAATCATTCGTGACACTTAATTTTCTTGGAAACAACTTTTATTTCTTTCTTATTGGATAATAATCAAGACCAAGAGAATGGGTCAAGCTTTTTGTCATATTTCTGTGGAGCCCGACATAAAAACATTTCATTAAATTAAAAAATGCATACATGATTACAGCTGTGGTGGACTGGCCGCGGCTGGACAACCGGAAGGAATTACAACGCTTTCTGGGATTTGCTCATTTCTACCGCCGGTATTCGTAAAACCCAAGCCTTCATTCAAAGACGCTTTTGGTGGTCCACTATGTCTCAAGACATCCAGGACTTTGTTACAGTTTGCGCACAAATGAAAACCTCCAACCAACCCCCTGCCGTTCTCTTACAACCACTGCCTGTCCCCTAACAACCCTGGTCCCACATCTCTCTGGACTTCATTACCGTATTACCCGTCTGATGGAAATACCACCATTCTCACTGTGGTTGACAGATTCTCCAAAACCGTCCACTTCATTCCCACTTCCCAAACTCCCCTCTACCAAAGAAACTGCCATCATCATGGTTCAACACGTGTTTCACCTCCTTGGCCTCCCCACCGATGTTGTGTCAAACCGTGGTCCCCAATTCATCTCAAAATTTTGGAAAGCATTCTGTAGATTGTTGGGGTCATCTGTCAGCCTATCCTCCGTCTGCCACATTAATTCATCAGAAGAAGCAAGTGTATATTCTTTATAATGGACAAAACTAATTTTATGACATGTTTTGCATAGGGGTTCTGGACCCACAGATATCTACCGCCCTATACTGATGACAATATAGTCATTCCCACTTGAAAATGATGCAAAGGTGAGTTTTATGAGCCAAAACTGTTGATTTGTAGTTAAATATATATTTTTTATTTAGAGCAGTCCACAATTTAGCCATTTGAATAGATTTGGAGACACTAATGGAAAACAGGGTACACTGCCTATATTTTGCATCATAGGCCTTTTGTAGTTCTGCATATCATCCTCAGATTTTGCACACTTGTTGACTTGGAGTTTATGATCCAGGAAATGTATATATTTACCTGTTTAACTTATGTAGCTCTGAGTATTTTGTTGCAAACTAAAGAAAAACAATTTATTTTTTGCCTTTTTCCAAAGTTTCTTTGCATTTGTGGCACTTTATTTTGTCTTAAATTATGAAGATAAACAAATAAACAAATCTTGTTCGTATTGTAAATGGTACACCTGTCTTGTTTCATTTAAGCCATTTAGCAAGTTTATGTGATGCTCACACCTGGAGTTATAAAGCTTTAAACAGAGCACCCCCTAAATAGATGAGAATTTACTAAATTTGCCATCTGCGCGAAGGGGTTAAGCTGTTAGGTAGAGGGGGGAATGAGAAATAGTGATATATAAGAGAAATGTCCAATAAAAAAACAATGATATACTGAAAAAAAAACAATACAAGTCTAAATAATACATTAACCAAAATTTCAGTAACATGGAAAATGTTGATGTATAAATTAATGTTAACATGCCCTTAAAATGCTATTTCAAAAAGCAAGACTTGCATGCTAACAATTAATTCAGGGAGCAAAGATGCAATCTAAACAGGCGAGTCTTGAGTCTACACCAGAAGATGGTCAGAAGGGCCAAGACCAGGGGCCTCATTTATAAAAAGTACTTTCGATCCAATTTGATCTTACGTGTGGTGTACGTAGAAAATCACGACAAAGTAGTGATTTATAAAATTTCAACATGACTCCATTTGACTGTGGAAATGGTCGTAGCTCCACGTCAGGTCTTCACTTGACATACGCACATTACCTGCTGGTTATGCCGAAGTATTGCAGGCTTGAGAGCCGCATGTGAACACTTATTTGGCATGGAAAATTATCGGTGTTGTTATCAGCCTACAAAATGAGTTTAATTCTAAATTGTAAAGGAAACCCACTATTATTGGCACCCTTGGTGAAGATGAGTTAAAAGGGTTATAAAAATTCACCGTTTGGTGAATGAGCTTAATCTCACACTGAAAAAATTAGAAAAATCCTACTTTTAATTGAAGTAAATTTATTATGAGAAAAATTATAAATTCCCTCATCAAGAAATAATTATTTTTAACAAAACCACATGTGCCACAATTATTGGCACCCCTGCATTTATATGTAGAATAAAGTAATCGTTTTTTAATATTTGGTCGCATATCCATAACTTCCTGAGTCTGTGACCCAACAACATCAAAAGTCTCTTGATATTTTATTTTCTGGTACTCTTACAAGCAATACTATAAAGTCTCTGCATTTGAATGTATCTCTATGGGAATTGGGGGGGTGGGACTAGATTTAGCCGTAAATTATGCCGGAACAGTATTGTCATGGGTTGTCCCTGCTTTCCTTTATCTCTGCGGGTGTTCGTTCCTTTTACTTGTTTTAGGCACTCGATCGGATTTTGCGTGTTCCACGCCGGGTTTTCGTTTCACTTTGGTACTTAGTGTTTTCACCTGTTTGTTGTTTCAGCCAGCTATTTATACTTTGCGTCTTCCAGGTTCGACGCTTCCATGTTGATTCGCTTAACATTCAGGCCGGTAAGGTATAGGACTCGTACTCTCTGTCGACCGCTTTGTCTCTGCTTTTGCTTAAACAATGCGGGACTTGATAGTTGTACGTTTAGAAAAGTAGCTTCTATTTCCCTCTCGTTTAGTGAGAGCTTAGCGTCTGTTTTCTGTTGTTCTATTTTCTCGCTCTAGCCTACGAGCGTTTCGCCTGATACTCCTGGGTTGTTTTCCTTATTGTTTGTTTCTGTTACCTCTTTAGATTCCTCTCTTTTCTTGAGAGCAGAGGTTTTTCTTTATGTGTATTTCCTCTCTCTGACATTTAGTCAGTTCGCCCAATTCGTTGGATCATTTTCCTTTTCTCCTTTTTTTTAAAGTCTCCTTTCACACTCCCTCTTACTGGGAGCTGGAGCTTTTCTGTTTTCCTTTTTTCCCTCTCCCTCCTACGGAGTCCGCTCCATTTTATTGGTGTCCCTCCGGGGTCGCTTGTCTGAAACCCCTTCTGTCGCGTTTGGTCCTCAAACCAATTCACTGCCTTACAAGTATGGAATACATGGTTGGCGAAATGGCTGTGCCATGAAGGGTCTGAGGTATCAAAGGTACCCCCCCCATAGCCCCATTGTTGTTCAATAATCATTTATAATGAGTCAAAAACTTTTCCAAAAAAGTGTGATACATAGTGTTATCAAATCCCTTGCAATCTTTTGTGCTTGTTTATGTAGTGGGGTGTATTGTAGGGTGGGTTTTGGTGGGCTGGTCTTGGTCAAAAGTCCAGGGCCATTTTTTAGTCCCAGTCAAACTGCAGGAAATTGTATCATTATTTTCACATTTTTCTGTTAGATAACCCCCTTACATTTTTGTCTGCAGGACGCCTCTGATGCCCAACAGGGCAAAACAGGATTTAATAGATCCTGCAATCATTTTTGACAATTCTTTGTAATCTTTTTGCGTCGGTTCATGCATTACCACTGTGGTAAATGTTTGCTTTACATTTTGACATGACTGATTAAATAACCAATAACTATTATAATGACCAGTACACGACTATTGTAATTAACAATTTGTTCTCCTACTTTTCTCTCTAAAAGTAGTCCTGATGATGAAGAACACAGGGCTGTCTTTCTAAAGTGGCTGCTGTTTTGTAAGGTTAGCAGCACAGTAAGGGTTAAACACAGCAGAGGGTGTGGATGGAATCATACCTCTGTCAGCAGTGACCTCCAAGGGCTTTGTATAGCAGGCCAAACAGCACATAGGCCCACCATTGTCTGTCCACTGGACTCCAATGCTTTATGAATGTTTTCTTTGGGAAGCAGGAAATTGGATGACTGGCTACCTGCTACAACAACATCCTGTATTTGAGAACTCAGATTTTCACCCATACCCACCTATTATTTCCTCTTTCCATCCAACTTAAGTGGTCAGACCCCAGACTTCTGGTCTGATCAGCCCCCCCTCATGGGCTGGACCAGTGAGACTTCCATACTGATCATGATTGATTGTGCCACATCCAGATGCTTCCAGATACGTGTGCAATTACTTCCCTGAAGATGTTCAGGGGTAGCGACATCAGGGGCAGAGTGGGAGTATGTTTACATTGCATCAGCAAAAATTCATCAATTGGTTTTGATGGATTTTTCAGGTTTGTGTGACAATAATTACAACCACCTTTATAAGTCTGGTAGATATTGCTGGGGGATACTTTGAAACATAACCAGCTGTGATACATGCAAATCAGATACACTATAGGATGTGTCATAACCAGCTGTGATACATACCAATCAGATACACTATAGGATGTGTCCAAAATGAAAGAATAAAAGAAAAACAAAAACCCAGTTGGTATATGGATTGCGGTTTGCGGTTTCAGTGCTCTTTTGCTACAGTTGCAACAATGAGACCAAAACCTATATAAATAACATTGCATGAGTAGTGCCTCAACACTGGCCAAGAACGCTTATTAGTTTGATTTCCTTATGCATATACCTCAAGTTGAAAAATAGAAAATTGGATTCAATATTTAAATTAAATTTTTTTCTTCTTGAAATAATAGGAAAATTAAGAATTCAAACTAGTTTTTCCAATTTTCTGATTTACCGTTTGTCTTTTGACAGTTGAACATTGCATTGTTGATGTGGGTGTGAAAACCGGGGTATTTTCTAATATCAACGATCAATGGACGGACTCAACCACGACCATAGGGGAGCGATAATATCACCCAAAAGACTTCTTTCTTATTGGTCACCGGGGCTTTAATGAGCCTTTTACCTTGACCTTTATGGCGCAGGATAAGTGCCAAAAATAAGACTACTAAGAGGCCTGTGGTGGATACAGTATGTCTTACTCGAGTCTGGCAAATGATCTAGCAACTGATAAGCCGGCGCTGGTAAATGAGAGACCGGTGGTGGTGAATGAGAAGCTGTCTATTGATTCGCAAAGGCGGTTAACTCAAGTGCCTAGCTTAGCAACCCACTGGATTTGCAACTGACTTGGTTGGTCACTCACGTAGCTACCTACCCTGGCAACCCACTGGAACACACAAACGCTATGGGAAAAAACAAAAAACAAACAAACAAACACCAATCAACTCACAAAACAATTATTTAAAAATGGCAAATGTAGGCTAATCACAGTAAATATACCATTAGGATATGTGAGTAATTGTGCTGATGTCAGTCAACATCAACACTAACATCATCACAAGGGCTAGCTGGAAGAAATTATCATGGCCTTTTTTTTTTTCTTTTTTTTTTTGTAGACAGATTTATTGAAGCTTCTTATTGCATAATTTTATATATGCTGCATCTGAATTTTATTTTTCATTTCAAATGTTAAAACAGAAAAGAAACATGTGATATTCAAAAACAATGTCTGATGACACCACAGAATAATCAACGATTGAGGCACTTGTGATTTCGCAGTTTTTGGTATGCTTGGTGTTTTCCGCATTTGGAAAGCAGACACCGTGAGATCATCTCACACCTTCCAACAGAAAGTTCAGACAGAAAGGAATCCAGAATTACAGTCACGAAGCAGTCTCTGAATATGCCATAAATGTCATAACCATAGGAAACAGCTTCCATATAGGGGTGGGAAGACCAAGAGGTCAAGTAAGAAATGATCTACATCTAAAATGAAGTGATGAGACTGAAGTCCTTCTCTGTCCTATTCTCTTCTAATAGTGTTCCAGGGATTAGAGGTGTAAAACATTTCAAGTTTATTAGTCATAAAATGTGGACCTTGAGCCAAATCGTCCAGTCCTTGTATAGCATAGTCACCCAAACAATATTTACAGGACAAAGCATGCTGGTCCTTGCCCCAGAGTCTAGATGTGAATAAAAGCCATATACTGATGGCAGATAGAGGACTTTCTGTCCATGGTTATGCCCTGGTAGCCAAGCATCCACAAATTCAATGTAGAACCTCTGAGTGTCCTGCTGTTTTTAGTGATCTTATGCCACATCACTCTGAGTGTCCTGCTGTTTTTAGTGATCTTATGCCACATCACTCTGAGCTGGGTGAAGCAGCAGAATCCACCTCATCTGCCTCCAGGTCATGGGGGGAGGCTGGCTGCCCTCCTTTGACTCGTTTCCATTTCATCCGTCGGTTTTGGAACCAAACCTTCACCTACAAAACACATATGTGACCAACTATAAGTTCATAACAATGGAAACGTTATTGCCTTTTCAGTCCATAGATGATCTTTGTAAAACACTTTAGAAAACATTTCCATCAATATCATTATCAAAGATTTATGTTACTGAACATAATTGTAGTTCTCTGAGATTAAATGTTGACTGGCATACAGTGTATGTAATAATATCAACAAAACAAATTTCAACATACAAAAATGCCAAGTTTCTTTAGCATTAATGTCTGTAAGTCATTAATTGGGCCTGTCGTTAAAAGTATTGACATCAAAATGAGGCCGTTACAACAATATTGGCTATCGTAGCTCACACTAATTAAACAAGCTCTATTCCAAAGCAATGCTACCCAATATTTCCTAAATTATTTCATTGCTGTATGAGTATATTGCAGCACTTGTTGTAACTAGCTCAGCTCATCGGGGTCCCCCTCCATAACCTGTCTTGGGCCTGTGTTTTTTCATCGTACCATCTGAAGAGAATGTCGTCACTCAAACTTTATGTGCCACGTGAAAGTGTCAAATGGCTATAATTTATAGTGAAAATAATCTGCAATTCAACTGTGTTACACTTAGAGATATAAAAATCTAGACTATATGACCAGTGCATCCAGTGATTTTGTTTTATGAAAAGCACATCATGAATAAAACACATTATTATTATTATTATTACTATTACTATTATTATTATTATTTGAATTATTTAAATTTTAATAGAAACCTGTGTTGTCCTACAGGTCCTAGAGATTCTTTTGTTCACAAATAATATTTTTTATTATTTTACATTTTAAAAGAAATTGTACTATTTTACTTATCTGACCCACAAACATATAGTAGGCTACATTATTGGAGCAAACATATGTCTGGATAGGTTTATAAGATTCAATATTTAGGCTATTTACTAGGCTATTTACTATTTCAAATGCTGCTGGAAAATCTATGTTTCTTTTTTATTAACTTGACTAGCAAGTATAAACATATCCTTTCAAAAGTTAATTTTTTTTAAATTGAGGCATGAGGCAATTTTTTTTATTTGACATTCAAAGTTTGAATGACCAAGAGAAAGTAATTCAAACTTTGAATGTCAAAGTTTGGATGACATTCAGGGCCAAGTTACATGAAATTATTTTAAAAAGACTGGGTAGCATTGCTTTGGAATTTTTTTTTAGATAGCCAATATTGGTTGTCGTAACTTGGCCTCATTTTGATATCAATACATTTAATGGCAGGCCTAGTTTTTGCAAGTTTGAATTAATTACTTACAGACAGTGCTTTGTGTACATGAGTAACTTTGTTGAGATATAATTTATGTTTGTACCATGTTTGTTATGAGTAACTTATTATGATCATGAATATTAATTTATAAACCATAAGATAATTAAATCTAGAGAGAGACTTGCAAACCCAAACGCAAGTGTCTTTGCTCGTTTCAGACCGGCACAGGTGTCACTTTAGCGCCCAGCGCTCAGGTAATTTAAATACCAAGTGAACTTGCACCCACAGCAAGTGAACTGGGCAGGTTGGTCTTAAGATGAGGTGTGGCCAGGATCATTTTAGGTGTATTGCAGAAAGCGCTCGTGCTAAAACCACCACAAACCTTAAGTCATGTCGCAGTTGTTTCCATGTTATTTTAATGGCGCATATCCTATAAGTGCATCTACATAGGCGTGTGCACAACGCGCTTACACCCTCCTGTCTGTTACACACAGGTGTGCACACAAGCATGGATAAAAATATTAAGATTACATGTGAATATTCTTCCCAAAAATAAAATAAAAATTCTCTCGGAATAGACGCACGTTGTACCTGGAATCCCGGGAAAGTGGGCTTGTTTTAAAGCATTAAGTTACCAGTAAAAACGTGTTGGTCATATTTCCATAAGCAGGACACTATAAAACAGGGGAAAATATGCGTGAACCTATGGGTTTCCAACCTGACATCTTTAGTGTATTTAGTGTCATACTCATCATTAAGGCAAAAAAAACGCTATTTATGTTATTAATCAATATTAGAATGCACGTAAACCTTGGATGAAGCTTGAATTTTGGAAGGCAAAATGCACTGCCTGTGATCTGACTGCTGTGCGAACAGCATCATGGACGGAAGCCATATTATGGTAGCTTATTCTCAGAGGTTGCAGGTGCTTTTTAATGAAATTAAACCGCACATATTTTCTAAAATAACAGCACTGTTGTAAGCTAATGGAAAATATTTTTTCCGTTTCCCATTATTATATTTCTGGGAAACGAGAAATAGTTTGGTCGGGAATTACCGGGAACCCAATGTTTATTATTATTATTTGTATATATGAAAACACGTCATAATGGTTAGCCCGAATAATGTTGATCCTAATATTGATCCATATATTCCTTGCGCACAAGCAGGTTTGTTTCCCCAGCTGTAAATCGCTGTTTTTGCAGTCTTATTAAATCCGCCAATATATTAGCAATCCACCAAGGTGGAAATGCAGGTAGCTCTTAAAGGGAATGGGAGATAACACTTTATTGCATGTTATACCAAAGACACACCTATAGTTAATGAAAAGGCTAAGCTCTGGGGGACCGCGGTGGTACAACGGTAAGAGCGCTGACTTTCAGTCAGCACAGTTGTACTCCGAGGATCGGGGTTCGCGCCCCGGTCCTGCCAGATCCGAGAGTGGCCGGTGCCCTGTGGAAGCGGCAATTGGGGGGAGGGGCTCGGAAAGAATCGCTGCGCACTAAATGGCCCTGGACGAGTTGGAATCACGGTCAGGAGCTCGAGGAGTCGCGCCCTGTAGAGGACGTGGCCCCCTCCTTCCTACTACCGGCTGACAGGGTTGTATAGCGGTGGTTCTCAAGCGGTTGCTACATGGGGGGAATTGAATTAGAATAGGGGTTCAATTGGCTACTAAATTGGGAGAAAAATGGGAAAAAATCAGAAACAAATTTTTTTTTAAAATTAAAAAAAGGCTAAGCTCAACCCATTTGAACCTTGCACCTTACGTTGCGCTCAAAATATGCACCCTCTAACTAGCAAAATTAGAGTTGGACATGCCCTAAATGCACTTGCGCCTTGCGTTTTAGATCATGCGCCAAGATCATCATAGATAGAGCCCCATGTTTTGGTTAGAGTAACATTAACAGTGAGAAATTCAGTTCGAGGGACTAGGCGGAACTCGAACACGGGTACACGGGTCTCCAGCGGTTAAGGCCGTGGCGGTAACTACATCACTAAAGCCTCTTTTACATTTTGTGGAGCAGTTAGACTGCCTCTTGGCGATTGCTTGTCTATCCTGGTATTGGCTACTTTGATCAGGCTACTTAGATCAGATGTTGTATTGGCAGTTGTTGCTAAATATCAAATGGGGAGAATTATTGTTTGCGAGCATGGAGCATGAAATGAGCAGGAAAAAGAGAAATTGCAAAACTAACAATAATACATTTTGGGCTTTATTGTGTGGATGTGTGAAGTTGCATCTGAGTTCTGTGTGATTGCATGAGGCCAGAAGGCATAGAAGTTAATGTATTAAAGGGCTGAGGGTTATTTCTGTGGCAAACCCTGAAAAGTGACAAACTCTCTATGCTGTATAGGTATGGAGCATACCTGACATCCCAATATAATTGCGATTGATATGTTTGATGGTATTGAGTCAATAAGTTGTAAATAGCTAAATAATAATTTTATTAAGACTGTTCATATTGTTCCCAGCCATGACATAATTTCCTGTGGGTACAGCCTGCCTCCTTCCTGTGTGGGCTGGGCTCTGGGGATGCTATGCAAGACTACTGCGCATCGCTCTTTGCATTCCCCATAGCAACACAGGAACACAGAAAATCTGTTCCCACAGTATTTTAAGCGCATCAACTTGTCTAACAATGTTAGGCACTTGTGTGAAAGCAGGGGCCACGGGCTGCCAAGATGTGGGCTGTATTGGAAAAACAGAAGGCAGCGCTGCAGAGGGGATCCACAATACACCCAGGACAGGGCTGGGATCTTGTTTGCATTTGGAAATGAGGCCTGGGAAATTCATCTTTGCTCGACCCAGGCTACATGTGGTCATTCCAAAATCACAGCTGAGGGTAATGGGGAGGAGTTGGAGGTGGGGTGGGGTGGGGTTGGGGGGGTGGGATAAGGCTTGGATAAAATTCCTTATATAAATTGTCACACAAGGAGTCCTCCCAGTTTTGAAAGGTTTTGTGGGTTGCCGTGCAATTAGCATGAATGTGATTAATCATTTAATCATCCCATTTGGAAGAGGTATCTTAATGAGATGTTTTATCTTAGTATGAGGTATTCTAAGCATGAATACAAGTGCAGTTGCATAGGAGGGAATGGGGAGAGAAAAGACTTTCATCGTCCTAAACTGAAATGCTTGGAAGACCTAAAAAAGACCAAGCCATGATAATTATGGAGCCACTGGGGGTTCAGAAATAGCTTAATGAGATCATGCCTATGACTTGGTGCATTGTTGAAGTAAATTGTAGCAGTGAATAGCAGTGTGGTGTTGTTCTAATGCTGAAAAAAAGCTGTTACCTGTCTCTCAGTGAGGTCCAGGTTCACTGCGATCTCGTAACGTCGCAGCCGGGTCAGGTAGTTGTGATGGGTGAACTCAGCCTCCAACTCCCGGAGCTGCTCTTTGGTGAAAGCTGTCCGTTCCTTGCGGGCTTTGCAGTTAGAATCAGCCTGGAAGCTGGAGTCCTGGACCTCTGGAAGACCAACAGGTGGGAGAAATTAATAATGAGACCTTCACACCTTTTATAGCTGCATCAGCATTCTATCCCAACTGACATACAGATGTCTCACAAGATTTTGATGATTTGGGCTACATGATCCATAATGCTACATTGTGAAAATACTATGTATTATCTTGGCAGAAAAGTATAGTTATCATTTTTACGTACTGAAGATTTTCTACCTTTGATTTGTATTTGTAGCAAGCATTCAGCCAGTGATTCTCTCGAGTTTCCATGAACACTGTACTGTCAGATGTCCTTTGAATAAATTCCAATGAATGACTACAGGTTTGGCTCTGTGTGAGGGTGCTTGACATTATTTATGTATGCACTGTGACCTGCACAGGCCACACATTGCATTGTGAGCCAAACACACACACACAGAGTGTGCTGGAATGGCACAGAGTCGGCCACAGAAGGCTTGAGTTAGAAAGGAATGCAGCAGAACATTGTTAAATCCACCAACAGAATAATGTAGTTTCATTGCAGGTACCTTTTTTTTAAGTGAGAAAAAAAAAAAAAATTTTAATCCACAGATTTTTTTTTTTCCTAGGCACCTGGGGCTCTATCTTGACGATCTTTGCGCATTGTCTAAAACACTAGGTGCAAGTGCATTTAGGGCGTATAGTTATCCACTTTTGCTAGTTAGACGGCGCGTTATTTGAGCGCTAAGTAAGGCGCAAGGTGCTAATGGGCTGAACCTAGCCTTTTCATAAATTATAGGTGTGTCTTGGGCATACGATTGGGCAATAAACCAATCAAAATATCATATCCGATTCCCTTTAAAAGCCTGCTTTTCCACCTTGGTGGATTGCTTATATGATGGCAAAACAGACATGCTCGTGCGCGTGTAGTGCAAGTAAGGAATAGGCTATATGGATCAATAGCATGATCAATAATATTCGGACTAACCATTATGACGCGTTTTGATATACACAATAATAATCTTTAACATTAGGGTTTAACACTGGCATGGATTCCCGGTAATTCCCAACAGTGCTGTTATTTTACAAAATATTTGCTGTTAAATTTCATTAAAAGCACCTGCAACAGCTGAGAATAAGCTACCAATGGCTTCCGTCTCACCTTAGAAAACGCCAAATTAGCCTGCTTGTTTAACAAATTTCGTTTGATTATGCAATGAAGCATTGTCAAACATCAATTCTATGAGGCTGTTCTCATGGAGTTCTCGAAGTTCAAGCTTCATCCGAAGTTCATTACCTGCATTCTAATATTGATTAATAAGATAAATACCGTTATTTTGCCTTAATGATGACACTAAATACAATAAAGCTATTGTATTTGGTTGGCAACTCATAGGTTCATGCATATTTTCCCTTGTTTTTATAATGTCCTGCTTATGGAAATGTGACCAACGCTTTAAGTCCACTTTCCCGTGAAGACCACCAAAAGTGTGATTTACAGCAGGTGAAACAGAATTGCATTAAAATGTATTATAAATTAATTGTCTAATGTGCTGCAAATTTGTTTTCATTTCTAATTAGATTCTAATTAGAATTAAAATCATTTGGTTCAGTTATGGAATAATAGGTTAAATCAGCAGGGTTTTAATAATTTGAAAATATTTTAATTCTATTTTAATTCAGTTAACATGGTGAAACTTAAATTAATTAATACATTTTTTAACCGTAGGCTATCGAAAAAACCTTATGCACAGTGAATCCCTGGGACTGTAGCCTAGGCTATTTGAAATACAATACACTGGACAAGGTCTTGACCTTTTTTCAGTAAAAACCATTCTATTTACTTACAGGATGTAGGCCTAGATGAACAGAGCTGTATTATAGCCAAATGACATGTGACAAATGTCCGTCTATTGCAGTGTGCGGGTTTTCCCTTTAATGACAATTCACGCATTTGGTGTAAATGACAATTTGCGCATTAGGCTTGATATACTGTAGATGTTATCAGCTCCTTTGTAATGGATAGCCATTGTCCCGTAACAGAAGATTGTCCCCCCCAGAAAATTACAGGAATTATTGGCAAATAAT
The DNA here is from genome assembly GCA_022702515.1 of Ilyophis sp. 1 JC-2022. Taxonomy (NCBI): domain Eukaryota; kingdom Metazoa; phylum Chordata; class Actinopteri; order Anguilliformes; family Synaphobranchidae; genus Ilyophis; species Ilyophis sp. 1 JC-2022. Next base: position 115,315,607 of record CM040405.1, on the reverse strand, counting down.
ATAGGTTAAGTCATAGCTTGATCCAGGATAATCGCGAATAGTCTATACATGTAACCTTACACGTACCATCGCACATCGCCTGGATGTTGATGGAGTGGCTGAAAGCAATTTAATGCAGCATTCCCCTTCGCTGAGGGACAGGTATGTGGTCTTTGACCTATGGACCATTTTATTATTATGCATTTTTTGATATAGCCTACACAAAAATAATATTTCACATTGTAATCTTGATATTTTTTGTCATGCTTGTGCGCGCCCCTGTGTGTAACAGACAGGAGGGTGTACGTGCGTTGTGCACACACCTATGTAGACGCACTTATATGCGCCGTTAAAATAACATGTAAGCAACTGCGGCATGACTTTAGACCAGGTTTGTGGTGGTTTTAGTGCAAGCGCTTTCTGCTGGCTCAAGATAGCAATACGCCAAAAATTATCCTGGCCACACCTCATCTTAAGACCAGTTCACTTGCAATGGGCACAAGAATACTTGGTATTTAAACAGCGTGAGCGCTAGGAGCTATACGCTAGAAGCTTTAGCAAAGACACTTGCATTTGGGTTAGTGCCGGGTGCAAGATAGGGCCTAAGTCAAGAAAAATCTTAGTGGTGGAAATTATTATTTATTCTTTATAAATGTGTTTGCAAATTCAGCATTATGTCATTTTTCTTCTTATCTCCTAAATACTGCTCCCAGATTTTGCTCTTAAGTCAGTTCAATCATAATACAAAAGTGAGGAAAACTACATATAAACTGCTTTAAATAATACAAATTTCATTTTAAAGTGGATTTATGAACCAAACCAAGTAACTTTGGCTAAATGAGTCATTTTGAGAGTATAACTTTGGACCATTTGGCAAAAAATATAAGCTGATGTAATCCCTGTCAAGTGCGTGTCATCTTGAGAGCGTCTTTGCCAAATGCTGAGACCAGACTGCAATAGGTTTCAGTCACAAGGCCAGATGTGAACAGGGTGATCCAGACTGTGTGTAACTATAGAAAACCTGCTAGCTCACATCAGACTTCAGAAATGTAACTGCCAGCTTTTTTCTTGTAGAGAGTGTGACATTATAATTATAATTACTTCTCTGAATCCCCATTCAAAACCACATGAACTCAATCCCACTAGTGTGCCCATCTGGATTGTTAGCGTGGATGTGGGAGTAATTTTGGTGTGGACACCTGGCAAGCCAGGTTTCAGGTTGGACACAAGCCCTCACAAAGCAGGTTCCAGTAAATAAGTCCCATTAACTTACTGAGTCACCCCTGCGCCCAGTAGGGGGGCACTGAAACAAACAGCATTTGGCAAATGTTTGTGAAGTCATTTGGAAAGGGTTGTGAAGTAATTTGTCCAAATTAAAACTGTGCCTGCTGGTAGGCCTCACCATAAAGACATAAAAACACATGCAAACCATCCCCCGCCCCCTAACAACATACACCCTGTCCCCAATCCAAATTCTGTATAAAACAGTTGAGCAAATATTTTACTTTAAAGCAAGATCAAAATTTGACTCATTGTAATGAAATACAAATTGCTTTGTATTCTTCTGGATAGTGTATGTCTGATGCAATGGTTTTTAATTGATGAAATCTAAAATGAACAAGCTGCATTAGTATGCTTCAGATCATTTAAATATTATATTCTATAGAAATATTAAATTTTCACTCAGTTGTTTTTCTTTTTCTGTACAACTAAACAGATTTTGCAGTTAATTACACTTAAAAATAAAAATAATAAAAATTGGCTGAACAGCCTTCATGGTTGCTTGCACAACTGCTTTCAGTAAAAAGTAATTTTACACAGCATTATGCTTTGCAAAAAAATTTACTTGAATTTAAAAAACAATACTTCTTACTGCTAAGTTCTCCTTTTTAGTCTGTAAAATAGTAAAAAAAAGGCTCCATTACTCATGAAATAAAATTTCTACTGATGTTTAGGCCTACGCAAATGCTGTGTTTTCGTTATAGATTACATCCATACCAATGTGCAGGAATTGTCACATCAGTTAATTATTTAGAAAGTACTTGCCTTACGACCATATTACTGCTTCCAGGTGTAATATTGTCCAGTTAAATCACTATTTAATCCTGTCCTGATAACACTGGGAGCTGCTTCTGCCTCAAGGAACATAATGGCGGCTTAATGTCAATTTAAGCTCAACTTTGACTGTTACAAACACTGTATATTTCTATAGGAACTGCGCTGCATAGTCTTCATCGAGATTGACTTACAGTGTAATGGGACCATGTCAATGGATAAGAATGTGAACAGGGATTGCTGGTAAGATATTTTACCAGATGTGGTTTACGGAAAGGAAATTTGAGAACAAAAAAATATTTAAAAGGATTTTTTAAATGAACTAACACGTGTTGTTGCAGCAACTACAGTGAGAAAGTTAAATTCAATTCAATTCCATTTTATTTCTGGAAGTGTTGAACATGAGTGTTGAACACGTATAAAATGTATGTAGAGTCATGAGTTTCACTACCCCACTACACTGAATATTAATGGATTAAATTGCTGTAGAAATCTAATACTATTAAATACTTTTCTGGTGATATGTGGTATGTATTCATTTTCGACATTTAAAAAATATATCTCCAAAGATCTCTAAAATGTATGTTGAATCTTACACACAGAGATGCAGTTTTATCCTATTTAGAACACCATGCTTTACAGAATAAGACACACATTTTATTGGTAAATTTCAGGATTTTACAGGCCAAGTGTCTTCCTTTTTCTTCCCTCCTGGTCTCAACTGTGTACGAATGATCATTTTGCTGCACAAAGGTTGATCTGACAGGTCAACAGAGCAATATCTATTCAGTGATTATCATGGTAATTTTCACCTGACTATTTTAGGAACTAAAAACAATTGGAGGAAGGGATTGTTTTGACTCTTGAGCAAGTGGAAGTAAATGTGTTGTGTCACCTACATACTTGCATACTTCCCTCTGGAGCTATCATTACAGCATCAGAAAATCATTTCAGAACAGTTGTGGAATCAATTTTCTGTCAGGTTGCACCACCATACTACTGCATATTATGTCCTGACAGAAGTGTATGCTTGTACTGGATGTTAATCCAGATGAGTCTGAGCTCTAGAAGATTAACTCTGGCAGTTAGACTGCAATCACAGCATATCTGTCAGCTGTTCTGAGGTTTCAGGTACCTGATGATCTTTAATATGACCATTAAATTGTAAATGCATAATTGTAGTGTATATTGCATCAAAGTATTCTAAGAAAAAAAAAGACATTGCTTATATTTTTGTAGGGGAGTGACTAATCTAATCTGGTAGAGGAAGCATACAGTTCTGGTCTATGTTGGCAATAAACACAAAATAATGTGTTTACAAGCATTGATGATGAAATACCTGTTTATGAAGCAGACATAATATTTCTGGTTGTTTCAATTTTGGTAGGTAAACCTGTGCTGCAGTTTGGTACACAGTTGAGAAACGGTTGTTACCTATGATGCCGGCCTTTAATGCCTTGTGCAGCACCCAGCCAGCCCATCATGGCATGTGCAGACCCACCTGTGATATCTCTTTTTCGCTTGGATGTCTTTTTCTCCGTCTCAGCCGGCACCATGCTGTGGGGTACGAACTCTCCTTCCAGGCACCTGGTTACTGGCCCAAGCAGCCTGTCCCCACCCACACCGTCCATCTCCCCCGCACCGCCTCCATCTGCAGCCAGCACTCCCGTCACACAGGGCTCCTGCCCCCGGGGTTCACACGCAGGGAAATGCCAGTCTGCACGCTGGAACCCGTACAGCCGCTCGTCGCGGGGGTAGCCGTGCGGTGCTGTCACCAAGCAGGAGGTAGGGAAGTCCGCATAGGCCAGGAACTCGGGCTTCTGGTGTAGGGAGAAAGGGCTCTGCTGGTAGGTCTGAAGCCCTGCCGAGGGCCCGCCTGAGTGAGGGTTAAGCACACAGCCCCAGATGGAGCTCCCAGGATGGGCACTCCTCATGCAGCTGCTGGCCGGTTGATCCATGGCGGTGCGCACAAAAAAAGTAAAAAAAAGTATTCTCAGGAAAGTGGGCACCTCGGTTTGAAAAATAATATCAAGGAAAATAATATCCACTTTGCATTATTTTATATACGCATCACTGCCTGTCAGCATCCACCAAATGGAAAGAAAAAGAGTCTTTCATGTGTTAGATGGAGGGGCCTTCAAGTAGCTGTTCCCTTTTTCCCTGTAGGGCATCCTTGAGCAGCTCTACTACTGTAAGCCGCTGTGAGTAATCTAACCGGCCGCGCCGTGCTGCATCCTCTCCCTGGTCCCGGGCTCTTTTCACAGTTCTAAGGCATTCCTGACAAGTGATCCCTCCTCTCTTTTAAATGCTTCGGTGGGAAAGAGTGGTAAGTTTATGGAGTGAAACGCGAGCTTGCGGAGGCGGGGCCCTTCGGGCCACATGTTGGTACCTCCAGCCTACCCTGGCTCATCAACTATTAATCACGGGGGAAATTCTATATGCACATCTAATGAGATTTCCAGGCACAGGCTTTTAAAGGAACATGGTGTGTAAAATATAAAACGAACACTCACATGGGAAATGGGGCAAATCTTCACACTCCTTTGTATGAGATGCATTATTACATCCACCGTCCGGCGAACTGTGTATGTGAAGAAGCATCGTTGCACCCCCCTTGTAAACACCCCCATCCTAAAGCTTTAGACTATTTCCCCAACTGGTGTCTATAGTAGAGAAGAACTTAAAGCCCTGCATTGGTTATACCAGTTAGTTTAGTTTTGAATTAATGTTAAAGCTATTTTACTTGATTTTGAAGTCTTCAATGGCTTAGCACCTGAATACATTTCCAATCATTAAATTATTTATTTATTTATCAGAACTCTTAGCTCTGCTCAAGCAAAGCTTTTGTGTGTTCCTAAGGTGAATTATGTTTTTAGAAAGTGATGAAGTGTTCTTTTCTGTGCATGCACCAAGGTTGTGGAACAGTTTTACACACACAAATAAGAAAAACTTTATTCACTTATAAGTGCAAGTTGCAATTAAAAACTTGATCGGTTAAACGGGTAGTCCACTGTAATGAACTTTTAGGCCAATAGTTTCAGCAATTTTCCAAGCTTTTTCTCTGTTGTGATAGCTGCTATGAGCATGCACGCTGTGAACTCTGCAAAATGCAATTCAATGATGTCACTGAATTGCATTTCTGAAATGTTTAATATGGAAGTTTATAGGGGAGTCATTTTCATATGGCTGTAAAACATGCCTAGAAATTTTGTATCATAATATCACCAGGATAAATGAAACCTAGTCGTGTAGCCATGATTGTTTTCCTCTAATTATATGTACTTACATTTTGTATATATGTTGAAAATATGAAGAAATGTTTATTTATAGACGGCCTGCAACGATATTTCGCAGCTGTTCAAGCCAGATTTTACTCGAGAACAGATTTTACCATTTGTAACCAGGATGACACCATACGTCTCAGAACTTTATAATACTGGTAGGAATAGATAGAAACAGGTTAGATAAGCATCCCAGGAACTTTATTTTATCTTTGAGTAAAATACTAATTGATGGCATCCAAATTTGACATGTTCAATGGGTAGGATTCAGATAAAATTCTCCAACATCCGATGTGTACAAAGTTTTCCCAGGTACAGATTCAAACATGGGGAATCCAAATAAATGTTTGAAATCCATCCAGGGACTACCCAAACCCGACTGCAGGCCCACCCCCACTACCACTATGTAGTACAAGTTCTCTATGCTCCAGAGGTTTTAGGAAGATACATTTTGGGGCATAGCTTCTTCAATCTTTCTAATACATTCCCTGAAAATATGGGGATTATTTATTATTATTATTATTATTTTCCCCTGTTATGAGTAATGAGTCATTGAAGTATGTAATTTTCTGTAAAATTATCTATTAGGGTAGTACCTGTTTATTACCAATAGATATCCGCTGTTTTGATTGTTCACTAGAATATAATTGTTACGATCCGCTCCTGCTCCCCTTCCCTTCCTTGGTGTTTTCCTCTGTTTTCCCTGAACTTGATTGTGTCATGTCTGCGTTCATTACCTAATTGTGTCCACATTGCACAATTACTACTCGCACCACATCTTAATTACACAATTCACACTTAATTGCTTTCACCGCATTCCTCATGCGTTTTCTAATTGTTCAATCAATTCGCTGATTTCGCACGCATTTCCCGCAAGCTGCAGTTTATCAGCTCTAATGACACTAGTTATATTTACCGTGCTGTTCCTGTGATTTGTTGTCAGAGTATTACGGTCCTTGTCGCGTTTGTACTTGTTTCCCAATTTTCTAGTTTACTAGACTCTGGCTAAACGAACCAGGTCTGGATGCCACACGCCTTGGCTTCCCGGTGTGGATCCTGACTCAGCCCCCGCCTGATCCTTCGCTACGACCCAGGCTAAAGACCACTCCTGGCTACTTCGCCTGATCCTGCTCACCAGTTCACTGTGGGTTCCACAGTGGACATTGTCCTTGTGCCTACGGAAAATAAAGACTCTTTATTTTCTAAATTCTGTCTCGTCGTGCATTTGGGTCCTTACCTGCCAGTCTGTCACAATAATTGGTACTCAGGAACAGAGAGCATACTGGAATGTATCAATAAACAGTTTAATCGGCTTCAGATAAGGTTCATTACTACTCAGTGAAAGAGATTGGCTCAGGCTTTTCATCCTCATGGGTTGAACATTTGTATTGGTTTAGAATGGATTGAGGGTGTGGCTTCTTCATTTCAAAAAGGTCTGCACCAGTTGGACCATACCTGGTGAACAAGCAAACCATTCTTCAAAGGTAAATGCTCCTGAACACATTTAGTTTTGATCTCTCTTTCTATTTTATATTGTTTTCTATAAAGGTGTTTTTATTATCTGGTTTATAATGGTAAATGTTTAATGCGTTTCATTAAACTCATTAACTGCATTTTAGTACAAATGGAAAGCAGGTATTAAAGGACAGGGACTCGACAAAATGACGGCTGTCATTGTAGCAAAACAGTAGGCAACGGGTGTGTTTGGAATATCCATAACTGAACGTTCTGAATGATTGCGTAACAATGGGGGCTAATTAACTGGTCCATTCTAGCTAACGCTCAAAATACACAAGAAGAGAATTTGTGGATTTTTTTTAATCATGAAGCAAATCCTGTTACAGAATACAAGAATAACTACCCAGCTAACAAAATGACATCCCCTGAATGCCGCGAAATGTCATCAGGACATCGCCTTGATGTGTTTTTGTATGGTTTTCTAAACGTTACGTGGACGTAGCAGAAAATGTTCTCGGGACATTCTAGTAACATCCCCCAGACATTCAGAGGATGCTCGGGGTAAATTATTAGAATAGAATATTACCATACGGTCCCAGGGACATCACCTGTTTGCTGGGTAGTATTTGTATCAAACAAGCAATACAATGTCTATTATAACAGTGAATAACAAGCAAATCAAAACTTTATCAAAATAAAAGCCATGTATGATCAAATGGAAATGTGATTTTATGTGACACTTATGGCGTGAGTAGGCTTAGTACTAGTAAGCATAGTTTTATTTAATTCCTCCAACTATTAGGGTTGTCAACTAACTAATATATCTTTTTGTTGCCAGATGCATCGAGACTTTTATACAAACCATTTGTCATAGCCATGACCTCTGCATGATGACATAACTTCTTCTATAAATAGAGACGCATCAATACGGAAGTTCTCTTCTTCTTCTCCTCGCCGATTTATATAATTGTGCTATCCCCCACGCCTTGTGACTAGATCGGAGCTACGGGTTGCCGTCCTCCAAAGGCCATGGTTGCACTCGCATGCGGTAAACCGCTGGTAGCACTGATGCTAAATACTTGGTATTGTTTTTTCCGTTGTTATTGCTAATGCTAAACTTTGCTAATTGTTTTCGTATAGCATATAGTGCAGTCGGGAACTCGGTGCTACCGCGTTTATATTACCTTATTATCTTAGGAATGTTTGCATTCCTTTTTTGGTTATTTGTAATAATCCTGGTGTGGTCGCACTCCAGTGAGATTTTTCCCAATCTGTGAGAACATTGATTGGTTTGTGTGGCAGATTGTGAGCGTGTGTGGTCCATTTTCTGCTCCTGCATTTTCCCCTACTCAAGTTCACCCGTCCATGTTGCGTCCTCTGTGTCCTTCATTTTGCTCCAGGCATGAGCGCTTGTGCACGGAATGTGGGGGAGCCATGGATATAGCTGATAGTCGCACTACATTACATTATAGGCATTTAGCAGACGCTCTTATCCAGAGCGACTTACACAGCATTTCTTTTTACATTTATACATAGTATCCATTGATACAGCTGGATATATACTGAAGCAATGCAGGTGAAGTACCTTGCTCAAGGGTACAACGGCAGTGTCCGACCTGGGAATCGAACCAGCAACCTTTCGGTTACAAACCCAGTTCCTTAACCATTATACCACACTGCCGCCCTAGGTGCTGCCTGTGCCTTGGTTTAGGGCACCTGCAAAATACATTCTCAGAGCCCTGCCCATGTTGCGTGGGCATGTCGTTGGAGACCAAGCAGGCCAGATTGGATGTGTTTATGTGTCATATGCCCCCCTCTGGCAAGACGCCACCCGCGGTAGGGATTGCCCCTAAACGCAAGGGTGTTACCGCTACTAATGGTCCATCACGTAAAAAGGGCAAGGCTGGCAAGGGCAATAACCTCTCAGCAGAAGTCACGCTACAGTTCAGCAGCTGGCTGCTATGCTGGAAACCCGTACTAAAGTTCAAACGGCTCCCCAGCATGGTCCCCCTGAGGGGCCTCCAGTGTAGGAGGATCCGAACATGGATCCGAACTTGAGTCGGCCTTGCACGTTCGGTCAATCTGAGAGGGGGTCGGTGGAAGGGTCGGGGTCCACTAAAGATTCAGCGGACTACCTGGCCTCTGTAAAAAACTATTCTCCGTTCGGCCTTAGCACGCATGAACTGTGATGTGCCCCAGGCTGTTCCAAAGGAAATGACTAGGTTTCTTTATCATGCCAGCATCTACTGATTTTTTGGCGGAGCTAATTAAGTGCTGGGCACACCCTGGCTTGCAGCGGAAGACCGCAGATTGTGGGACGTTTGCGTCCATGTCGGATGCTGAGGTCCATGGTCTTGACCATATGCCCTCTGTTCAGCCCGCCATCGCGGCTGCTTGTGATATCTCCAGCCCTCTGTTCAGCCCGCCATCGCGGTGCTTGTGATATCTCCAGCCCTCTGTTAAGCCCGCCATTGCGGTGCTTGTGATATCTCCAGCCCTCTGTTCAGCCCGCCATCGCGCTGCTTGTGATATCTCCAGCCCTCTGTTCAGCCCGCCATCGCGGCGCTTGTGATACCTCCAGCCCTCTGTTCAGCCCGCCATCGCGGCGCTTGTGATATCTCCAGCCCTCTGTTCAGCCCGCCATCGCGGCGCTTGTGATATCTCCAGCCCTCTGTTCAGCCCGCCATCGCGGCGCTTGTGATATCTCCAGAGGAGGCAGTTCAGGGAAATGCCCTAGACCAGGGGTTCCCAAACTTTTCCATGCCAAGGACCCCCAAATAGTCGTAGCCTCTGGCTGGGGCCCCCCTATTGCGAAATGGCTTTTTTTTTTACTTTTAAATTACACTGGCAAATTTTAAAAAATCTAACATACAGCTTCTTAATACACAACACAATACTTTTGACCCTATTTTGATTCCATAATCGGGCCGTTAGCAGCTCAACGTAACGCTTTGACTGACAGGTAGACGGTTAGTTTTTGGCTGCGATTGAAAGAAGGGCATGGCAAAGACCTAATTTCGATATGAAAGGATTTATAACAATTTATATCTTATTTTAAACCGGCACAGTAATCTTATGAATTTAATTGAAATTAATTTTTTTAATAAATTGAAAAAAAAATTGAAATTTTTATTTATTTATTTTTTTGCGGCCCCCACTTTGAAAACCCCTGCCCTAGACCAAAATGCAGAGAAACTGATGATCTGCTCTGTAAGTCATATAACGCTGCTTTCCTGGCTGATGCTTGCAGTCACTAATGTTGCTTGATTCGGGGGTGGACACTTCGATCAGCAACACATCTCTTCAGGCGTTTGTGTTCATGACACGTGAGCTAGGTTGTGTGATGTCCTTGCTCGCAACGACCCGGCGTCAGGTGTGGTTTGCTCAGTCCCCTCTCCCTGACGCCAAGGAGAAAACCTTTTTGAGACCTGCCTGTTATCCTTAGAAAGGTCTTTATGGAGGCAACCGAAGGGTTACCGCCTCCAGTTCAACCGTCGGCCAGGCACGTGCACACATAGACCTCAAAGGGGGCTTGAGCACCTGCCGTTTGGCCTCCTATAGAAAAGTGCCCTTTTTCTGTTTAAAATTATTATTTATTTATTTTATTTTATTTTTTAAATAAATAAATAAATGATTGTTTGCGCACAGCCTGCCCTGCCGAACAGATATATTGATTGAATCAAAATATCAGGTCAAAAGATTGGTGCTCCCGGGCGATGCCCTCTACCATCCCTCCTGGTTTCCTGCCGCAGCGGCGAGCACTGTGTGGGCACCGAGCCTTTCTATGGTGAAAGAACGCACGCACGCAAAATTGCATGCATAGGCACTCGACAGTCGTGAGTCAGTCATGAGTTTCTTTGAGGCAGACATCAGGTATGTGGCCAAACAAAGTATAAATATACTGTTAATTTTCGTTTTATATTGATATTGATGCGCTTTAGGAATTTCTTGACACTATTTGGCAAGTAGGGTCTATCTATGCTTGAACTATTTAGCAGCTCAAAATGTGCAAACTAGCTATGGTTAGACTTTTGCTAGTAATGTGATAATCAGTGGAATATGGTCGAGTTCTTGTGTCCCATCCACTTAACTTAAAAGAACTGTCCAATCGCACCACATCAGTTTTATTGTTGTCTTATTGTCTAGATAGCTAGTTAGCTAATGTAATACGTTCAGGGATTAAAGTTCTCCGTCGCTATGATGATGCAGCACAGCACTTAAAGGCGAATGAGAATTGCGTATAATGAGATGTTTAACTGTAGCATAAATATATGTATAAATTTAATGGGCTATTTTTTGTTATCCTTTACATTTCAATAGGCTACATTATTGAAATGGGATTTCATGTAATTCATTGTTTGATGAGTTGAAGTGTTAATAATTTGAACGTTAAAAGCAGTAGCGTATTTAACCTATTTCCAGGAATCCACACTGACTGAGTGTGAAAACCCTATATTTCATTTGATTAGCTTTTCATATTTGTCAATGTCATTTTAAAAGCAACATTTTGAACACACTGTTACCACGTTTATATTGTCAATTGAAACGAGCCGAACACGTTTAAGAAGGTCAATTAAAAAGGCTATTTTCCATATGTCTTGACTCTTCTCTGTTGAATTAATCTCAGTCAACTCTATGTTAACGTAAAGCGCCCTCATGAGGATTTTCACAAAAGTGCAAAGCATTGTGAGAATGCAAGAACGAATACGGGTAGACTTTTATTTTATCGGTTGCTATAGGCCTACTGGCTAGGAAGGTGATACATTTTTCAATCGTTTTGTAAAACAATCTACAACATATTTGAACAACATTTTGAAATGAATACGTAAGGTTAAATGGTCCTAATCATACTTCTGAAAGGTTAATAATTTAACACTGATTTAAGTGATTTTATGACAGAGTAACGCAAAGTAATATAACGCATTACCTTAATTGTATAGTATATAATATAAGCTTTACTTTTTAAAAAAGTAGCTAGTAATATGTAATATATTGCAATTTTCCAGTAATGCCCCAACTCTGCCCACAATACATATAAGAATAATAATCAACGTGTGATTTTACTTGACACAATTCGATAACAAAGTTATAACCCAGTTGTTTTACTCATCGGAGAGTCAACACCAGTTGGAGCGAGCAGAGAATGATTTTCTCTTCACGTAGTGTCAGTTCAATAGGCTATATTCAGCAGCTCAATGTTTTTTTTATTTTTATAAACCAGTTTTTTAGGTACATGAAAAGGCATCAAAATAGAGGTTGTTCATCAAAAATGTCTGCCCGGGGGAGGATGCCCCCGGACCCCCTTACACAGGAGGCTGAGCCCCTTACATCTTTACATCCGAAAAATGACCCTGATAGTCTCTAATATTTACATAAAAGTGTAGGTTAAGTTCACTGTTTTATAAATTGCATGTTGGGACCTTAACTTGACCTAACAAAATTTTTGTCGTGAGATTTTTTTAAAATCCCTGTACATTAGCTAGCTAAGGTTAGCACACTCTCTCTCTCTCTCATTACAGAAAATAAATGTTCTCTAATATCATAATTGATCATTAAGATCACACATGTTGACTGGGGTCTTCTGGTAGGCATACAGGCTAATGGACTTAAACAATAACTGCATAGTTTTGATTGTAGGCTTCTAACTTAATAACCATTCATTCTACTGGATTGTTGTAGGGTATGCTCATAGATTTTCATCAATGACAGCCTACAGACAGGCCCCCCTCCCTCTACTGTGACAGGAAGGCATAGCAGGTACATAGTTATCACAAATTAACAGTGTATAGTTTTTTTTTCTATAGTTATTGTGTGTGTGTGTGTGTCACCAAGCATTGATGGTACCATTTTATATACTGGCTTACTTTAGTTAGTCTCTGTGCTCTAGTATTGTGAGTGATAAACTAGAGAGCTGTGTATGTAATGTGCTGTACCCATATTAGTCTCTGTGCTCTAGTATTGTGAGTGATAAACTAGTAGAGCTGTAGAGTTTGTTATTTGCTGTACCCAGGCTAGTCCCTGTGTCCCAGTATTGTAAGGCTTTGTGAGGCAAGGTTTATGGTTCTCCTTTATCCTCAGACTGCAGCTGACCTTTCCCTCAAAAGACCACACTTCAACAGTTTGTTTAGGCAGCAGTACTGTGTAAGTGAAAGCATGAAATGTCTGTGGCCAAACTGAAATCCATTTTTCCAGAGAATAGCTGAGCCATGAAGCATCCCCTCTTTTTACTGCCATTCTGTGAGTGACCGTGCCCATGGGATGACTGGGTTACACGGAATTTGTGGCTGGAGTGGGGACAATCTGTGTGTGCGTGCGTGTGCATGTGCGTGTGCGTGCGCTTGTATGAGACAAAGAACCTTACTCATTTACATGCATGTCAGCTTTAGTATTTGTTATTCATGAGTTAATAAACCACCACCCTCATATTTAAAGATGAATCAAAGATGTAGCAACTACTGAATTTAGCATATAAAATAGGTTACAATAGCAAGACCAACTTTAATGATAGTTATTTCAACCCCTTGGTTCAGCTATGCCTGTACGCTGAGCAAAATTGCCTGGTACCTATACATTAAATACATGATAGTGTGAAGCCAGGCTGCTTACACAGAGCTATACATGCCATGTGTAGAGAATGTACATGCTTCTATGAAATTGGTACATTATAGTTAATGGTTGTGCCTTCTTTCACTTAGGAGTGGCGATATTGCATGTGTATCAATACTTTTTAGTGTTTGTGCTTGAACACACACCCTCCTGAAACCTGTTATCAGTCCAGAGCTGCAAGTTAAAGGTTTGGGGGAGGGCGGGGGTGGTGGTGGGGGGGGCCTGTTTTAGTTTTATCCATTGTCATGACACCGGAGATCAGCGCTCACATCAGTCACAGCTTTAATCTGAGGTCACAGGGCTGCGAGAGAGCAGCGTTCTGCCATTAGAATCTGCCCCCCTGTCATAACTACCGCTCTTTATTTCATTCAGTCTGAGCTTTTCTTTAATTACTGACCTTTCCTCTTTAAGAGAAACACATCCGCTTGGAAAAAGCACAGTGCTTAGCTATGATTTTAATATTACCTATCGGCTACCTGGTTTTGTTGTTTGTTTTTCATCCACGGAGAAAATGATCTCGTTCATAAAATAGAAAAAAAAACTCACCCGTACCTGGCAGAAGTCACTTGGCAGAACTCAATAGTGGCTTGTGTGCCATGCACTGGCAGTTCTTCAAATATACTGTGCAGTAGATAACACATGTGCCTCCTGTCATTCACGTGCTGAGGGATTGGCGATGAAGCCAATCAATGCCCTGAACCAGTGGGGTATTTCACAAAGCTGGCTAAGAATATCCAGGCTTGCTAAAATAAACCTGGCTTCAATTAGCCAGGTTAGACAGCGTGGATAAATTCCATTTCACAAAGCTAGAATGCAGCTCAAAAGTTGAAGCTAATTCAAGCCTGATGAAAGCCAGGTTTGGGGAATGAAGTTACGTGCTTGTTCATGGACTATTTAAACAGCCCGATTAAGTGAATGTCAATTTAAACATTTGATCAGAGTAAATAGGCAAAATAACATAGTTTAATTTACAGCTGGTGAACAGGAACTCATTATGCAATTTTATGAAGATTAAAAGTCTATAATTACAATAAAGGCAACGCCACAGTAATTAATAAAGTGAGAGACGCGGCCTGGGAATCGATTGCAGAGCGAATAAATGCGTACATTAGTCCTATTGCGCAATCAGTGCTATGTGCTTTGCATCTCCTCAATTAAAAAAAAGTATTTTAATAGTAGGCTAGGCTACTTTTTGTTGTGCAGCTAGCAATCACAGTGGGACAGAAAGGACCGGAATACAAATCAAAATGTTGGTGAAGAGGCAATCAGAGTTGCAGATCATCTATAGAAATGGTGAAGCCAAATAGCTGTGCTAAAACTAACCATGCAAAAAGCCTTCTGCATGTATCGGTTAAAGGTTAGTGCGTATGCTGACAGTGCATATATGAAAACCATTTGGCTACCTGTACATTGATGCTATGAAATAACCTATTAAATAGGGTACCTACAATTCTGTAAAAACCTTCCTTGGTGTGCAGTTTGTTATAAATGTTATAAAGACATTTAGGACTGCCACTTGCCAAAAAACGCAACTTAATGCACACGGTTTGTATTACACTAATGGACTGGGTAACACTTTACAATAAGGGAACACACCTCATGCCTTAACTAATGCATGACTCATCATGATTTAATGCATGAAATAATGCATGATCTATCATGAACTCTGTGTGGCTCAATATTAATAAATGATCAAGGCATTATTAGTTCATGTGATTACTTTACACTTAATGCATCATCAATTAATGAACATTAACTCACAGTTAAGTCATACATAAAGTAACATGTCATAAAAGTAGCTGCAAACCAGTTAGGTAGACAAAAGATTCTCAGACCATGAGTATATCAATTTTGGGGCCCCCAAAACTCCTCCTGACAGTGTGCTGACAAAGCTGTTCGCTTTTAAAACTACTGATAAGTGAAATTCAGATTTTTACAAATCACCTATTTTTATAACAACCTCCCCCTCCCCTTGCTTGTGCATATAAGGAGACAGGGTCTGTAGTCATATTTTCAACCCAGTTATACCATAATACAGAATAAGTATCAATCCGTGATTTTACTTGACGCAATAACAAATATATAGTATTGATGTTTTACTTATCACACAGCCAATAAAAGACTCTGGTTGGTCAACATAAGACTCACTCAACATATGACTCTGATTAGGGAATGGGTACAATAATGATGAATAGCATACAATTACACACAGGACAGGACATTACATTACAGGACAGTGAAAATAGGAAGTAAATGATAAATGGAAGAGTAAAATAAATTATTTTTAAATTTATTTTATCGACTGATTGGAGGCTAAGGAAATGATTAAAAGCGTTTTTATTTTTTACAATCCAGATGATGATGTGAATTTTGTTGCCTTTAGGATTCCATATACAAAGACCACAACCGTAAAGTATAGTAGTTCGAATATCTATGGTTCGAACTTCCATGAAAACTGAATCATAGATGGTGTGAACCTACTTTCTGTTTCTACAGTAGTGATGGGCAGTTTGGCTCTTTTTTCTGAGTCGGCTCTTTCCGTACTGTTCGGTTTGAAGTCGGAGTCGGAGTTGCAAGTTAATACAGTAGCTACCGTTCGTTTGGTTGATTCTTTCGAACTACCCGAGCCGCATCTTTTTCTCTTTATTTCTTTATTTCTTTAGTGGTGCGAGCTGGAATTTGAAGCTGTTTCAGACAGCAGAGTCTAGTTGGTAGCAAATTAAGTTCGTAAACTAGCTTTGATATTTTACATTGAATGGTTAGGCTATAGCTATTTTATTAGTCTATGCAAATATAAATCTTTTTTTTTATTTTATCAGATCCTAGAATGCAGTAGCCTTCTGAAAATGTGGTGGATGGATGGCTGTGTAGAAGAGATAGCCAGCCAAATCCCACAAACAAGTCAGATGCATGTGTGTGTGTACAGGAGCCCGTTTTGTTTATTAGTTTTAAATAGTACATTTGGTAAAGATTTATTTGGACACCATAAAGTATGTTTATTTGAACCATTAGGCTATTTATTTAGCCTATTCTATTATACAAAATTGTATTTATCTGTTCACTATTGTGTTGGTCACGAGTTCTAAAATAAAAATGCCATCACTTTAAATAAGAAGTAGCCTATTTGCTGAACACAATCGCATATTAATTCTGTTTTATACTGCAATTCAGTTGCAACCGCCACATAATTTGGTAATAAAAAGTAGGCGTCTCGGATTATCATTAGATATAACACAATACTTCTGTCAGTGTTTCTGGTTGATCCGACGCTGAGTAGGCTAAACCCGATTATTAATCATGTTGGCTGCAGAATTTGCTCTGTTAAAACTCGAAAGGACTTTGGTTTGTGTCACGGCTCTGGAGCTGTGGGATATTGCTGCGGTTCACGGCTCGAGTTGATTTTGTGCTGATCAGAGTTGGGTAGGAGGCGACTACATCTTTTAACCATTAGCAGTAGCCTAGTAATAATCACTTTGGAACGAGCTGGAGCGATTATCTAATTCACAAAAATGTGTGCAATATTGTTAGATCAAATTAAAGTGCATTCTTAAATGATTATAAAACAGATTTGTGCGACCTATTTTGTTGGGCGCATCACTACTGCTGCTCAACCTAGGTTACAACTAGTGACACTAGTGGCTCCGTGTCTGTAGTAGAAAGCAGGCAGAGCCAGAGCTAAGAGCCAGAGCCGTGGGGAAGCACGATTCCCTCAAACTGTCGAGGTGACTCAGACGACTCCGCATAAAGTCGTTCAAAAATACAGATTGCACATCACTGCACATCACTATTCTACAGGTTATCTAGGGTATGGATCCAGCCAGCAAACGTGAATGCACTGCAGAAGATCCTAAATAAAACCGAATGCTTTTAACCCTCTGAAACTACATGATTGTTATTTAAATTCCGGTAAGTAGGTTATGTAGCTAGTTAGCTCATTGTAAATGCGTTCAATATTGGCTATATTTGCAAAAAAAAATTTACCTAGCAGCGAATCAATCTCAGACACGAATAGCTAGCAAGCTAACTGCTATGAGGCCTACTGTGTCACTTGTAAATTTGCTTACTGGCTTGCCAATGTCCAGTAGTTATATTTATTTAGGTGGCATTAGGATTTGCATATTGCTGCTAACTATAACATTAGCTAGTTAGGCAAGTATTAAATTGCATAATTCCCTTAGAAATGTCCTTTTCGGAGTAAAAATATTATGTATCTAACGTTACCCTGTCATGTGAGCTCAGGACTGGACTTAGTGAAATAATTAGATTTTGCGAGGAGCATGTACAGTAGCCTAACTTATCCTTCAGTTGCCACCAGAAATATATGTGTGTGTTAAAACGGTCTCTGGTGGTAGATCTTTTGCCTCCTATCTGCGTGCATATTCAGTGTGCAAGAAAACTCATTAACTTTATTTTGGTGGTCTCGGACAAAGAAAATATTGAACTGAATAGATTAGATTCAACTACTTTACGTGATGTCGTAATAAACTTACATATAGTTCAACCTTTTCATACGTCATCATCACGTGTTCAAGAAGACCAACCAGAGTCATCTCAGATGAGTAAAACAACAACTACCTTTGTATCGTGTCAAGTATAATCACGCATTGATTATTATTCTTATATGTATTGTGGGAAATTGAGAGGTGCAGTGCACTGGAAGCCATATTGTTTGCTGTAACTTCGGCCATAGAAGCAAGCAGTTAAGTCCGTTCAATATCATAGAGTTCAGTGCTTTGCCTACTTTTTTTGGGTGTCTATCTCTCTGAGTGCCATTCTAGTTTTGATTTGTAAATTATTTTCTTTTAACAGTAGGGTCGTGGGAGATATGGCAGGACATGGAGGAGGCGATTTTGGGATATCAGAGGAAATGGCCAGTTCTCAGACTGGTGATGACTGCTTACATTCATCAGAAGACACGTTCGTCGGGGGACCACAATAATAAGTGATCAGTGGCATTGCCACTGCTGGATACACACATTTCACTGTTAACCACAGCAGGAGCTTTATTGATCCTAACAGTGGGGGACATACACAAAATATAGAGAGGGCTAAGGGGATTTATAAAAATCAGATATGGCGACTGAGAGGAAATGGGGTCCTTTTGAATGTCTTAATAAATTGTGTTCCACATGTATAATGAATAAAATATTGATGTGCTATTTGGATGACTTTTGACTGGTTTATTTTAATATTAGGTTTTCAAGGGTGCAGAGATCATTGACCTATTTATTAAGTAATAGTGATGTGATAATGGGGTAATCATTACTATATGAAGAATCTTGTGTAACTTTACTTGAAGGGTCTCAATTCATTGAACTCATAATTAAGTAATGATGAACTCATGGTTAACAAATGCTTGCCTCCTATCAATGTACATTAAGTAGTCATTTACAAATTAGTATCATGCCATGACTTTACTTAAAGGGACACAAGTCAGCCAAGTACTTAGGAAGTAATGGTGATCGCATGTGTGAAATAATGATGAAATTCAATGATAAATGGTGAACTCCTTACAATTTACACTTAGTATCCACTGTATTAGGAATACCTACCTAGTATTATCTAATCTTCTGTTGCTGCAGCCCATCCCTTTCAGGGTTCAACACATGCATTCAGTGATGCCCCTCTGCTCACCACTGCTGTTAAATACAATTTTTTTGGCCTTTCTGTTAGATTGAATGTGTCTGGCCATTCTCCTCTGACCTCTCTCATTAACAAGGTTGTTTCTGCTCTCAGAACTGCCCCTTACTGGATATTTTTGGGGTATCACACTCAACCCCGACCCAATTTTTCCAACAAATAGCGTATATATTAACTTTGAGTATTGGTAACTATATCATTGAAAAATAAGTAAAGTACTCCTTCTCTAAAACAGATGAATGGCTGTCATAATCCACACACACTGACTATTAGACATAGGCCTACTGTAGGGTTATAAAGCTAAAATGGCTTAGAATCTATTTAATTTTGCAGCCTATACTACTACCTCATTTTATATGGAATAAAATTTTAATGTGACCGTTTTATTGTATATTTATTAGGTATTTCAGCTATCCATGCCCTAGCATGTTATTGCTATAGTTGTAGAAAGCTCAACTAAACTGTTCTGTTTTGAAATAAACGTTACTTCATAAAACAAAGATGTTGTGCCAACTTTCAATTTAATTTAACTCTGTTAATAACAGAGCCATCCACCTCATGTAATAAAGGATTTGTTTATTTGCGAATTGTTATCCTAATGACATCTTATTTCTAAGAAAAATTAGAATTTTTCAGTTGCCATAGTTTTTACGCACGGTTTATGGCTACAAATAAACGACTTGGTTATTGCATTTCATTATCTATACATTATCTAAGTGTACATTCTATAAGTGTCAGGCAATAGGATTTGAAGAGGATGCAAACTTGCATATGGGATTTTAAGTCGATGCGGCGGGTTTGCGGGCGGGTTTCGGACAAGGTGTTGCGGGAGCGGGTGGGTTTCGGCGAGAATATAAGTGGCGTGGGGGTTGCGGCATGAGAAGTGGGAGCAGGCGGTTTCAGAATGACTAAATCAGACCCACGCAGACCTCTAGCTCAGCTCCACACAGACAGAACTATCTTAGTGACAAAGCTAGGCAGGCAGAATATATAATTGATAGGACATTAAAAACTGTTCTCTACAACTCTTTATGAAACACTCACATTGCATCAGTAGGCAATAATAAAATGCAGGCTAACAGGTCCACCAACGCGGCTATCCATCAACTAAGTTACACCAACAAACAACATTACGACGTTAGCTACACTGACCAGCTAATTTAGCTAATAATGTGGCTATCTATTAGCCAGTCCGATCGATTCCTTAGGTAGCCAGCTAGCAAGCTAGATATAATTCAGTCAGTAGCTACATTGCATTGCATTGCATTACACCACAAGTATAATCCATTTCAATCCTTCTAGGAATGCTCATACAATTTCTGGACTGTGTAGTGGTATATTGGCCCATTGTTAAAGAAGGACAGTCTCCAGTTCTTTGAGGAATGACGGAGCTGAAAATAAAGGTTCAATTATGTTTAGATCTGGTGATTGTGCAGACTATTATTTTACTAAATATATGCGTTAAATTTTGTTAAAAGCACCTGCAACAGCTGAGAATAAGTTACCAATGGCTTCCGTCTCACCTTAGAAAACGCCAAATTAGCCTGCTTGTTTAACGAATTTTGTTTGATTATGCAATTAAACATTGTCAAACATCAATTCCATGAGGCTGTTCTCATGGAGTTCTCGAAGTTCAAGCTTCATCCGAAGTTCATTACTTGAATTCAATTATTAATTAATGACATAAATACCGTTATTTTGCCTTAATGATGACACTAAATACAATAAAGCTGTCAGGTTGGCAACCCAGAGTTCCACACATATTTTTCATTTATAATGTCCTGCTTATGGAAATGTGACCAACGCATTTTACTATCAGCTTAATGCCTTAAAAACAAGTCCACTTTCCTGGGAAAACTGTGAAAAGTTCCTGCATGAAGTTAAAGCGCACATGCAGAGAATGGCATTAAAATTAATGGTGAATGAATTGTTCTACAACCCAGATAGCAAGGAAACATTGAATCAACATTGAATTAATATCAGATGAAGCATTGATTCAATGTTGATCTCTGATGTTGATTCTGCGTCCAGGTGCTCATCGAGTTTATGTTGAATCATTGCATTGAAATAATGTTGAAACAATGTTGATGTTAACAATGGAAATCAACATAACTGATGTTAAATCAATTTATTATCAATGTAATCTATCATAGCTAATGATAATATAATTTTATAACTACCTATTCTTGCTCAAAGTACTCAAAATCTGCAAAAAACTAATCAAAAATACTTTTGAGTTAGGCTACTAAAATAGATAACACATTGACATCAATATAAAAAATTCAAACATCTTTATTGATTTTAAACCTCTGCTTAATGGACACAATACATGTGACCGTTTTATTGTATATTTATTAGGTATTTAGCATTTAGCAAAAATGTTTGTTTACTGTTCACAATGTGGGTCATGGTGTGAGCTGCCATGATGATGTGACGTCAAGTTCTTCCTAGTCGGGAGGTCGGGGTTGATTTCCCGATCCTTTATTTCCGACATGGAACTCCTAGTTGAAAGGGCATTTTCTACAGTTTCCCTAGTCGGATATCGGGATTTCTAGTTGGAAATGAATAAACGAATGCAGCATTAGCATCAATCACAAATAGCCTACGCTTCGCTGTTAAGTCTCGTTTTGTTTATTTTCCTACGTCACCCTCGTTGTAGCAACTAGAACTTTGAACTTAACCAATTTAACCAAGAAAAAAAAATTTCACTTACCTCGCAACATACACACATACGAGCGTATAGACTAGCATGTACAGCAGCGACCGCAGAAACAGGCAATGAATAATTCTAACGGTTTTTTATTTGAAAATGAAAGCGCACCTGAATCTGATTAACCTGATCAAAAATCTATGTTATTCATTAGTATGATGACTTTGGTTGTTATTGTTACATTGATACAATGTTTCCATTTCAACCTAATACATCAGTGACCATTACCATCAGAAAGTGAATGTTGATTCCACCATTGAAAATTGATTGATGCTTATAACACAATATCAATGTTGATTCCATACTTCCTTGCTATCTGGTAATCGTTTTGTTTAGTTATGGTAGGCCGAGTATAACAGGTGACATCAGCAGGGTTTTTGTAAGCTGAGCCTGAGAGTATGGAAGCATGGTCACTGTAATTAAAAAAATATGAATATCTCGTTTTTTTTAACCGTAGGCTATCGAAAAAACCGCACAGCGAATCCCAGGGACTGTAGCCTAGGCTATTTGAAAAACAATAAATGCAATATTCACTGGACAAGGTCTTGAACTTTTTTCAGTAAAAACCATTCTATTTACTTACAGGATGTAGGCCTAGATGAACAGAGCTGCATTATAACCTAATGAGATGTGACAAATGTCCGTCTATTGCAGTGCGCGGGTTTTCCATTTAATGACAATTCACGCATTAGGTGTAAATGACAATTTGCACATTAGGCTTGATATACTGTAGGTGTTATCAGCTCGTTTTTAATGGATAGCCATTGTCCCGTACCAGAAGATTGTCCCCCCCAGAAGATTACAGGAATTATTGGCAAATAATATAGGTTAAGTCATAGCTTGATCCAGGATAATTGCGAATAGTCTATACATGTAACCTTGCACGTACCATCGCACATCGCCTGGATGTTGATGGAGTCGGCTGAAAGCAATTTAATGCAGCATTCCTCTTCGCTGAGGGACAGGTATGTGGTCTTTGAGCAATGGACCCTTTTATTATTATGCATTTTTTGATATAGCCTACACAATAATAATATTTCACATTGTAATCTTGATATTTTTTGTCATGCTTGTGCACGCCCCTGTGTGTAACAGACAGGAGGGTGAAAACCTATGTGGATGCTCTTATATGTGCCGTTAAAATAACATGTAAACAACTGCGACATTACTTTAGACCAGGTTTGTGGGGGTTTTAGCACAAGCGCTTTCTGCTAGCTCAAGATAGCAATACGCCAAAAATTATCCTGGCCACACCTCATTTTAAGACCAACACGCCCAGTTCACTTGCTATTGGTGTAACATCACTTGGTATTTAACCGATGTAAGTGTGAGGGACTATAATGAACCCTGCGCCGGGTGTAAGATAGCAAAGACACTTGCGTTTGGGTTAGCACCGGGTGTAAGATAGGGCCCCAGATCACTTTTCTCCATTGCTCAGGGGTCCAGGTTTTGCATTCCTTACACCATGTTTTTCGTTTTTTTGTGCATTAGCCTTGGATACAAATGGTTTCCGAATGGCGGCCCAGCCATAAATACCAGTTTTGTGAAGCTCACGGCATACTGCTTTTATTGAGACTGGTTCAGATATGGATTGATTCAATTCTGTGGTCATTTTTAGAGCTGTAGTTCTGTGGTTATTAGCAACTATCTTGCCAAGTGTCTGTCTGTCCCTGTCAGAGAGCTTTGACTTGTGATATCAATGTTTTCATCTTAAACCATCAGAAGGGGCAAATGTATATGCTAATAGCCAAAACAAATTTTATGTTTTGGACCCATAGATATCTACCCCCTATACTGATGAAAACATAGTAATTCCCACTTTAAAATGATGCAAATGTGAGTTTCATTGACCAAAACAGTTGATTTGTAGTTAAATATCATTATTTTATTATTTAGAACAGTACACAATTTAGCCATTTCGATAGATTTGGAGACACTGGACAACAGGGTACACTGCCTATATTTTGCATCATAGATATTTAGTAGTTCTGCATGTCATCCTCAGATTTTGCACACTTGTGGACACAGTTTATGATCTTGGAAATGTAAAGATTTACCTGTTTCATATGTAGCTCTCAGTATTTCATTGCAAACTAAAGGAAAACATATACACATTTTTATTAGCATTTTTCCAAAATTTCTTTGCATTTGTGGCACTTTATTTTGACTTAAATTATGAAAATACAAATACAAAGTTAGTATTGTAAATGGTACAACTGTCTTGTTTCATTTGAGACATTTACCAAGTTTTTGTGATGCTCACACCTGTGAGAATTGACCATATTTTTCATTTAAAAAATCTCAACCATTTTAAAATTAACAAAAATGTAAATTTTCTCAAAATTAGTCAAAGTGAGTTTTGGAAAAACACTTACATTTTTAGTACAAACACCACAACAACGTTCTAGTTGCAGACAATAGAGAATGACATAATTCAGTCACAAAAGTAACAGACTATTCATTGGTTTGCCATTTCGGAAGACTTGGAGCCTACATTTTGTCGATCTAAACTACAAACATGGTCACAGACTTGTGCGATTGGCATTGACCTCTTCAGAAAATGTTAACAACAAAAGAACCCGTGGAAGCACTGACAGTGTCCACCTTGCTTAATGTGGACAGGAGCGGATAACACCCCAGCAGAGCTTGCCAACAGTGTGACAGCCCCCTCGTAAAGAACATGGTGCCCCCCCCTGTGTGACAGCCCCCTCGTAAAGAACATGGTGCCCCCCCTGTGTGACAGCCCCCTCGTAAAGAACATGGTGCCCCCCCCTCTTCCTCCTCTCTGTTGCTCAGTCCCCATCTTTTTTTTACTTCTCTTGGGAAATCCTTGCCATTCCTGAGGGGAGCTGCGCTTCCGTATTCACAGAATATCTTCCCGTAGGGGTCCACTACTGCTTCCAAACAACAGAGGGAAGGGCTTCCTGACATGCATGCAGGGGGCTTTGAAGAGCCCGCCCGAGATTCCTCCCTCAGGTTTTCTCAGGATCAGCCTCTGTCCTGCGAACAGCCCAACCGGGAACAGGCCCGGGCGAGCGCATCCTGTGCCGCTGAACAATACACCCGACACCCACTCTGGAAAGACACAAGGACGCCCCCCCACCCACTGTGCACTCTGCTGTTTTTCCACTTGAACGGCACACATGTGTTTGGGAGTGCTTCTCTTTTTTTCCCCCACTCATCCTCACATCTGATTTTTGTAAAAAAAATAAAATTTAAAAGAGGTGGGGGGGGTTGTTTCAAAACAAACGGCATCCTGTTTTACGCCCCAGCGGGTTTGGTGTGGTGTGTCCGCAGCGATCGTAAATCATCGCCGCTGCATGGAGTTGATTATTCACCTGCTTGGTATTTGGTTGTTTACCAGAACAACATCTGCAAGGACCTATGGAGGGCTGAACTTGAGGAGAGACAAGATGATAGGAAGAGGCTTGCTGCTCTTCACTTGTCACAATGTCTGTGTCCGAATCAATGCTCTTCCATACTATTGAGTATGTTTGTTGAGTACACTGGATGAGAACGTTTTAAAGTAGGTGAAACGTTCTCAAAATGTAGGGTACTTAAAATTCCTGGATGATATATCTGGGTTTTCACTGTTAATAGTATGAAGGGCTCCGTCCGAATCAGATCCCTATCTACTACGTTCTGTGTACTGTGTACTGTACGGTTGGTTTACTGCATACTGAACAGTTCAGTACATACAGTATGTGAAAAAATTTGACAATACCCAGAAACAAGTTTATCATCTGGTTATATTAAGTATACTACATTTAGAGAACATTTCACCTTTTGAACAACGTTCTCATCCAGTGTGCTCAACAAGCATACTCAATAGTATGCAAGGGCATTGATTCGGACATTGCCGAGGAGAATTTTCGCAAACTGCATGTTGCGTACTGAACAGTATGCAGTAAACAGTGCAGAGTATGCTACTACACAGGACACAGTAGATAGGGCTCTGAGTCACTGTCTGGACATGTGAAGTACAAGCAAGTTTCATTTGAGTCAAAGTTGCTTAAAGGGGAATTCCACTGGAAAATTATGTTTGATTTATAGAAAAGTAGCTCTCCTCCTGATTAAAATAAGCTCCCAGCCAACTCTCTACCTGTAGTGAGAGCAGAACTATAGCCCCAAACTACTGCACATGTACCAGGTACCTGCTTTACTCTGAACTACAACTTACAGTTCATGGGCGGTATCAGACAACGACGGTCACAGTTTGCGACTCCCACTAAATTCAAACGGAGCGGAGGAGCTGGGCGTTTTACTACTAATTCTGCAGCAGCAAGTTAGCCACTAACATTACAGTTCTACTGAAAAAATACCACCACCATTAGCTGGAGACTCGGGGGGGGGGGGAGATACGGCAATTAATTTAGGAAAACACAGCGCTTCATTTAACTTCAAAGGGCTAGCCCTGAGCAGCCTAGAGATAATACACAGAGAACAGGCAATGGGGGGTAGCTATTAGAGGTGTAAATGTGTGTGTGTGTGCCTGTCTATCTGTGTGTGTCAACAGGGGTGGCATGACAAACCTCATGCTGACCTACCTCATGCTATTACGATTCCATACATTAAAATTGGTTAATACATGACATACCAGAATAAAGCAGAAGCCAGAGTGGTAAATTGCCTGAGTGAGTTGCTTTGTGAGTGGTGTTGTACCTTTATTATAGTGGTTTAATTATTGCCTGATCTACTCTCTCCACATATTAGCTCACAAACATTTAAATAACAGCCAAAGCTGTCTCTCCCCTGATAATTCATTAAGTATGTGTGGGCCAGGAGAAGGGACCCCCTTCCTCTCTTCCAACCACTTAAAAATGAGGTCCCGTCTTGTCTTGACTTGACAGCTGGCATCTAATTCTTGTATCTGGTGCGGGACCTTTTTGAATATTCGGTTGGTTCTTGGACTTGGGTGTTGGCGCATTCTGGGGATTACCTTGGGAGAGACAAGCTGTGGTCTGGTTTTTTTTGTGACTGTCGCATTCATTGTTTGTTAAGGTAGTTGAACCTTCGTCTTTAGTTAAGGTGTTGAATACTCGTTGTGACTTAATAAATCTCGTAAATTTAATCTGGTTGTGAGTTTTGATAAAGGTTTTTGAATTTTTAAGAGTTTTGAATTTTGATAAAGGTTGATCCAACAGGCTGCTCTGTCTATCAATGAATTTGGCAATTTAATTGATAATTGATATCTTTGATAATAATTAACGAATTAAATCAAATAAATACATTTTAAGTGTTGGATAAGTGAGGAGTTTTAACCGTTGATGCCTCTCGTGTTCTGTATTCAGAGTGCCGAACATTAAACGAGGGCATTGGCTGTTAAAATGGCTGGATTCATTTTACTAAATCCTCACTTCCCCGACATATTGGAGGTCCAACCAAGATAGGATTTTGAGCAGACTGTGGTAAACTACATCAATTGTACAATTTCCTTTAAACTTGAATTATGGAATTAAATAAATAAGTTATAACTAGACATGGATCAGTCACAGAAGAGAGAGATGAGGGATGTACCAACCTATGGCGATTGTGTTGAGGAGGATCGGGAGTCATTCCTTAGGTGTTACCCAGGTCTCGATGGACTACTGTCCCTAAATGACCTCAACAGGACACAATTACAAGCAATGTACTCCCTTCCACTGTTTTATGGTAGTGATAAAACAATGGTCAGCTATTTTGCTGCTGACAGTCTGCGCGACTACCTCTACATACACCGTGTAGCTGTCACAGGTTGGAATGAAAGATTCTCACTTCCACAACCCTGACCAGGTTTTTGTTAATCCACCCTTCCCCATGCAGTACACAGACCAAAAAGTAAAAGGTAAAAATACAAGCTTTATTAGAAACAATTCATAAAAGCTAACAGATGTAGACGGTGGACTTTCTGTCCACTCCCTCCACTCGCACAATTTGTCGGACAAAACCGCCCCCACCCGCAGGTAAGCGTAATCAATTTCCCCCACACCGGGATCCCCCACACCGGGATCAATCCCACGCAGACAGACACACATTCACACAAAACCAAACTCACTTGCATACGACACCACAAACACGAATAAACAGAGTGGAGTCCTTCCCACACCACACCATAGGGAGGACATCCACTAAATCAAAGAAATCAAATAACAGCTGTCTGGCAAACAATAATCAAACGCACACGCAACCAGCACACAACAGGGCAGCTCCTAACAAGGAATCAGCCTGCCCTGCACTGGGGCAAACTCGGGTCATAGTCCCTCCACTGCTCTCTGCCGCCATCGTCACACTGGCCGGGTTTGCACCGACTCTAGGCAGGTGAAAGAAAAACACACCCACTGAGAAATTACAAATGTCACTGATTCACTGTGTAGGCTTAGCACATCCTGACTTCAAACAGCCCTTTATCATGTCCACAGATGCATTTTTAGGTGGCTAAGGCGCTGTACTTTCGCAAGTGCAGGAAGGACACTGTAGAGCTAGGCCCATTGCTTTTGCAAGTAAATCCCTTACACAAGCTCAGAAGAAGTATCCTGCTCATCACCTTAAATCTCTCGTGCTAAAGTGGTCTGTGTGTGACAAGTTTATTCACTGGCTTAAAGCCCCAGAGAACAAAGCCTAAAATCATTCAAATGTACGTATGATATCAAACTTGAGTGTGTTATTCACCAAAGTTTGAATGAAAAATTGAAATATGATAAAACACTGCTGAAAATCAGCTGAATTAGCTGATCAGACCTGTATTAGGACGGTCGGGGCATGGCCGTAATATTCTAATGAGCACGCTTAATTTCTGTCCAAGAAGACACTCAACATCACACATAACAAAAATACAAAATAGCAGAGAGAATCAGGGTTGTACAACCATATGTATGAACCTACCGACACTGAATTTGAGAGTGTAGAAATTCCACAACCAGATAACCCGCGTTTTCTGGCTTCACAGGTGGTGACGGCATGGTGGGTTTCAACATAATACGTTTCCATGTAATAATAAACCACACTTCTTAACTTTGTTATTACATTTGTTTCTTCCAATAAAGACTTGGGTATTGCTGCTAGCGAGTTGATGTTGGGTAGCTCGCATGTTGAATGCATTTTTATAGTCTATGTTTGAATGCCATGGAATTGTTTGGTTGGTTACCCTGTCAACTAAAGCTCCCCTTCAGCTCTGTGCCTTCAAAAAAAAAACGCACACAGCATCGGCGACCGCAGTGATGAGAAGGCATATGTGACATTATTATCTAACGTTTGTCATGGTTCGTGGGTTTTATTTTCTTTTCCGTTGCGGTTCTCGTCCTTATTTCCCGATTGAAAATGTATCAGATTTTTTCCACGTTCCGTTCCCGGGGTTTGCTTTCCCTCATCACTGTTTTCACCTGTGCCTCTACCTGTGGGGTATTTAAGTTCCTCACTTCCGCTTCCCCGGTGCTTCTTTGTCATTTGACATTGAGCCAGGTATAGCCAGGTACTAGCAACCTTGTGATATTAAACGCTGTTTATGTTCATGGGGGACTTGCTATTAGCTTTTAGTTCAGGAATAGATATTATTCCTCCTGTTAGCGTTCTGTGCCATTTATTTTATTCTTTGCTGTTCTCTTTGTTTCGTTTAGGTTTTACATCTTTTCAGGCCGCCTGAACTAATGTGCCGAAGGTGTTCTTTTCTTTGCTAAGTTTCCCGTTTTGGCTCCAGTATTGAGCTTTAGTATGTGTTTCACTCGTTATTCGAGTTTGCCCTATTTTAGTGGGTTGATTTTCATTTGGCTGTTTAGCCACAAGAAAGTAGTTTCCTGTCTTCTTTCTTTGTATTTATTATTTAGTTATTCCCTTTATTGGTCCTCACTCCGTGAGTGACTTGTTTCTACCTTCGAGTTTGATTATCCGCCACTAAAATCCATTACAACGTTAAGATACGTGTAACGTAACTGAAATCCACAGGGCTAGCTAACTGGCCGTGTTCAAATGCAGGGACACATTTGTTTTGACAAATGCTGGTGGGAGGGACAAGCGACTCAGTCTTGTGATTGGTATGAAATCAGTGACATCACAAATCCCACTTAAAGTACAGCCCACAATGTTTTGTTGGTGCTTGCTGTCTCTCCACCAGAAGATTTCTCTGAATCTGTTTGGATAAAAAAACAAGGAAAAAAGTTGGAAGAGAAATGTTCAGGCAGTGACTGTTGGGAGAGAGCTGGATGTCTGCCTGCTTGCAAAATGAGTCAGTCTTCAATCACAAAGAAGAAAAAAAATCCCAGATGTCAACAGTAAACTTTATGCAGTTCCGTCCAATGGCCACTGGAGCTTTGTGTACCTGCCCTGTTAAATCCATTAGCCTCCTCCAGCTTTAATGCCTGTAACGGCACCAGCAATGAATTCTCGGAAGCCTCTGAGTCGGCCTACGCCGCTCCTCTCGGCTGTACTGTGGCAGACTTTTCCGTAATCGTGCAAGCTGCCGCTAAAATGACGGAGGCTGGGAATCAGGGCTGAGGGAAGAATTTCACCGTGTTTTCTCTTCACAATTCTTGTCAGGTTTCAGTGGAAACATTGAGTTCTAGGAGATCTTTTTGTATGTTTTGTATGTTTTGTATTTTGCACGACTCTTTCATTATCTCACCCTAGAAATATTGGAGTACGGCTTTGGATGGACATGAAAGTAAGATGAAATGGGAGAAGTGACTTGACTGGGGGACAGTGTAGTGACAAATTGACAGCGTGTGAGAATTATTTGCCAATGTTTTTAGTTTAGAAGTTAGCTCAGTAACCTCTGTGATAGATACTTTATGGGACATGAACTGCGTATGGGCATGAGACAGCAAGAGGCCTCTGTCAGAATGCTGCTCTCTAGCCCTAGCACAGCCAGCAAGGAGATCTTGGCTGGACAGCAACAGGAGTGTGCTGTAAACATGTAACCCCCAGAACAACACCCCCATCCTGGAAGCCGAGGCCCTCAGCCAGGCCATATGTGAATGTGTGCAGTAAACTGGGCCAGTCCTCAGCATTCAGCTATTGAGGCTTATCATACACAGGATTGCAGGGCCCTGTGCACTTTTAATAGAGGAAGACAATTCATTGGTTTGGTTGAAATTTATTTAATTTGAGTTTCACATCATCGGCTTCAGGGTGTGGGATCCAGAGCTTAAGATTTAACAAGACAAGCCTAACAAGACTTCTGGATTTGCATGCTCAACAAATTTACATGACACTGGAAAGGTGACTTATGAGACCATGGAAATCAACAGCTGCACACTCTCTCCAAGTGCGCCCTCTCTATGTGCACACCCTTACTCTTTTCCTGCTTTGTCAACAATGCTGCATTGTCCACAGGTTTGTGACAAAAAAAAACTTACTTTCCAGGGTTCCTTGACAGACTTAATTGGCCTATTATATGTACTAATTTCCATATTTTATTAGTATGGGGTGAAATACAATGCTGTTATTTTATTGGTCCGAATCTTTTTTGGTACTTCAATTTGTGGCCATCGGCGTTGGAGAGCATGTTACCTAGATTTGATATATATTTAACAATGTTTGGGGTGTATTTGTCATTTGTTTTAAGCACTCCAAATTAAGTTAAAAAAGGCATAGGACTCTATGCACTGATGTTCATCATATCACTAAACTGACAGAAACAGAGATGTCATAAAAACACAATTAATGTTTGCACTGGGGTGGCACAGTGGTGCAGTGGCTAGCACTGCTGCTTCACAGCACGAAGATACAGAGTTTGAATCCTGGCCGAGCGCCTTTCTGTGTGGAGTTTGCACGTTCTCCCCATGTCTGCGTGAGTTTCCTCCAGGTACTCCGGGTACCCCCCACAGTCCAAAGACCATCAATCAATCAATCAAACTTTAATGCTCAGCTTTCAGGTAAAACAATGCAATTCAAAGTTTTTAATCAAATAACCAACCCAAACAAAACAAATAAAAATATAATCAGATGATATAACCACTCCTTATGCAAAAGCTACGGTGTGTTTTAAGATTCCTTCTAAAAGTGTTCACTGATGGTTCATTCTTGACATGCCAATTATGTTAATTGGAGACTCTAAATTGCCCATAGATATGAGTGTGAGTGACCTGCGATGGATTGATGACCTGTCCAGGGTGTATTCCTGCCTCTCGCACCCTTGCATGCTGGGATAGGCTCCGGCCCCCCGTGACCAGGAATAAGCAGTTAGATAATATGTTTGTGCAAATATCCATCAATTATTTATCTGATTGCTTTGCAATTTACCATGAAATGAGAATATACCACTGAAAATCCCTGTTTTTGCACATCATCAAGCTGTTATGACACTGCCACAGAATGGCTTTTTAAACCACATCAGATCTTAAGCAGGTTAACTGGCGAACAATTTATCTGGCAAGCTCGAGTATGACTTGTGCTTTATTAACAGATTTTCGAGATATCTGGTCATTCAATGTAATACTATCCTAAAAGAAACATGATGTTTCAAGGTAAAAGCTAGTATCAGTACTGTAAAGGGGCATGAAGCAGGAGTTACTTGTTCATTTTGTCAGCTGAGAACTGTTGTCCGCACAGTGTCAGTTTAGATAAATTTGTCATTAAAGGCAACACTAAGACCATACAGTTTTCTATTATTAATGGTAAGACTGGATTTTGATGACAAAGAAATGCTATTCTCACTGTCCCCCAGAAAATGTACAGATTCTTACACGGTCTTGTCAAGTTTAAGTATTTATTTTTGCTTGTGAATTCATAGCTCTTCATCATTCTAATATGCATGACTGTTAGTTTTGCATTTTAGTAAGAACTGGTAAACCTTTTGCTGAACATATCGGTGGACTCTACTTTCTCTTCTTATTCACAATCCATTTCGTTACAGAAACTATAGTGAACAGAGCCTTGTCATAGCATAGAAATATTGCCCTCTGGTGGAAGTTTTCATCCCACCATTTCTAGTGAAGGTTTCTCATTTCTGGTTTGTTTTGAAATATGATTATGGTCCTTTCTCCTGTCTTAAATTTGATGTAAATACATGTAAAGTATATATCTGTTATTTAAATTAAAGCTGTTCTCTCTCTAAAGACTGTTCATTCTCAAAATACACATCTGAGGAGTCAACAGTTCATCCATTCATTCAAATGTTTATAGACTTAATGGGCTAGATTCAGAGTTCAGATAATCACTCACAAACAGCACTTACTCACAATATTCCTCTTAGCTTAAGTTATTTGTGATTCAGATATTTTACTTATCGGCTGTTTTAAGTGTCTCTCCAGTATACAAATTTGCAGGTAAATACGCACGGGGCGGGGATTGCTGAAAGCGAGGCGTGTTTGCAATATACGTGGAGTTTTCACTTAATAATTTTTTTACAAACAACCTTGTTCAGAAAAATAGGTGGTTTATGTCTTGCACCACCAATAGATGATGAAAAATTCAGCATCTTTCGCATAAATGGATGTTACAATGATCACGTTTACATGCACACCATATTCCGAATAAGTTAAATATTCACTTTAAGGCAATATTCCGAATAAAGTGTTTACATGCTCCGTAGTGTTGAGCTCCGTGAATATTCCTGTATACATGTTAATCGGCATATTCCGAATGAACTAGGACATGCGTGTTCTTTTCCCACTATAATTCCCTTTACCGCAAAAGATGCTTGCTTTTGCATTATATTGTGTTGTCTTCTTAGCACTTCTACAACATAATTTAACAAGAATACTCATTTTCAATTACATCCTAAACGGCAGAGGAGAGCGCAAGGAAATAGCAAATGGAGCTAATATCTGCCGGAATTTGCCATTTGTGCTACATAGAAACTCCTTGAGACAATGGAAGAATCTTTTGCAGCGAGGACTGGCGGGAAACAGTAGTAATGCTACAATTTACCGATGCAGAGTGGAAAGAAACTCTGCACGTCGAGAGGCTCATTCAACAAAGTGTGCGCAATGATGGAAAGGGTTATGAAACCTTGCAAGAAAATAGTATGTGCCGCTGTGCCACTTGCTATGCGTGTTGCTATCGTCCTGTACAAATTGAGAAGCCATGCTGAGTAGGCTATCATATGTAATAATAATGATAATAATGCCTTGCATTTATATAGCGCCTTTCTCACCAACTGGTGACTCAAAGCGCTTACAATGATGAGGGGGAAACTCGCCTCAACCACCACTAATGTGCAGCACCCACCTGGGTGATGCAGCGGCAGCCATTTTTGCGCCAGAATGCTCACCACACATCAGCTGAGGTGGAGAGGGAGAGAAGAATTTTTGGCAATTAAACTGGGGGATGATTAGGTGGCAGATTGAAAGAGCCTGGGTTGGGAGTTTAGCCAGGACACCGGGGAAACCCCTACGTTTGCGAATAAGTTTGGGGTGCACGGTAAAAAGATTTGTGTAGCCTACATGTTCTGTCAAGGCATGGTAGGCTGTGTGATTAATAAGGCATGGTAGGCTGTGTGATTAATAAGGCATGGTAGGCTGTGTGATTAATAAGGCATGGTAGGCTGTGTGATTAATAAGGCATGGTAGGCTGTGTGATTAATAAGGCATGGTAGGCTGTGTGATTAATAAGGCATGGTAGGCTGTGTGATTAATAAGGCATGGTAGGCTGTGTGATTAATAAGGCATGGTAGGCTGTGTGATTAATAAGGCATGGTAGGCTGTGTGATTAATAAGGCATGGTAGGCTGTGTGATTAATAAGGCATGGTAGGCTGTGTGATTAATAAGGCATGGTAGGCTGTGTGATTAATAAGGCATGGTAGGGTGTGTGATTAATAAGGCATGGTAGGCTGTGTGATTAATAAGGCATGGTAGGCTGTGTGATTAATAAGGCATGGTAGGCTGTGTGATTAATAAGGCATGGTAGGCTGTGTGATTAATAAGGCATGGTAGGCTGTGTGATTAATAAGGCATGGTAAGCTGTGTGATTAATAAGGCATGGTAGGCTGTGTGATTAATAAGGCATGGTAGGCTGTGTGATTAATAAGGCATGGTAGGCTGTGTGATTAATAAGGCATGGTAGGCTGTGTGATTAATAAGGCATGGTAGGCTGTGTGATTAATAAGGCATGGTAGGCTGTGTGATTAATAAGGCATGGTAGGCTGTGTGATTAATAAGGCATGGTAGGCTGTGTGATTAATAAGGCATGGTAGGCTGTGTGATTAATAATTTATTTAAAGTGCCCACTGATGAAGAAGCATGCGTTTTTTTTTGTGTTTTTTTTTTTGGCTTTAGAGTAGGCTGCCTGCCCCAGCAATGTTTGACCTGGTCACTGGTGCGCACAAAACCTGCTACCTTAATTAGCTTGTCACACACCCTTTTAAAAATGTCACTATTTCTTTCACGCTTTCTCCCGTAAATGGGATTCCATTATATTCATGTCTTTCATTATTTGTAGACATAAGTCGGTTTCGTCTTCGCTCCGGAAATGCAAGCTTTTCGACCATTATGGACACAAGATTACTTGCAGATTTAACATAGGGCGGCAGTGTGGTATAATGGTTAAGGAACTGGGTTTGTAACCGAAAGGTTGCAGGTTCGATTCCCAGGTCGGACACTGCCGTTGTACCCTTGAGCAAGGTACTTGACCTGCATGGCTTCAGTATATATCCAGCTGTATCAATGGATACTATGTATAAATGCAAAAGAAATGCTGTGTAAGTCGCTCTGGATAAGAGCGTCTGCTAAATGCCTGTAATGTAATGTAACATGTATATAACAATAAATATTCAGTACAGGGGCATATTCCGAATAACGTGTTTACATGACTAAATATTCTGGTTAATACAGGCATATTCCAGGTGTCTTATTCTGAATTCCAGCAATCAGAATATTGGCTTAATCTGAATTTGTCAATCGTTTTAAGGCGTTTAGATGACTCGAACATAATCGGAATAGTACCATATTACATGCAAATGTAAACGTGGTCAACGAGTACATATTGATCTTATTATCCCTGGCCTAGCTGACTTGCACTTATCAAAAAGCCGTTATAAAAAGAAAAAAAATGCCAAACTATACATTTAACAATTTAAAACATGATTTAAATGTAATTATCTCTGGAGGTATATTAACCCCTCCAGATTTACAGTGACCACATTAATCTAACAAAGTATCCTGCAGCGGATGTGTTCTTGGGCTCTATCTTGACCAGTGTTCATTTTGGCAGTGTTTTAAACTTTTATTAGTCTTTTTTGTTTGAGTCGTGTGCAAATGTGTTTTAATCACTTTAGTCAGTTTTATCTTTCATAGTTTTAGTTTATTTTAGTTGACAAAAACGATCTAGACATTTTCATCTCCTTTTAGTCATCAATAACTATGGACGTAGGGTCTAGTTTTAGTCCACAAAAATGTGAAAATTTTTGTCTAGTTTTAGTCAACAACAAATGTGACGTGTTCTATCATAATCAGTCGGAAGTCGCTTAAAAATCAATGTTTATGTCAAAAATGTGAAATATTTTTGGCTGTTTTTGAGTTTCATCTTATTTTAGTAGAACCATTTCTTGGCTTTCATTATCTGTCATGTCTTAATGAAATATTCAGAGTAAAAATATAGTTTTGAAGCTTTTAAACATAAGATGACAAGCACTGGAGCTTTCGCTTGGAGGCTATCCTGCTTTCACGGCTCCAAACTAATGCATTGGGTTTCATCTTATTTTACTCTAAAAATGTCTTGGCTTTCATGATCTGTGTGTGTTAGCGTCATATTCAGTTTTAAAATACAGTTTTGAAGCTTTTAAATGTAGCATAACAAATTAGCGCCGTAGCTTCGCGTTGTTTGGTGTAGCCAGCTTTCACCTGCCCCGACCAGTCACACAATCACATTGGCCCCAACATTTCAAGACCATCGCCGGACCTGTGGTCCAAAGCAGGGCTCCGTAGCACCGGTAAATGTATGGGCTTTCTGGCGCCCAGGCTTGGGAAGACCCATACGTTTCTTTTTTTTAATTAAATTTTGTTTCTGATTTTTCCCATTTTCTTCTGCCAATTTAGTAGCCAATTGAACCCCTATTCTAATTCAATTCCCCCCATGTAGCAACCGCTTGAGAACCACCGCTATACAACCCTGTCAGCCGGTAGTAGGAAGGAGGGCGCCACGTCCTCTACAGGGCGCGACTCCTCAAGCTCCTGACCGTGATTCCAACTCGCCCAGGGCCGTTTGTGCGCAGCGATTCTCTCCGAGCCCCTCCCCCCACCCGGAAGCAGCCGCCAATTGCCGCTTCCACAGGGCACCGGCCACGCTCGGATATGGCAGGACCGGGGCGCGAACCCCGATCCTCGGAGTACAACTGCGCTGACTGAAAGCGGCCCGACGGCAAAATGCTGCAGACAAAGAAGCCCCGGAGGCGGAGGGAAAACCCATGCTTCATCCGCAAGGAAGGTGGAAGAACTGATCACGGAGATAGAAATGCTTAAAGAAAAATTATAAGAGCTGACAGAGGTGCCTCATCCAGCCTCCTATGCCCGCCTGCAACAGCACCCAGGCCGCCTGGTGAAAAATGGCCATCGGAGGGCACCTTAGGCCTGCTAATGGATAGCTTTACGGTGTCCTTGTGCAACCAAACTATGAGCAGGAAATATATGGATAACGTGAAGCAGCAGGTGAGACATGTGCAGAAGTGGTTGCAAAACATGTGGACAAGGCCCGGGGACATAAGTGCTTCTCTCCTGTTCCTGGGCGACAAGAGCAGACTCCAAGCATAAGTACACGTGGTCCCCGGACCCCGGTTCCTCATTCCTGGCTGATACTGTCGCGTACTGATGGTTTTCCTCTCCCCTTGTAAGTGACTGAACAGCTTGAGCGAGAGGGGACTGTGCCCATCGTCACAGTGCCACCATATACTGGATGTGAGAAGGTTCCTGGAGTACCTGAGCACTTCCAGCTTCCCGAAGATGCGCTTGTCACAGCGCAGCATCCAGGCAATATCAGGCAAGCTGAAGGCCTGGGTCAGAGCTACCATCTGCATCCAGTGGCAGGACATAAAGACGAAAAAGAGCAGCGAGTCAAGTCAACGACTGCCTGTGATAGTGGCTGTTTTCCGGGTGAACAGAATGGCTTATGCTTGGTGCACTTTTACCCGAGCAGGGAACCTCATTCCCAGCGAGTGCCTGCTGGAGTTCAGTGACAAGGCCAGCGTCAGGCTAGGAGAGGCCCTGGGAGAACTGAAGCGTCAACCGAGGATTGGGTGGTTGCGGTTTACATCCATGAGCTTACACCTCTTGTCCTCGCAGGTCTCAGCACATAAGACCACAGCAGCGTTTGGCAAGGCCAACGTGTCACTGGAGGCTAAGGACTTGGCAGGCCTAAGGCCTTTGCGGAGCTGAGAAACAGCCTGCCCGGGTTCAAGAAAAATCCCACGAGGCTGTTCTTCAATGGGAGGGGAGGGGAGATGAAGAGAATGGGAGAGTACTTTACCGTGGTATGGAGGGGTTTCCAGCTGCCCGGTGGACTTACCCTTACTGATGTGAGAACCGTGCTCTCGACCGACGTAAGTAACAAATCAAAAGGTGACTGGGACGCAGCAAAGCTCATAGTGCGTTCGCTCTCAGGGATAAAAGTTCTCCGTCAATAAAATGGATTTTTCTCGTTTGGATTCCAGAGGCCGTTGCTTATGAGATCAGTGTAGATCCGCAAAAATCTTTTTCTGCCAAACGAAGGGGTCTGCAGTCATATTTTCAACCTAGTTAAAGGGTACCCACAATCACAGTTGGGGGTAGCGCATTACTAAAGTAATGCGTTACTGTAATATTAGTTTTTCAGGTAACGTGGTAATATAACGGATTACTATATAAATGCATGTAATAATAATCATTTAAATTTTTTAAATTAGCAATGCGTTACTCAACCTAATATTGTAGGCTACATTTCATGCTGCATTTGATATGCTCAGGTTATTTATTACGAAGAACTTAATCGTAAGAAACCAATCGATTAATAATCCTTGGCAGTGTCAAAGTAAAGTAGGCTATTAGTTGTCAATCTAACTCAATCATGCGCAGTTCAATGAACACAAGATTGCAGCTGCACGTCCAACGTTTTCTATTTGGAGATATTCCAAACAAGCGCAAGCTTACTTTGTTGCGAACTCATTTCATTTAATAAAAGGTAGGCGACATGTTGCTTATTAACCCCTTCGCACAGATCGCACATTTTGTCAATTCTCATCTATTTAGGGGGTGCTCTGTTTAAGACTTTATAACTCCAGGTGTGAGCATCACATAAACTTGGTAAATGGCTTAAATTAAACAAGACAGGTGTACCGTTTACAATACAAACTTAGATTTGTTTATTTTCATAATTTAAGTCAAAATAAACTGCCACAAATGCAAAGAATTTATACATTTCCTGAATCATAAACTCCATGTCAACAAGTGTGCAAAATCTGAGGATTATATGCCTAACCCTAACTATTAAAGATGCAAAATATAGACAGTGTACCCTGTTGTCCATTAGTGTCTCCAAATCTATCCAAATGGCTAAATTGTGCACTGCTCTAAATAATAATAATAATAAAAAATATATATTTAACTACAAATCAACAGTTTTGGCTCATACAACTCACATTTGCATCATTTTCAAGTGGGAATGACTATATTTCCATCAGTATAGCGGGGTAGATAAATATGGGTCCAAAACCCCTATGCAAAAAAATTTCATAAAATGAATAAAATTTGTTTTGTCCATTATAAAAAATATGCTTCTTCTGATGGATTAAGATTAACACCACCTCCGTACGTCCGCCCAGATGCCCGGCCAATAAAACCGGGCCATTATCCGGTCTAGTGTTTTATTATACCCTAAATGCCCAGCCATGGGGTTGTAATGAGTCGCCTGGAAAATCATTTCCCGGCGGCTTTTCGGGACCAACAACTGGGTCGTCTCCTCACCTGTCTGAGTGTCACGACTCACTCGGTACAACCTATCTTTAATAATCGAAAAATATGGGTGAGAGCGTGCAGCGTCAGGGCGCACCAGCTGACCATCAACATATATCACCTGGTCGAAGGCAAAGCGTAGGGTATCGTCCCGAGACTGAGCGAGTGGTAAATCCTCCAGGGGTTGGAACATCTCCACTGGAGGCTCTCCCGGAGCCACCCCCCCCCCCCTTCGGAGAGGAGACGCTCTGCCTTCCCGTGGTCTCCCCGGCGGCCGTTAATTGGAGCAGTGCCTGTGCCTGGAGGCTCGACTGCTCCCGCAGGGCTTGCATTTGCTCCATGTGAATTGCAGCCTGTCGCTCCTGCATGGCAGCCAGCCCCTCCAGCACTCTGCTCAATGTTGCCATGGAACCCTCCTGCCCACTTGGATCAGTCTCCATTCTCAGCGTTTTCTCTTTTTTTTTCTGTGTCTTTCTTCCCTTCGCTTTTTCTCCACTCCCCACGTATGGGCCACCACTGTGGCGAAGTGAGCGCTACTGCTCGGGGGAATAAGACACTGCAGTCCGGTTTCCAGAGAACGTTATGTTTATTCTCTTTAGTTTCGTACACAATGACACGACACGACACCTCCCTGTGTCCAGTTCTCTCTCTCGCTCCACTCCCTGTGAGCTCCTTATCAAGCCTCTCAGGCTCACTGTTGAACAATCAAGACAATTGGTTAATTGATAACACCAAACCTATAATCAATCGTCCCCAATTGCCTGATTGCCGACAGCTGTGCCGGCTCCCGAAACCACCCGCGTTCACTCTCTCTCTTGCTAGCTGCGTCTAAAACCACGCCCCCCCTACCACAATGTGGTACAATGAGACAATAATTTCATGTTTATTTAGCATTTGAGTGAGCAGGGCTTTTCACTGCGTTTTTGGCATACGATCAGGCGATTGTTGGGTTTATCTTGTTGCTATGAGGGAATTCTAATTTTATATGATGAATAAATATATTTATGAACACAAAGATGCTATTGTTCACTATGTCATGCACGGGTAGGTATAGACTGGGTGGGGGGTGCTTGTTAAATGGACTTGCTACGGGAAAAGTGACACTTCGAAACTCTCTATTCAGCAGAGTTGTCACAAATCATTTACCAATAAAGTTAAAACACAGAGTTTGTGATTTCCACTAATAGTTTGGCTGCAGAAGCATTGAATAGCTCAGCCGGCGCCACCTTCACTATGCATCTGCACAAAGCAGTTAATAGGCCTAGCCTAATTCTTATAATGTGCGTTTTATTTATGTAGTGCATTTATTTTCTTTCATTTGACATGAACAGTCTGCATGTAGCAGATATGCTATTTTATGTTTCGCCATGATGCAGCACAGCACTTAAAGGCGAATGAGATTTGCGTTTAATGAGACGTTTAACTGTAGCACATGGCTACCAAGTCCACACTGAATGTTTTGTTTATTTTATGTTGACTATTTTTGTCATTTAACATCATGCATAAATTTAATGGGTTATTTTTTGTTATCCTTTACATTTCAATACATTATTGAAATGGGATTTAATGTAATTCATTGTTTGATGAGTTGAAGTGTTAATAATTTCAATGTTAAAATGAAATGGTCCTAATAATCATACTTCTGAAAGGGGTATAATTTAACACTGATTTAGCCAAAGTGGTTTTATGACAAGAGTAAAGCAAAGTAATATAACGGGTAATATAACGCATTACCTTTTAAAAAAGTAACTAGTAATATGTAATATATTACAATTTTCAAGTAACGCCCCCAAATCTGCCCACAATACATATAAGAATAATAATCAACGTGTGATTTTACTTGACAATTCGATATAGTCCAGTTGTTTTACTCATCAACACTTGATGAGGACTATCCAGTTGGAGCGGCAGAGAATGATTTTCTCTTCACGTAGTGTCAATCCAATAGGCTGTATTCAGCAGCTCATACGTCTGATACAATCTCAATAAAGAGAGGTACCAGACAAGGCTGTCTTTTATCTCTTTTACTCTTTGCTATGGCTATTGAGCCTCTAGTCCACAAAATTAGACAAACCAAAGAAATCAAAGGTGTAACAATAGGAAAAGAAATCTACAAATTAAATGTATTTGCATTTATTACGTGGGTGATC
Source organism: Ilyophis sp. 1 JC-2022 (assembly GCA_022702515.1). Classification (NCBI taxonomy): domain Eukaryota; kingdom Metazoa; phylum Chordata; class Actinopteri; order Anguilliformes; family Synaphobranchidae; genus Ilyophis; species Ilyophis sp. 1 JC-2022. The sequence continues at coordinate 115,273,899 of CM040405.1, read as the reverse complement.
CAAAAATTTTATTTATTCAATGAATAGGAGATTTAAAAGTATCACCCCTCCTGCTGGTGAAACAATAGGCGTATTCACTGGGGGCTAACGCGTAGCTACGAGAAAGATTATAGGGGAGAACCAGGACGAAAGACACTTTTTACATTCATCCGGTTTACTCGAAAGTTAAGAGATAGAGAGGCCATATTTTCTGACAAACAACTTGTCTGTGTCCCTCACTAATAGCAACTGGAATTTTGTTACCAGCATAAACGAGTCGGATATAAATTGGCCGCAAACAGGATGAGTGCAATTTATCTTTCATCCCTGCCGTGCGGGACAAAAAATACACTGAATCGGGACGAAAGAATCACATGACGAAAAGTGTGCTTTAGCGTCAAAACGTACCGTCAGCCAAAACGCCATGTTAGGGACTCAATGAATAATGCTATAAGTTTCAAATCCAGGACAATCAACCATGCGTCAAGAGCATAATGTTGCCTAATTTAAAAAAAATTTGCCTCACAACTTTAAACGGTCTGAAATGGATTACTTAATAGCAACTTACCTTTATTAATAGCTACTATAAATCATTTATTGATGCTTATACCACGGCATTGTTGAATACTCGGTTCTGATGGGGTCAATACGCATTCAAAGATTGTGCATTCACAGCCTTTTAACAAAGTGTGTCTTTCATCCCGCTCGTGTCTCGCTTGCATTCAACTTGGCTAGCAGCTAAGTCTCGCAAGCATGACACTCGAAAACCTATGCTTTCCTTTAGTTAACAGTTGTGTTTAGAAAATTATGCATGTTTGGAAAATTGTAAACATACACACTTATACAACCAAAAAACACTTCTGGTTTCGATATTTTACTTACAGCGGTAAAAAATAACTTTGTTCTAGCACTCCGCCAAAACGGGACGCATGTCACAGTTTTTTTTGCAGAGTGAAATTACACGTGTCACATACTGTCTTATCTACGGCATTCGGGTTTCTGTAGTTTCCGCGGAAATCGATGTCTTTCATCCCGTTCTCCCGTACATTTCAGTCAATTGACCTGTATTTTCCTTTGACAACTGGTTCATGATGACGCCTTATTGGCTGATGCCTCTTGGTGGCCTAATTGTCACCACCTGATGTAGCGGTTTGAATTCTTTGTGATGTTGGCGTTTCCAGTTTGTTTTGTTTGTTTGTTCCGATGAAGGCCCCTTGGGTCGAAATGTAAACTAATCAAGCTTTATTAGAGTTTTTTTATATTCTACAAACATAATACTATAAAAATTCACAAAGATTACACGATTAATCATTAATTTTGGGTTACCCACGTTGCCGTGTGTTGTCCCAGAAGTGCTTGGTGTCGTGCATTTGAATGGAAATATTTACTTTAACCTGAACTGTTTTGATTGTGGAACACAGCAAAGACGGGAATGTGGAGGGAGAAGAAACAAAGGAATGAGTCCAGTAATCTATTTTACGGAACATATGCGGGATCTTCTTCTTTTGTGTGTCATCAGACGGCCAGCTCATTGTCGTGCAGCTACGCCCTCGTCTCTGGTCCTACATCGAAGAGACGTTGTTGTGCTCTGGTGGATAATGAACTCCGGATGGATGTTATAGCAGCCTGGTGACTTACCCGGCTTAAGTTCAGCCGCTTTAAAGTCTCCTGAGAGGTTGGCATCGGCGCTGGCTGCCCAAGAGAGAGAAGACACCTCACGCAACGTCATGCGGGCAAAGTTTTTGTCTGCATCCGGAAAAGCGTCCGTTCTTCAGGAGCTGGGATGCGATGGTGTCTGCTGTCACCGGGCACCTGGTGGGCATTGTATTTCTGCCTGTTAGCTGGTTGATAGTCTGCCACGCCTTGCGACTAGAGTGGGCAAAATCGATAGACTCAGCGATTTCAGTCCACCTGGTCCTACGGGTGAGTAGTGCCGTTGCAGTCACGTCCGCTTCTTCCCTGAAGCTAACCTGCTGGTGGTCAAGCAGGAGGCACCTGCACTCTTCGTCCCAGCCTGGGATGTAGTTCTTGTTAAAGCCACGCGGTATGTTTTTCTTCGCTGCACCTAGGAGGACCTTACAGTAGGCTACGTATGCGGCGTCCACATCGGCAGCTTCTGGGTCCGGGAGACTGGCTGTATTTTTTTTCCGTCTCTGCAGCAAACAACCATTTGGACTTCCGGAAGTTCCATCTCTTGACGGGTTTGCCCGCTACCGGCTGCACCAGTGATGGCACTTTAATGATGGATGGTCGGTGGTGTGAGAATGGGAACCTGTCAATGACGCGTCTCTCCGGGATGAAAAAGTAATGTGATATTTAAACAATTTATCTGGAATTAATAAAACTGTAGTGTTAGTAACGAAGCCACGATTAGCTTCTCTGTCAGGTGTGCACCCCCAACGGGAAATGCCACTGCTACGGCGTGTCTAGGAAAATTAATCGTTTAGTGGAAAATGGTGGAGCCGCGGGAGTGGGGAAATGGAAAAGATATATTAAAACAGGTATTTAGATGCAGTCTGTTGCAGTAGTGACAGACAGCTCTGTCACACATTGTACATTTGTCCAGAAAACTTGTGGACGTAGCTACCATTCGACAAACAGGAGGCTAAATGCTTTGAATGGCTGTTTATTTAGGTCATGTATTTGCTGAGACGACAGTCAAACAAGTTTTTTTATTTGCTCAAAACCAATAAAATATTGATAGTTAATACATTACCTACTAAGCAGTCCATGGCAATTGGCAAGGTATGAAAACGAATTATGTCATTCATTCAATGACTAGGAGATTTAAAAGTATCACCCCTCGCACTGGTGAAACAATAGGCCTATTCACTGGGCGCTAATGTTTTTTTTTGTTTGTTTTTTTTTCCCGACACCCCCCCCCCCCCCCCTCTTGGGAGGTCAACTTTATTTTTTATTATTCCATTTGCCACTTTTAAGAAAAAAAAGAGAAGAAAAAAAAGGGGAGAAAAATATTGTGAAGTCTCTTTGAGGGGGGGTTAAGTAAGCAAAACAAACAAATAAACAAACAAACAAAAAATATACAGATTAATGCAATATGTGTGAGTTTGTGTGTGTGTGTGTGTGTGTATGCAATGTTGGCGCTAATGTTTACGAGTAAGATTATACATTTCAGCCAATTAACCTGCATCGTTAAACATAACCACAGGTGTCCACAAACATTGCTTTTATATAATTTTCGCTTTTAAAGCACTTCAACTTTCGTTTTTCATCATGAAATGCTTTTGTATCGGCCAACATACTGATACTGAATGATAAACATATACAATTATAAAAGTTAAAACATTATGGTTGTAGTTAGCCGTTTTAGCCACGTTTTTTAACCGTAATTACTTTGCATTTTGTGCAGTCGCGGTTCACCACTCGCAATTCACACATGCGCTTTAGAACAACAGAAAACAGGCAGTTACCTACATTCAGGAGTTTAGGGCAGACCGCTCTGTATCCGGGCAAAAATAGAAAAATTATTTTTTTAAATTATTATTAGTAGCCTAACAATCAGCATTGTGGAAATACAGGGGGTGGAAAACACCCCTGAAAAATGGCTTTAACCTTGAAGCATCGAAGCTACAATTACAAAAATATCTACACAGGTGATTCCTATTAATGTGAATGCTAATTAACAGCATGTTTATTCTTAAAAGAGGTCTAACCAGCAGCACTTTGCTAGGTAAGTCTCCAAAGCAAGATGAGGATACTAACAGATTTCCAAAGGGGCCAAATAGTTGGCGCCCGAATTGCAGGTGCATCGGTGTCACAAAAACAGCTAAATTGTTTAGGGTGGCAAGGGGAACAGTGTCAAAGATTATGACAACATATCACCAACACAAAGCAACTGCATCAGCAAAAAAAAACTGAGCCCCAAGTCAAAGCTCTCTGACAGGGACAGACGGACACCTGGTAGGATAGTTGCTAATAACCACAGAACTACAGCTCTAAAAATCACCACAGAATTGAATCAATATATATCTGAACCAGTCTCAACAAAAACAGTACGTCGTAAGCTTCACAAAGCTGGTATTGACGGGAGGGCCGCCATTAGGAAACCATTTGTATCCAAGGCTAATGCACAAAAACGCAAAACATGGTGTAATGGCCCTGTCACACTATTGCGTATGAGAGAAACGTATGAGTTGCGTATGTAAATTCATAAAATAATTTTCATACGCACAAAAAGCCCTTGAAAATACAGAATTGTTCGGATACTTACCGTATTGAACCTATGAGTAGCGTATGAGTAGCGGATCGCCAGCATATGGCCAGCGTAATCTGCGTATGGCTAGCGTATCGATATCACGTGACAAAGTGCCTATATAACCGGCGGCCTTTCCACATTCTCGGTTCTCAGGATGGGGAACGCAACACACCACCACAACCAGGAAAGAAGTATTGACTCTTTAATGACTGTAGGCTATTACTCAGAGGGTATGCAACATGGTTGAAAAGGACATGATGGCAATAAGCACCGTTGACGGTGAGGGATTTCGAGAGCTAATAAACAGGCTGTGCACACGACTCACTCCCGACCACGTAGATATGCTTAAATGTTCTTGAATAAAAATAAGTAGGTCTATCTAGTATGCATATGAGGAGCCTATTCAATACATAATAGCCTATGTTTTAAGTTGACTGTTCTAGGCTAGGTCTACTAGTTTAACTGTCGCCTTTCAATTTCAAGAGCGATTATGTTAATGCTGCAAGTGCCTAGCGGAGCAACGGTTTCGCTTGCAACAGATGAGACAGAGCGCAATTTCTTTTCTGTTAAAGTAGCCTATACACGCCTTCATATTCTATTTTTGTTATGCTACAATAATGCCTGTTTCTCAAATATTACAATAAATCTTTGATTGAGGAATATAACATGCATTTTGTATTCTGTCTATCATAAGCTATATTTAGCTTTTATGTTATAAATTAATTGATGATTGTTTGTTAAGGTTAACAACTATCGATTAAGGAAATTCCTTAAAATTTGCATCCCTACTATGTACCATTATTACCATGTGCCATTATTAATGATCAGTTGATCATATGAATAAACGTTTTTTAAACTTACTTCTGGTGTTTTTCATACTTTTATAATACATCAAAAGATATGTAATTTATAAGTACCCCTGACCCCTGCCCCCTAGAATAATAAACTGCACTTTACACTTGACTTTAAACTATACAATTGTTCTAAATCATCCTGTCTTGCCATGGAACTGCACCTGAGTTGGCCCAGTGCTTCAGGAGGTTCCTCTGCTTCTTTCAATCGTCAGGCATACGCCAAGATGTCTATATACGTTGCAGATACGTCAGACATACGTTAGAAGTACATTACTCATGCGCTATCAATGCGCTATCAATACGCTAGCTGTACCGTACACCTTCATGTCAGCGTATGACCAGCCTACTCGACCTATGAGTAACATACCTCTAGCGTAATTCTAGCGTATTCAGCGTATGCCTAGCGTATGCTTAGCGTATGCTTAGCGTATAAACCATATGTCCGAAAACGCACAAAATTTTGAAGCATTCTTAAAAAACTTTTTGTGCCTCGCCGTATGCCAGCGTATGCCACCGTGCTTGAAACGTATACAACCTATGCCTAACGTACCCCTAGCGTATGTCAGCGTATGAGTGATATTTTTCATACGCTGGCACACGCTAGTACGATACGCAATAGTGTGACAGGGCCATAAGGAACACAAAACCTGGACCCCTGAGAAATGGAGAAAAGTGATATGGTCTGTCATCTTTTACTCTTTTTAATACATCTGGATGGGTTAATGTTTGGAGAAAGCCTAAGGAGGCATTCAATCCACAATGTCTGTTGCCAACTGTTAACCCCTTTGCGCAGATGGATAATGTGTTAAATTCTCACCTATTTAGGGGTGCTTTGTTTAAGGTTTTATAACTCCAGGTGTGAGCATCACAGAAACTTGGTAAATGGCTTAAATGAAACAAGACAGATGTACCATTTACAAAACTTAGATTTGTTTATTTTCATAAATTAAGTAAAAAATAAAGTGTTTTACACTAATCTGCCACATATCAGCACCCAGTAAATTGGAATGAGCATTTGCCATGCCCTAAGTACACCATAGCCTATATTACGTACAATAACATGAAAATAAAATAGTATTCCACCATCTGCAAAATGCTGCCAAGTGATCCATCTTTAATGGAAATCGTTGGTTTACATCAAAAATAAAATTAACGATTGCAATAGTCTGTGGAATACTCAAAATGCGAAAATAATAGGCCTAACAATCGTATTAGAAAGACAGTGCTTGAGTGGAAAAAGAAACATACATATGTAGCGAGCAAGACCAACCGCATTTTAGAAGCAGTGCAACTTACATATCAGGAAGGTTGAACTCCAGTTGAGGAATGCGCTTTCTGTAAAGCTCGAGTAATAAATCAATAAACGACCGCTGAATTTTGAAAGAATCTTTATGTGTAAAACCAATGGTATGATTGTATATTTATTTCATATTTAGGAGCACATATTGCTAGTAGAATACATGGTATAATGAGACAATTTCAAATTTAGCATTTGAGTGAGCAGAGCTTTTCACAGCTTTTTTTTGGCATACCTTGTTGCTATGACGGAATTCAAATTTTATATGATGAATAAATATATTTATGAACTCAAACATAGATGCTATTGTCCACTATGTCATGCATGGGTAGGTTTTGACTGGGAGGGGGGTTGCTTGTTAAATGGACTTGCTACGGGAAAATAGTGACACTTAGAAACTCCATATTCGGCATAAATTGTCACAGATCGTCTACCAATAAAGTTAAAACACAGTTTGTGATTTCCACTAATAGTTTGGCTGCAGGAGCAGCAAATGTCTCAGTTGAGCAAAATCTTGTTGTCGGCAGCATGGTCACTAGGCATCTGCGCAAAGGGGTTAAGTATGGTGGTGGTTCTGCAATGGCATGGGCAGTCATTTACTGGGACTCATTGGGTCCAATGCCCTATGGTACAAACACACTTCTGTCATGATGTCCCCATATTCCAACATCATAACGCCCCCCTACACACTGCTAAAAACATTAAAGAATGGTTCTAAGAACACAAGAATGACGTCAAATGCCTTGCATAGCCTGCACAATCACCAGATCTAAACATAATTGAACCATTATTGGAAGTTCTGGAGCGCAGAGTGCAAACTAGATTTCCACCTCATTCATCCCTCAAATAACTGGAGACGGTCCTTCTTGAACAAAAAATTGCCAATATCCCACTACACACAGATCAGAAATTGTATGACAGCATTCCTAGAAGGAAACTAGAAGCTTTGAAGGCAAAGGGTGGGCCTACGCGTTATTAGTTGCTAGATATTCAGTTTTTGCAGGTGTTTCCGATATTTTGTTCACCCCCTGTAGTTAGTAAAAACAGGTCCAAGTTGAAAAAGAAAAGTTATCCTGTTAGTATAAACCAGTGTTTTTCAACCTTTTTTGAGCCAAGGCACATTTTTTACATAAAAAAAATCCTGAGTCACACCACCAACCAAAAGTGTTACTAATTAAGTGAAGTTAATAGGATAAGATAATTTCCCACGGCACACCTGACGATCTCTCACGGCACACTAGTGTGCCGCGGCACAGTGGTTGAAAATCACTGGTATAAACGATTAAACGCGATTAGCTAAAAGGGCGTTTTACAAACAGTTTCAAGCTGTTCTTAAAAAAATCGAAAATCAAGTAACCTGTGTTATACAGACATTTCTCATGTTTATAACAAGCAAAATTTCACGAAATGAGTTGATAAGTAGCCCTATTGACTGCCCCTCCTAGTTGTAGTCATATCTGTCCCATTTACAGTATGCGTGTTTCTCTGAAATTATACATTACAACTTGAAGAAAACCAACAGTTCTGACACAGGATTGTTAAAACGTTTCATCGTTTGCGAAAGCATCGCCCTATCTAGTTGTAACCTACTGCAGGTCAATAAAACAGCGGGGTGCTTGACCAGACTGTTTACGAGCTTCGTCTTGCCAGTCCCAGACAATAAACTGCACAACATGCACTGTTTCTACATGCTAAAATCATGTTCTAATATAGGAACAATAATATATTATTAAAAGGTAGTATAAATAAACATTTGGCGTTTTTTCTACCAATGTCGGTTTAGATGGACACCAAATTTTTTCTGACAAAATCTCTTATATAGCCTAAATACGTTTAAAAACTCAAATATCCTACCTGCATGAAGCTACAACTGAAGAGTTTCTTATTCCATTTCCTACTTTCTTTCCCTCAGTGGACGGCAGATGGCTACTCCACCTCATTGTCTGCAAATAGTAGCCTAGTTTAGGCTAGCCTACTGCATAGCTGGGCTACGATAAACTTTTGTCATTGTTTTTAAGATGATGCAAATGCAGTACATGGCTAGGTAACTATATAGCTAGGCATAGTTACATTATCATGGAGTTAGCAAAGTGCAGTTTGGTGTTTCAATGTGCAACGTTTAGCCTTTTTTTACTGCGAGCCATATCCGTCTTCTATGTAGCCTAGCTATAAATTACCGTAGTAACAACATAGGCTACAGCTGATTTATAAAATTGGTAAATAACATTAATCCGCAGATTAAAAGTTTGTATTCGGCAAATACCTGTTACAACTTTAATCTTGCAAAACATTTTTGTGGTTAGAGGTGCAGCATTTATTCAGTTTGAAAATACAAATTTATCAATATAGGAATTTACCTGTAAATTAACATCAGCAACCCGCTGACTGCTTGTGAATGCAAGCTACTTCACGCAAGCACGTTAATCTGAGGCTAGATATAGAAAAAATTTTATCCAGTGAAATTTCGTAGATCAATTACATAAAACAAACTCCATAGTATTTTTCAGATGTTCCCTTGCATATCATGATGCAAATATGAAATGTTACGTAATTTACTTAGTTAGGCTATTTAAATAGGCTACACTGCGTGACCAAACCATTTTTAAGACAGAGAGGGAGGTAAAAGTTAACGTTGAATCTGATTGAGTTATGGTTCCATACAATTTTCTTAAATAATATAAATGACGGCCGCCGCGGTGGTACAGCGGTAAAGACCGCTGACTTTCAGTCAGCGCAGTTGTACTCCGAGGATCGGGGTTCGCGCCCCGGTCCTGCCATAGCCGAGCGTGGCCGGTGCCCTGTGGAGGCGACAATTGGCGGTCGCTTCCGGGTGGGGGGAGGGGCTCGGAGAGAACCGCGGCGCACAGGGGGACCCAGGGCGTGTCACGGTCAGGAGCTGCGCCCTGTAGAGGACGTAGCGTCCTCCCTGAAAAAAGTGCCGATTGACGGGGTCGTGCAGCGGTGGTTCTCTAGCGGTTGCTACACGGGGGGGAATTGAATTAGAATAGGGGTTCAATTGGCTACTAAATTGGGAGAAAAAGGGAAAAAATCAGAAACAAATTTATAAAAAAATAAAAAATAAAAAAAATAATATAAATGACAAAAATAACCAAAATCGGGGCCAATTGTATGTTATAAAACCGAAAAGATTTTTTTTTTTCCCTGAATCAATTGTTTTCAGAACTAACGACGAGGGTTTGCATAGCAACGCAATTAAATAGAACTAGTAAACAGAAATAGAATTACCAACATTAATTAAAGCTGCACTATGTAACTTTTATTTTGAAGAATTTCGGGGAACGGTCATGCTTAGTTGGTAGCAATCATAGAAAGACCTGTTCCGAGATAAATCCAGCACCATCGACTATGTTTATACCCTCAAATTCTGCATTCAAAAACCAGCAATTCGCTCCGAATTTTGTTTTCAAAACAGTGGCTTAACCATGACCACAGCCGCGGACCAAACTGTGAGATTGACCTTGCCAGTAACTAGCAAGTTCACCAGCTAGACATTTCACAGCGACCCGTTACACCGGCGCCCTTTCTCGGGAAGAAAAATAAATGGGAATTTGAGAAAGCTTGCTCGAAAACTGGAGTAGGCTAAACATACGTACTAATTTCAGGTGGTGAGATCTTCGGGAACAAATTGGTTTAAAGACAGACTGGACAGGTAGGTCAAAAGTTTCAACATGAATAGACTTTCTGCTTGCCAAGACAAGTGTAATTACCTCTAATGAATAGTAGCTAGGTTGGTAATTGGTAGCCTATTATTGATAACGTTACTTTATTTGGCGGCTAGTTCTTGGAAGAAAGGCATGCTTGCTAACGTTATATCGTATAGATCGCATTAGCTCGAACTGGCTACGCGGCTGTAAGCTACCAAAGCGTAGCTACCAGCTGTAGCCAGATAATGCCTGGTTCAGACTAACACTACACAAACTCAGTGTTATGCAACAGAAAATATTTAGTTTTACCTGGAATTTTAGATTACATTTTAACTGTAAAATACCAATCTGTAATCCTGAAATTGTATCTAGCAGACTTTCACGTTCACAAGGAGGTCTGTGGGGTGGCGGTGTGGCCAAGGATGTTGTGACAAACGTGGGGAATAATATTCCCAACTTTAACGAATTAACAATGTTCTTTGTTCATTAGAACTTCGCCTCAACGTCGTGCCTTAAAACCGTGCAGGCTAATCCACACCTCGTTGTGGATTATCGCTTACTTCAACCTTCTCCATGCAGTTGACACTTGAAACGTGTTCAGCGGACTACAAATTGTCGGGACTAGTCATTCTCACGCATACAATGCAGGCCTAAACGTAGGCCAAATCATAACTTGATCGTAAACACAATAGGATGGTTATGATGATAGTAGTAATGACAATAATGATAATAAATAAATAAGTGCGCCCCCCCCCCCCCCTAAATACAAAATTATTTTAATATTTAGTTGCAGATATTGTCATTATAATTACACAATTTCATGTTCACTTTGCATTTGAGTGAGCATAGCTTTTCAGGCCAATGACAGATCATGCTATGACAGAATACAAATCTTTGGTGGGGGAAAAATATTTTTATGGACACAAACGCTATTGTCCACTGTGTTATGCATGGGTAGGTATAGTTGCAGGCGAGACTGTTGCGTGTTAAATGGACGACAATCGCGACACTGAGTAACTCCGTATTAGTCAGAGTTGTCACAAATCATGTATTAATAAAGCTAAAACACTGAGTTTGTGGTTTCCACTCAATAGTTTGGTTGTAGGAGAAATGAATATCCAAACGCCAGCGCCATGTCCACTACAGGGTCGGCGTGCAGGGATTAAATAAAAACATAGAGGCCATTCTGTAAACACAGGCTTTGTCCACAGTTATGCGCCCTTTAAAGGAACATGCCAACTTTTTGGGAAACTGGCTTATTTTCCATCTTCCCTAGAGTCATACAAGAAGATGGATATGCTTCTCTTCTCTGTGCGTGCAGTAGGAAGCATAGAGACCCACACCGTTAGCCTTAGCCGCAATCACTGGAAGTGGGTTAATCCAGTTAGCCTAGCTCCCTCAAAAGTGACGAAATACACTTTCCAACAACTCAAAAACTTTGTGACTTGTGTATTTACCACGTGTAGAAATAACAATGTAAAATGAGAAATTGTCATTTTCGAAGCAGATACATATCCGAAACCATTTTATTCTTGCCCTTTTCCCCTTCAAACTACTCATGTCAGTACAGGTGATGTGTACAAGATGTACTGTTCAACTCTGGGTGCTCCAATGATACTGGAAGACTTCAACTTGACCTGTTGGTCAACTTTTGGGGTGTGAACCATGAAAAGTGGGATCATTAAATTTACAAATGATTTTAAAAACAGTATTTTATTCCATAAAATAATAGTTATCTGAACAAAACACATGCCTTTGAGGACCTTAACATTGCAGCTTCTTTTAGGGAATGACTGTTGCTGTGAGTGGGAATAGTAATGGGGGGTGGGGAAAAAAACGACTCTTCCAAAAGCGAGATCAAAATCTCACCCAACCTTTAATTCTAACTGGACTGTCATTCCAAACATTTGGTATTTCCGTTCCTTCATACACATCACATTGTCCCAACACAGCCACAAATTCTGCCTTACATTCAAGTTAATGATTGCTCAAAACAGGAGTTTCATTTGCCTTTTCTCTGGAAGGTTTCCTTATTTGAGAATTGTACAAGACATCAAATGTCAGTCAAAACACACACAAACACCAAAGGACAATGCAAAACAAAGCCAGATCTCCGCATGTATCATTCACTATATGGAAAATTTTCAGTGACTTAAATGCAATCGCTTTTAAGCGACACATCATGAAATTTAATACATAAGGATGCGCATTTATCATGCCATAATTAAGAACTAAATGCATATTGCATTGCATTTTATTGTTTGTCCTCCGTTGCATTTAGCTTTGTCAGCATAGCGTGGCACACGGAACGTGATAATTCAAATCAATCCTCGTGATTGTATTTATTGACCTGCAGAGCGGTCTGTCATTGCATTTCAACACCAGCTGCGTGGTTTTCATGGCAAAATGGAAATGTAAAACGTGCCCATTGCATTTCGCGCTGGGGCCAGGTCAATTAATACAATCACGGGATTGCTTTGAATTGTGTCACGCTCCGTGCACCACGCTATGCTGACAAAGTTAAATGCAATGGGCTAATTTATATTTAAATTTTGGCGCAAAAATTGCGCAGCTGGCATTGAAAAGTAATCCACCCCGTATTGTATTTCAGTATGAGTGTTTTTAGAGAACACACAATTAAATGCAATATGAATTTTATTTTTAATTATGGCATGATAAATGCGCATCCTTATGTAAAAGCAAAGTGCATTACACTCGATTGCATTTAATTAAGTCACTAAAAATCTTCCATATAACCAAGAGCTTCTAAACTGACGTAAAAAATTCTCTCAAAAAAAAAGAAAGAAACCTGAATAGCTACAACGCTACATGTCCCTTCGCAGACTGCCGACCAAAGAGTAAAACGGGGTCAGTTGAAGCAGCTTGACAAAATGCACTTTATGCTTCTGTTCTGACCTCTGCAATGCAATGGCCTGCTTGACCAAAGATAAAAAAATAATCCAGCATTTAGACTTGACTGCATTGTTGTTAGTATCGTTTCACAAATCAAAAGGGGGTTGTTTTTTTTCTGAGAGAACTTTTCTGGGGATACATTTAAAACATTGCCTTGCACTGCACCAGAATAAGGTCTACTCAGCCCCTTGGAACTTGGAGTATCCTTAATGAGGTTTAAAATGGTGATAAACTTTGTAATTCTAACATAAAAATCTTGATGCTTTCATGTGCTTTGCCACACGACGGTCTATTTTGACCCGGTTGTAGCAGTCCGTTTCATCAGAACCAAACCAGGGCTCCAGCCTTGTAGACAGCACTGTGGAGGGGAAGGGAAGGGAGAGGGGCATTGGGGCTGGAATGGGGGTGGAGGAGATGTTTCCTGGGGTCTTAATATAGTGCGTCGGCATTGCTGCTTCGCGGCCTCTTGATCTTCTCAATGTTCTTCAGAATCATGTCGTGTAATGTAACCTGTGGCAGGAGAGATCAGATGCATTGAGACAATGACTTGGTGCATGTTTACTGAGCCAATGAAAGCTGATGCCATGGAACAAGATGCCGTGTTCAACGGAGAAGCAAATATCTATGGTTTTCATTCGAACGTTGGCCTTATTTACTAGAATCCGCTATATTCCAGAAGCCAGTCTAGAGGCACTTCATTAAGGTATGAAGTCTTTTCCAAAACCTTCAGAATCTCAAATAAATCAGATTCCACAGAGCTAATTATGTAGTCTGAGGGATGTGTGGATGAGTTAATACAACGCAAGGAAATGATTATGGCTTTCAATCCTGTTCAAAAGCTCAAACTGTCTTAAAAAGTACCAGAATGGAATTGACTCTACTCCTTTCGCATAACATTGAAAAATTATTCAGGGTTCATACAGCTTTTCTAAAGTGAAATTCTAAAACTTCTAAATAATATATTTTTGTCAGTAAAATAAAATTGCATATTTTCTAAAAACCTGTTTTCACTTCGTCATTATTGGCTATTGTTTGTAGATGTTTGAGGCAAAAAATGAACTCAATCTATTGTAGTATAAGTTTGTAACATAATAAAACGTGGAGAAGGTGAAAGGGGTGTGCAGACTTTCCGGCTTGACTATGTATAGAAATATAGGCATACATATTTGTAATTAATTAAAAATAAATAAATACATTTTAAAAGGTCCACTCACATATTGATTCCTCAGCTCTGATACGATGATCTTCAGGCTAATGTATTCTTTCTCGTCAATCTCTGTCACTGTGCGCCGATAGTCCTCCTGGAAGCAGATATAAGACACTGAGGGGGCAAGGGATTAACCCTTTCGCAGATGCCAAATTTGGTCAATTCTCACCTATTTAGGTGCTTTTCCAATTAAGGCTTTATAACTCCAGAACTGAGCATGACAAACTTTGAAAATGGTTTAAATGAAGCAAGACAGTTGTACCACATACAATACTAACAGATTAGTTTATTTTCATAATTTATATTAAAATAAAGTGCCACAAATGCAAAGAAATTGCATTTGTTTTCTTTAGTTTGCCATGAAATACTGAGAGCTAAAAATGTAAAACGGGTAAAACTATACATTTCCTAGATCACACATGAAAATCTGATGGTGATATGCAGATCTTCTAATGATCCATGATGCAAAATGTAATCAGTGTACCTACCCTGTTGCCCCTTAATCTATCCAAAATGGCTAAATTGTGCACTGCTGTAAATCATAAAATAATCATATTTAACTAAAAATAAACAGTTTTAACTCATGAAACTCACTTTTGCATCATTTCCAAGTGGGAATTACAACCCCAATTCCAAAAGTTGGGACAGTATGTAAAATGCACATAAAAGCAGAAAGCAGTGATTTGTAAATTCTCTCTTACATATATTTAATTGAAAACAGGACAAAGAAAATATATTTAATGTTTTACCATATCAACTTTATTTATTTTTGTAAGTATACACTAATTCTGAATTTGATGCTTGCAACACGTTCCAAAAAAGTTGGGACAGGGGCAAAATAAAGACTGGGAAGTTCAAAAAACACCTGTTTGTAACATTTCACGGGTAAACGGGTGATGCGATTATGACTGGGTATAAAATGATGTCAAAAAACTTCATATCTTATTTTCTTATTAAACTTTATGGCAAAATAAGTCAGTAGAAACAACCCTTAAAAAAATCCATCCATCCATCCATATCTACTGCATATCTGGCAGCAGTGTGATGGTTTAAGGCTCATTTGATCCCAAGACCCTTGATGACTTACAGCCATTTTGCCAACCTTGGGCTTCCATACTATTCTCGTGTAATTTACAGCTAAATCTAGTCCCACCCCACAATTCCCATAAAGATCCATTCAAATACAGAGAGGTTATCGTATCGCTTCTAAGAGTAACTGGAAATAAGTTCGTTTTTTGATATCCTTTTATACAGTCATGATAGCATCACCTTTTTACCCATGGAATACCCGTTTACCACAAAAGTTAGTTGAATGACAAGAATGTGCAAGGCAGTTATCAAGGCAAAGGGTGGCTACTTTGAAGACTCTAAAATATACCGGTAATACTTTTTTGATTTGTGAACACTTTTTTGGCCTTTGTGTAATTTAATTTGTGTTCTCATAGTTTTGATGTCTTTATTATTCTAAAATGTGGAAAACAATAAAAATAACAAAAAAAACTTCCATGAGTAGGTGTCCAAACTTTTGACTGGTACTGTCAAAATGAGGCCAAGTTACAACAAACAATATTGGGTATCTTCGTTCACAAAGATTAAACAAACTATTCCAAAGCAATTCTACCCAATCTTTCCTAAATTATTTAATGCAACTTGGTCCTGTGTATTTTCATTTTACCATCTGAATAGAATGTGGTCATTCAGGCATCATTTCAAAGTGTCAAATGACAAATTGCTTCATGGAAGACATCATTTATATGAATGTTTTAAACAGCTTAAGGACAAAACTCCAAACCCATCAGTTTGTGTGTCAGATAACATTTAGCCAGTAATGTAATTTTGGTAATTTTAAATTTTTTGTTTTTTTCTCTCCATATAACGAAAGTCAGTGTTTTAGAATTGGCTTAATACACTGCCTGGCCAAAAAAAAAGTTGCCGTTGCACCCGTCGTGCATGGCGCCCATTGTACATGCCTCTGGAAGCAGTGTTATGATCTGGGGTTGCTTCAATTAGTCAGGTCTAGGCTCAGCAACGTAATGCAGCAATAAAATGAAGTCAGCTGAGTCCCTGAATGTACAGAATGACCAGGTTATCCCATCAATGGGCATATTCCAGGACGACAATGCCAAGATTCATCAGGCTCAAATTGTGAAAAAGTGGTTCAGGGAGCATGAGGAATCCTCCAGATGAGTCCTGACCTTAACCCCATTGAAGGTCTTTGGGATGTACTGGAGAAGACTTTCCGGAGTGGTTCGACTCTCCTGTCTTCAATACAAGATCTCGGCCAAAAATGTATGCAACTCTGGACGGAAATAAATGTTGTGACGTTGCATAAGGTTGTCGAAACAATGCCACGACGAATGCGCGCCGTAATCAAAGCTAAAGGCGGTCCAACAAAATATTAGTGTGCAACTTTCTTTTTTGGGCCAGGCAGTGTATAATAGGGGTGGGACAATGCACATCGCGATGCATCGATCTGAATGTGTAAATACAACTGCATCGATCTGTAAGATTAGAATTGATAAGCATCGATTAATATCGCATTTTACATGAATGTGCACATGTATTCATTTCATTATTTAAAATATATATTTCTGAGACACGACTACTTTGAAAACTGTTTTGACCAGCTTCAATCCATGTTTCTGCTCCAACCCCCCCACGTAAGCGTGAGTTAAAAGCAGGGACAGGCGGGAATCAAGCGACAATGAGACGGACAGATCTGAGCTAAATGGCTAGCTGCGTGCTCGCTGAGTGCGACAAAAGAGACAGAAACTTACAGAATTTGCGATGTTCCGAACAGAAAATCAGTGGTATGGAAGCATTTCGGGTTTAGAAAGAAGGAGGGTGTACTTGACAAAACCGCTGCAATATGCAAGATCTGCCAAGTAGAAATCAGATACACAGGCAACACCACAAACATGATAAACCATTTGAGCCGACGATACACAATAGACGTGAAGGACAGCAAGCGCGTTAGCAAGCTGGTTAGCAAGCTAAACTCGGGAGTCATTGACACTTCCCCTGAGTTTCCTGGAGAAATGGCCAAACAGTTCTATTTTTTTGTATAATTGTTTTTATTAGTTTTTATACACATACCGTGTCCACAGTTAATTGTAAAGTGCTTTCTGATATTTAAATTGAAACCATTTTCTATTCAAAATCAAGTAGACGTTAGAGACAAAAAACAAAAATAGTAAGACTATTTCCAATGTCTTACGTTTAATTAATTATTACTACGTTAACTGTCCGATTCACTTAATGAATGTCGTGGAACCTAGATACACCATACAGAAAACATTTTAGTGAAACATGTATACCTGCTCTGTATGAAGAAAACTGTTCGACTCCTTGCAAAACGCTACGAGAGTAGCTTTAACTACGGATGGATGGGCAGCTTGCTCCACCGAAGGTCTAGATTGTACTAAGATTTAGGAAAGTACTATGCATGACACTAACCTATAGGCCATTTCATTTTTCTTGGCCCAGTTTAGTAATTGTTATACATTTTGCCATTTTCATTTTGTAAATAAAGGAAATGTATTAGAGTACCATGTCTGACACTGTTTGAAAAACAATAACCTCAATAGGGCAACTTTAGAAAATACACTGTTAGTCATGTTTATTGCTGCATTATTTGCTGCAGACAGCTGCAAAATGTATGGCATGCCTTAACAATAAACATAATGCTGTGAACTTGGCGTAAGGTTCTAATTTAATATTTAATTACTGCTGAATGTATCGGTATCAAATCACATTAGCATACCTATTAAATTTTTTAAAAGTATCAAAATTAATCGAACCGAATCTTATCGAATCATGGTCAAATCTAAGATGTTATGATGCATCGAACCTTTGCCTAAAGAATCGAATCGTTATGGGATTGAATCGTGCCACCCCTAGTGTATAATATATAACATATTTACGATTTCTAAATACCTGTAATAAGTAACACAAATACACTTGTTTAAAATCATGTTTACCTGGGGCGGGCTTCAGAATGAGGGAACTGACTAATCAGCTGTCCATTAACACCTTCCTAATTTCCATAGGCTCTGAGTTTCGTTCTACCGTTCACAAGTGATCTTTACAGTTGGACAGAGGGCAGGTGGCCATATAGAGGAGGATCGTTTAATTTGGACAAAATAAAACAGAAGAAGGAAGAAATTGAACTTAGAGAAGATCCGAATTACGGCAAGAATTACATGACCGCTTGTATAAATAAATTGGAAGAATTTTCAAAGCGTCACCAACCCCCCAAAAGTCAAGAAACAAATTCAGAATTTAGCAAAAATTTAAACAATTTCATCAAATAATTCCGCTAATGAAAAGGCTGCAGAAACAGAAGTGCAGCCCAACAAAATATGTGTGTCTTTTGTGTTACTGCAGGCGATCGAACATGCAGCGTCTCAGCTCTCCGCAAGTGACAAAACTAGCTTACGAAAAATGATTGGTTTAACAGTGGGTGAAACAGAAAAAATACTAATTGGGCCTACATTGCAAAAAGACGGCGAACCTATAGGCTACCATATTTCTTAGCCCGCTTCAAAGACGCTTGGGAATCGCATGCAGGTATTGCCTTAAATGCTCAACCCGCAATAACTACCAAAACTTTTCTGAATTGCTTACTGCCCACGATAGCACAGGCATACAAATTGTGTAATATGAACTAGCAGTAAGATACTTTTGATCAATTAGCCACCACATTGTTATATATAAACCGTCAAAAACTTTTGGCAAAAAAACCTAAAACTGAAAGGGTAGGGCAATATGTCCAACAGCAAAGTCGTAACTGGTAGCACCAAAATGTAGGGTGGACTGGACCTCGCTCACCTAAAGATAGAGGTCAATATCAATGCCGTAAAAGTGGTTAATTAGGACATTGGGCTAGAGATTGTAGAGTTGGACAGCCTTACAATAATACCAATGCTGGGTATCACAACCCATATAACCAGTCTCAAGGTCCTTTTTAGACCCAGGTTCCAGCTTACGGACACCCCGCAGGATAACAACAGCCGACAGCTTTCAACACGAATCACCCACTCCCTACACCCCAGGGGTTCCACGAGGATAAGTCAATAATACAAGCAGCACTCATCAAATTGTCCAGTTCTCCTGAAGAGGACCCGACCGTCCAGATTGGCGTAGGAGGACAACAGGTTACAATACAGATTAATTTAGGGGCCACCCCATCATGCTTCCGTAGTGTTGCTAAAAAGCTCAAAAACTGTTAATACTGTCGGTGTTACTGTTCTCTGTACCGGTTTCTGCAGCAGGGCATAATATAACAAGTCTTCTGTGTTAGCTTCTAACTCACATTTGTGTTTGCTGTGCAGAGGCGTGCTCTGTAAGGCTAATGCTGTAATTGATTGCAGTCCGCTAGGCTTGGGACGATGGTCGATGGAATCGACTATTGACAATGGTTGAACCCATCGGCGATGGCTATCTTTGTCGATGCCTGGACGATTTTTCTTTTTTTAATTCTTCATATAAAAATGAACATTTCGCCTCCCATTCTGTGTTTTTAATACATTTTCTACCCTACCATGCATTTACAATGTAACGTGTTGTCTGCGTCTTTGAAATGTGATCGCCTATTCAGCGCAATGGCGCAATAATTTACCTGGGTTGAGCAAAATCACGCTGATAGTCTACCTTCTGTTAGACCACAGTGCAACTAACTATATAATTTCATTCAGGCCTAATTAAACAAATTAGATTTCATATTCAATAGTGCTATTGATAAACTATTGTTCAGTCTAGAACGGAGTGTAGGCTTCGGCTACGGAGTGGTGAGCTGTAGCCATATATCCCTCAACTGCCTTTTTATTCTAACAGCACAACAAGCTTACCGGTGTCGTCCTCGGGGCATGGGAACAAATATAGCCTAATATTGTACAATCTGACTGTAGACTAATGAAAAATGTTATCATAAAAATAAACTAGATTGGATAAAATGGTGGCCGCTATAGTCCAATATTGATACACGGAATGTCTTCGTCGCTCAAGCGAAACATTGAAACGATTTAGGAGTTGAGGCTATAATCTCAAATTGATTCAACAGGCTTATGTAGAATAGTAAATAATATAATTTACAATGTAATATAGCCTAGTTTAACCATTTAATCAGTGAAAAAAAGTCCCCTATAACGAAAAAAAATCGGCGTTAGTTTATAAATAAATAGGTTTAGTGCAGTTAAGTTACGTGCAGATGGAGATACTGTGCGGGATGGCACGTGGCATAAAGAGGATCTTGTGAATCGCTCACTACAAGATAACAATGATAATGAACGTGATGACTGCTAGTCTTGCTTCTTCACAAAATGAAATGAAATTAGTAAAATGAAATAAATTGCTATAAGACAGACGAGGGCGCAGAAAGACTGAGGGAAACTATAGCTCCTGAGCGCTGACCGTGGTGCTGACCGTGGTGCTGACCGTCTCGTTGGACAGCGGCCAGGTGAGATAAATAGCTTCTACTAGCTAATATAGAATAGACGTAAAATCAGTTTTGTATTATTCTTTATTATATTTGGACAAAATAGTGAATACAATTCGCAATGGTATGCCATAATAAGTAAGCAAAAGGCCCGCTTGTTCAATAGCCCCCGCTTGAAAGGTTTACAGAAGCGAAACTCATGCTTGCTCAGACGTTTGCAAACATAACTTCCTCAGATTCCCTGTTTATGTGGCAATTCCAGCAAAATTGTTTTCGGTGGGTAATGGAACAAGAGTTTGTGTCTCACCCTCCACCAACTGCTTTGCATGTTCGTTGTACAGCTTCTTGTTTAAACCACTTGCTCATATTCACTGTACTGCTAAGTATACAAAACATCCACCTTCGGTGGAATATTCCTCTGTCGCACAATGCTGCCTCAACCAATATGACATGCTTAAAATGCCAGACAGAATATATGTGAGTGAACAAGGTATAGCTGCTGAAATTGTATTCGACACGTCTCAAAGAAAATTGTTCCAAATGTCTGATTCCACATGTTTCCGCTGTAAAATGAGGTTATACTCCTAAAGATTTGGGTCCTATGGTTAAATGTTTGCAAACTGCTATCCTTTGCCAAACTGTACTTTAGCGCTTCTTTCAGCTACTGAAGGCTATGCACATTGCTCTCCTCTGCTTTTGCCAATTCTTACTAGCTTTGCCACCACCTTCCCCTGAATATAGCCTCCCCACTTGGCTTTCTAATATACCATCACATCTGGGCATTGCACAATAATATTATTATTGAAAAATAATATTCATGTAGGGTTCATAACATCCACAGAGCTGCATGAAGTTACTTGAAAAAATAATTTCACCCTACCATCCATTCGACAGTATAACATTTCTTAAGAAGCAATAGAAGGCATTAAGCCTGTGATAAAATCGCAGCTAAAGCAAGTTCCTACAAGTAGTCCATGTCATACTCCAATGTTGCCCATTCCTAATCCTGGCAGGGCCGATAGCTGGCGTTTTGTGCAGGATCTGCGTGCTATAAATAAGTTATTCCAGTCTCACCTGTTGCTCCCAGGGATTAAAGTGGGGAAAAAATTGTTATATTACTATGACTTTACAATTAAGGTAATGCGTTATATTACCCGTTATATTCAGTGTTAAATTATTCCCCTTTCAAAAGTATGATTATTAGGACCATTTAAACTTATGTATTCATTATAAAATGTTGTTGAAATGTGTTTTGTTGTATGTTTTATGTTGAAAAATGTATCACCTTCCTAGCCAGTTGCCCTATAGCAACTGATAAAATAAAAGTATACCCGTCATTCATGCATTCTCACAATGCTTTGCACTTTTGCTAAAATCCTCATGAGGGCGCTTCATGCCAACATTAGAGTTGATTGAGATGAATTCAACTGACAAGACATATAGAAAATAGCCTTCTTAATTAACCTTCTTAAACGTATTCAGCTAGTTTCAATTGACAATATAAACGGAGTAACAGGGTGTTTAAAATGTTACTTTTAAAACGACATTTGACAAATACAAAAAGCTACTCAAATGAAATATAGGGCTTTTACACTCAGTCAGTGTGGATTCGTGGAAATAGGTTAAATACGCGACTGCTTTTAACGTTCAAATTATAAAAACTTCAACTCATCAAACAATGAATTAAATTAAATCCCATTTCAATAATGTCGCCTGTTGAAATGTTAAAAATAACAAAAGATAGCCCATTAAATTTATACATGATGTTAAATGACAAAAATAGTCAACATAAAATAAACAAAACATTCAGTGTGGAAATAACCACATCGTAGGTGGGCTTGGTAGCCATGTGCTACAGTTGAACATCTCATTAAATGCAAATCTCATTCGCCTTTAAGTGCTGTGCTGCATCATGATGAAACATAAAATAGCATACTGTCTGCGACATGCAGACTGTTCATGTCAAATGAACGAAAATAAATGCACTACATAAATAAAACGCACATAATAAGAATTAGGCTAGGCCTATTAAAAAGCAACATGTAGCCTACCTTTTGTAAAAAAAATTTTTTTAAAGTCCTCCCCCATAAAATTGAGCCTTTTAAAACTGCATTTCTACACAACCTCACAGGGCATTTTCTAAAATAAAATGTTTAATTTATGAACATTTTGAAGATTTTTTTTCCCAAAGCCCTTTGAGATGAGATGAGATTTCAGATGCTTTCATGTAAAGCTAAAGTATAAGCTAATCAGTACATTAGTGGATAAGATAATTTTATTACATTTTAAACCCACCTCCACCCCCCTCATCTTATAGGACGACAACTTTATTTATGCCCAATAATACAAAATCATTATCTAATCTTATATGGAAACAAGTATATTAAAGATGAGCTATATTCCTTCATCATTTCAGTCTCTGCTATTTTCTAGTTACATGTGAAACTACGTTACTGTAACTGGCTCATCATTTTCATTCATATTTTAGCCATACTACCCCCGCCCCCCTCCCCCTTCCCTTATGGAGGACAACTTTATCAATGCCCAATTAAATGTAATTATTATAGAATCTTATTTATTCCTTCATCATTTCAGTCAGTGCTATTTTCGATTTACATGTGAAACTAAGGTAGTCTATTGTAGCCTAATTCGCTCATCGTTTCATTTATATACAGTATATTTATACCAAACTTTTGAAGTAATAAAGACAGAACAAGGGTTTCTAGACATAAACACAGAAGGAAAGGGGGTATCAGACAAAGACTCAAGCGGCTAAAAAACAAACTCCCTCGCCACCTACCCTGCTGACGAACACCGGGTCTGAGGGGGGAAATGGAGCTAACGGCGAACCTACGATACCAGCGAGAATACCGTGAGGCCTGTGCGTTGGCAATCACCGAGACTCGGCTGGAAGAAAGAGTCCCCAGCTGCGAGGAGGAACCCGACGGCTTTACCGCGGTAAGAACTGACCGAAGTACTTCCGCGACGGGAAAACATCACGGCGGCGGTGTCTGTCTACTCATCAGGGACCAGCGGTGCAGGGCAATAGTGGTAAAAGAGAAAGTTTGCACCCCAGACATTGAGCTGCTCTCAGTGTCTCTACGACCCTACTATTTACTGAGGGAGTTTCCTCAACTGTTCTTTACTGTGGTTTATATTCACCCCAAAGCAGATATCGCTCGGGCATCTGAAGCGATGTTCAATCTCTCGCAGAAATTAAGACGATATCCCCGGATGCACCGAAAATCATCCTGGGTGACTTCGACAACTGTTCATTGCGCAAATGCATGCGCACATACTACCAGTATGTACATTGTCACACCAGGAAAAAAAAAGACATTGGATTAATGTTTCGGAACTGCTAAAAATGCCTTCTCTGCCACCCCTAAACCTCCATTGGGGACGCCTGACCACAATGTGGTTTACCTCCGGCCAACATATCGCAGGATCCTACCTATCGCAGGAGGGAGAAACCGAAAGTAAAAACAGTCAGGATCTGGAACGAGGACAGCATCACACGCTTGCAGGGATGTTTTGATTGCACTATTTGGGAGGCTATGGGTGCGAGCGACATAAATGCACAAACTGTTGTCATTTCAGACTATGTCCATTTTTGTGTGGATTCAGTTGTACCTTCCAAGATGTGTAGAATTTTCCCCAACAACAAACCCTGGGTATCTAAAAAACTGAAATGTCTCTGAAATGTCTTTTTAAATAAAAAGAAACTGGTATACGCTCAGGGAAATGAACTTGCGATGCAAGAATTACAGGAGATCAAAAAACAAATAAGGACTGATAAAGATGTTTATAAACGGAAAGTGGAATTAACCATGTCTTCTGGCTGGTGGCAGCCTGGCAGGAAATTAAATCTATGGCCAGTGCGCCCCATAAGGGCAGAGGGAAATCCCACATGGATGGTGGAAAAGCATTGGCTCATGAGCTAAATGCCTTCTTTTCACGTTTTGAATCTGACAATAGTGCAGAGGTTCAACAAACTAAATCGTCCTTGATGGTGTGAGAGAGGGTGATTATAAAAGACTCAGATGTTTTTAAAGTTTTTAAGTGTTGCAATGTTCGCAAAAGCCCAGGTCCGGATAATATATGTGGGAGTGTTCTAAAACACTGCGCCAAACAGCACATTGTGCCCCTGCCTTGGAAAACATCCACCATTATACCCATCCCCAAAATGCTAAGATTTTATTTGTAGATTTCACCTCCGCATTCAATACAATTCAGCCCCACATTCTAGCTCAGAGACTGGCAACAGTCTCCCTTGATGGTGGGCTGATACTCTGGGTACTAGACTTCCTGAGTCAAAGGTCACAGCAGGTTAAAGTTGGTAATGTGTCGGGAAAATGTGTCACCGCCAATATAGGATCCCCACAAGGCTGTGTTTTGTCCCCCCTTCATATTTTTACTGTATACCAACAGCTGCACCAGTTCTTACCCAGGCAGATATTTTATTAAATTTGCCGATGACACAGCCCTAGTTAGCCTCATGCAGGGTGGCGAGGATCAGCACGGCCCCATCCTGGATGATTTTAACTTGTGGTGTGAGAAATCTTGTTTGCTCCTCAATACCAATAATACCAAGGAGATGTCTATTGACGTTAGAAAAGAGCCCACACCTACCTTCCCTACAGTCATAAAGGGGCAGACCATAGAGTCTGTCCAGGAGTATAAATATTTGGGTGCTGTATTGGATAATAAGCTAAGATGGAACAATTGTGTGGATAACATTACTAAAAGGGACAATAAAGAATGTATTTCCTCAGGAAATTAAATAGTTTTAATGTGGACTGCAAACTTTTAACAGTGTTTTACAAATCATTTGTTTTAACCTTTTGTATTATCTGCTGGTTTGGTAGTGCTACCGTTATACAGAAAAACACATTTTAAAAAGAAAATTACCACCACAGCTGGCAAACTCCTGGGGACAAATCAGTTAGGTCTGGACAGTACCTACAAGACAAGGGCCCTAGACAAAGTACACAACATTCTCTCTGACCCCAGTCACCCCGTTTGTAGAATTTGTGTTACTCCCCTCTGGCCGTAGGTATAAGATCCCCGCCTATAAGAAAAATAGAACTAAACAGCTGTTCATCTCCTTAGCTATATCTCAACTTAACAAACTACAGTAAATTCAGACCAGCTGGTCTGGAATACTGCCCCAGTTAATGCCCTCTCCACTAAGTGGCCGACATGATGGGTGTTCGTATAGTTGTATCGTCAAATATGGTCATTGCCTGGTGTGTTTTGTATTTCTGTTTTTATTTCTTTACTTATATATCTATACCGCTATATTTTCTTATTTGTATTTTTTTTTTTTTTTTTTGTGATGTCTCAACCTGGGACACTGCAAACCAAATTTCCCCACGGGGACAAATAAAGATACTACTACTATAGCTACTGTATTATATAATTTTTTAATATATATTTTATGCCTGAGACGCTGGGGGGCTCGCCTCTGTTGACGGCGGCCATTTCGCCGCGAGCATGATAGAGAATGTGAGAGAAAGAGACAGATATGATAGTGTATTTTAATATGTGAAGTATTCCAAAGTTTGAGGAAAGCCAGGCTGACTAGCCAACACGTAGTAAGGCTAACACACAGACACACACACACACACACACAGCCAGCTAATGCAATGCTGCAAATGTTTCGCAGAATCGCAGCTAAAACAACTACGTTACATGCAACATTTAATCAATCTATTTCAAATCTCATCTCCCAGATGGATTCTCGCCACTATCCTCAACTCACACAGTAAGCTAGGCTAGTGAATATTATATCCTAAGCAATGCGTAACAGTTAGTTATCAAGAAGAGACAGCATAGATTGATCAAAGAAACTGACCTCTCTCTCTCTCGCTGCATCTCCGAGTTTTATATGGCCAAACCAACCAATCAGATATTAGAGAAATATATTATTTCGATATGCAATTTTTTTTTGATTGGCCGAATAGTCTGTAGCTCTAATCGCCTCCTGTAGGGCCGACTT
Source organism: Ilyophis sp. 1 JC-2022 (assembly GCA_022702515.1). Taxonomy (NCBI): domain Eukaryota; kingdom Metazoa; phylum Chordata; class Actinopteri; order Anguilliformes; family Synaphobranchidae; genus Ilyophis; species Ilyophis sp. 1 JC-2022. Next base: position 115,247,331 of record CM040405.1, on the reverse strand, counting down.
CCAATTTTATATATATAATTTATATAGTTATAAAATGGACTGGAGGACAAGTCTCTCCACGTTTCAGCTGCAGAAACTGATGTTTTTTTATCAGTGGAAGGCCCCCCACTGGAAAGGTTTGATGCAGAAGCTGCAGTCCACAGGACCACCCGCCAAAGAAAGTGCCGGCCAGGGTTCAACACCTGGGAGTTTAGGCGGGGGCTACAGCAGCAAGAAGAGGAGCTAGAAGAACTTGAACATTGAGCTCACCAACCTGCAGTCACTCACCTCTCTCTCTCTCTCTCTCTCACACACACTCACACTCACACACACACAGAAATAATTGTTGTTTTATGATTAATTACCTAATAAAGGAGACATCTTTGTCAATTCAAATCATTGTCAAATCGGTTATTTACATTGACAGAACTATATGTGTGTTCAAAGACATTTTGTGTTCGGACAAGTGACTTGAGCTCTTGGGCAAGTAAAAGATGAGTTTCACTTGCCCGAAGGACAAGTACCAGAGAAAGCTTAATGTCAAGCCCTGAGACCCCTTCGTTTGGCAGAAAAAGGCAAGTTTTTGCAGATCTACACTGATCTCATAAGCAACGGCCTCCGGAATCCAAACGACGGAAATCCAGCGACGGAGAACTTTAATCCCTGAGTTCCAGATACCAATGCTATTTTAACTGGTTTGCTCTCTGATTCGACATGTTCTTCCGGTATTGACGTCTGTTCTACGTCCTTCTCTATTCCCTTGCACCCCAATAGCCAATATTGTTTACATCTTTTACATATAATGGCTCGCAAAATACTTGGACCAGGCTTCCTCAGGGTTATACAGAGAGCCCTTCTGTTTATGCTGCTACTGCACATCATGGTTTGCCAGATTTAGTTCTGCAAGCCTGCAGAACTATTCTAAAATATGTGGATGATATTTTGGTTGCCTCTGTGTGTGCAAGGCTGTGCACTTGGCAGTAAAGAATCAAATAGTGTCACCTAGAAAGCTGCAGCTGTGCCAGCCCACAGTGCAGTACTTGGGACACATCGCTCTCTAAAGGACAACAATGTCGAGCCCCCTCTTCATGCTATTCAGAACTGCTCACTCCCGCAAACAAAGACTAAAATGCTTTAATTTCTGGGCATGGTGAACTACTGCAAGGCATTGGATCCCTGAATGTAGGGAAATGCCACACTTCAACTCTCTGACTAACACTGTCCTTATATAGACTCCTGACATTTACACAGCTTTTGCCACTCTCAAAACTGCCCTGACCTTTGCCCCAGCCTTGGGCATATGCGATTACAACCCACCTTTCTCTTTGTATGTCTCTGAAAAAAACAAGGTTTTGCTAATGGTGTATTAGCACCAAAAAAATAAACAAAGACAAACAAAACCCCAGATATATCCCCCCCCCACCCCTCTGATTTGCATATTATACATCTCTTCATTGGACTTTCTACTTCCCAGCTAGTTTGATATCTCAGACTGTAACATGTTCAACCCACTTGATTATTTCCTGTGTTAGATCCCTCATTACATTTCTGTTTCCATCCATTCCACCTTTAGTTTAAACCGGGCCGGCCAGCAAAAGATGGGCTTCCCCTCTATAGCCGGGTTCCTTCCGAGATTTCTTCCCATCGGGGAGTCTTTCCTCTCGCCACCGCTTGAGCGTATTTCTTCCCACTGGTGAGTTTTTACCTCCTTTGCCATTTTGGGGTTCAGGCCTAGTATCCTAGCCTTCTATTTCTCTGTACAGCGTCTTTGTGCAAATTCTCTGAAAACAAGACTCAAGCCTAGGTCAGCCCGGACGCCTGTATGCAGCCAGTTAGGAACATGTGACAAGGCACAGCGGATAGTGGTCTGGAGCATTCAGGTTGGCCTGCATACCGGGGCGACGGAGTGCATCTGATTCTGAAAGGCGGGTGTGGCAGAGTAGTCTTCGACGTAATTTAAATAGAGTGATGAACACCATTAGAACGTTACTCCACAAGCTCCAGTTCGTTCCGATATCACTCAGCCTTGAATGTCTTGCTTCTGCTAATAGTTATAATTTCAACATGGAAAGATGGCGTTTTGGAAATATTTTACAAAAGCGCCAGACTAAGGTTACACGTGTAACAAACTAAGAAACCTTCCTACTACAACCCTGTGCAACATTGCTGCAATATTGCTCTACATACAGTTAATGTAGACAGTTAATATTGCTAAATTTCTTAACCTTTGCAATGAAAAGACGTTTGTTAATGTGGAAAGAACATTAAAGGAAGCTGAGCATTTGCACAATAGTTTTGCGAAAATTTAATTTAGCCTTTGGTACCAAGCAGTGATCGAACCACTGACCTCACACACGGAAAGCCAAGACTACGGTTGGGACGCTTACCGAAATACCACGGTATTGCAGACCAGTCATGCTCACTGAAGAGCTGATCTGGTCACCGCATTCACGCATGTTTATTTTGTGTCTGTTTTGCTTTGTTTAACTGTGCTTTTGAAAGTTATGTGATCTTAAATAAATCATTATCATAGTTGACAAGGCTACCCCCAATATCCTCATGGCACCACGTCTTTAAATTTATTTATTTTTTTAAAAATAATTTTAAAAAGCCAGCCGAATGCAAGTCTTCAAATTAGCAAAGTTAACATCATGAGAGGGGGAGGGGACGCACTGTCTGGGACAGTTCATTATTCAAAGGGGGATGCGTTTTGAGTGTTGCTTTGTGGAGTTTTTTTATAGGCTTGCGTAGGCTATAGGCTACAAGATAGCAACATAGCATAGGCTATACAGAAACAAGAATAAGAGGGTAAAAAGTGTTGTCCTTGGAGTTATAAATAAGTACTTATATCGGATACTTGTATAGGCTATTTGGTTATTGCCATCAGCTCATATAGGAGCATTTTGGCTTGAGCCATATAACAATGGTAATAAAATGTTTTTGACGAGGCTGTGCGTCGGGTATGCGGGGTAAAAAAAAGAATGCTACGAGAGTATAACACCACAAATCTTGCCGCGCACCACAGAACCACTCATCAGCTGTTTGGGAGAAGTAGGCTACCGTCTGGTTGGAAGCTCATATTGCTTATCAAAAGCCTGGAGCACGGCTTGAAATGCTGGCTTCTCTACTGTAAGGTCCTGAAACACTCTGCCTTCAACCAAATACCTTGTGACAGAAGTTGTCAGGGCATATTCAGTACATTGGGGCTGTTACCGAAAAGGTAAACAAGTTGGTTTTTCTTGCGAGGAATAAGTCAGTTGCATAGGAGGACACACTTTGGCAATGGCCTTTAGTCAGAGGGACAGAAAAATGAAAATGAGAAAAAAGCCTACGGTCTATTACAAATGCAAAACTGCCGGTAAATAGCCTAATTTCTAATTATGTTCCAGTTAATTTAGGCTGACATGTTGGTAGCCTATTTTTCATGAAGCCTATTGTTTCTGTTTTTGTTTCTACATTTGTAGCCTAAATTTCTACTGTTAATAAACAAGAGTTGTTCACTGTCTCCGTGTTTCAATAGCAAATTATTGATTTCCATGCCGACCACAAATCCTACAAAGACAAAGTTGCTTAGACTTAGGGACAAAATTGGAATAAAGATAACATATTAACTATGAAAGACTATAAATAATAGACTACTACATGAATTAATGCATATGCAAGGTTTATTTAGGAACCAATTCAACATTTTATAACGGTCACATTTTTTGTTATTTTATGGTGGTTATTGCTGCGGTAAGACTGATTTCAACAATTCATGCGGTAAGGAAAAAAGCAGTACCGTCCCAGCTCTAACCAAGACTTTAACCACGAGGCCAAAGCATTTTAACAGAAATGAGCAGGCCTAATTTGACGTTTGTGTTGCGGTATCAGATGGTGTAATTCAAACAGTCAAGTTAATTTCTTAGCCTTTGTAAAAAAAGAAAAAAAGAAAAAAAGACGTTTTTAAAAAAAAAGACGTTCTTTTAAGTAAAAAGAATATTTTTAGCATAATGTGCATATTGTTATTATCAAAAATAAATGTTGTGAAAGGTGGGGCTCGAACTACCGAATTTGAATGGCGGCTTACTGATCTCTGTCCTCTGCATAATTCAAACAGTTAATTCATATTGTGAGGTTTTTAGCATTTGCTATAAAAATAACTTATTTTAAAAGAACATTCTTAGCATAACATGCACATTTGCATGTTACATACTGTCCCAACTTTTTGGGAATTTGGGCTCGCAATACACCCCATATTGTATTTCCGTATGAGTGTTTTTAGAGAAAACGCAATGAAATACAATGCAATATGTTAAGGTTAAGGAACTGGGTTTGTAACCGAAAGGTTGCAGGTTCGATTCCCAGGTCGGACACTGCCGTTGTACCCTTGAGCAAGGTACTTCACCTGCATTGCTTCAGTATATATCCAGCTGTATCAATGGATACTATGTATAAATGCAAAAGAAATGATGTGTAAGTCGCTCTGGATAAGAGCGTCTGCTAAATGCCTATAATGTAATGTAATATGCATTTTGTTTTTAATTATGGCATGAAAAATCTGCATCGTGATGTAAAAGCAAACGCCGATATGTATTATATTTCACGATGTGTCGCTAAAGTGATTGCATTTAATAAAGTCACGAAAAATCATCCATACTTCAGATGGTAAAATGTAAAAACACAATTTAAATTACATTAAATTATTTAGGAAACATTGGGTCAGATTGCTTTTGGAATGGAGTGATGGCCAATATTGTTTGTTGTAACTTGGTCTCATTTTGACTCAGTATGACTCATTTTTTAAAAATTATAGACAGTGTTTTGTATGCGTGAGTAACTTGGCATTTTTGTACGTGACATTTTTTTGTTGAGATTCATACTTACCACATGTGGGTACTTGGCAATTTTGGAAACCAGTTTTGCCCTCGTGATGTAGTATCTGAGTGCACAGGGATGAAAAACAGTGGTGTTAGATTCTTGGTCTGGGCCTGCGCCAGGGGCTTCACTGGAACAGATGTGGTGAGGTAAAGTACCTAGAGATCTGGTCCAGGTAAGACGCTGCCTCCCCTTCCACTGTCCTTAGCTCTGCTACCGTCTCCTCCTACATGTGGAAAAAAAGAAAACAGGACTCAGGAATGGCATCAATAGCAACAGCTGGCCCCCTAATTAACCCTAGATGACACCAACCAAATGGAAGCAAAAGTCCATTTGCGGAATCCCATCGGCAACTCTCACTAACCACGTGCACAATTTAGCAACTTTAAGAATGTTGGTGCAGTCCAGTAGACTCAAAACCAATCAACAATGCTTCTCTTTCAAACTAATATTAAGAGGCAAAAATATGCATGTGAGGATCATTTTTATTTATTTATTTAAAGCCCATTTCATAGATGAGCATCATCAAGATATTTGCACTGGAAAGATGTGTTTTCAACACAAAAATATTTTAACACATTTGTCATAAATTAGATCCTTTAATATGAGAATTAACTGAAATTAAGCAAATGTATAGCTCTGCAGTCAAACACGCTGGTAGCATACTGGTAACCCCTTCACAAGTATGTTTGTTTACATATTTTTTTTGTTTTAAAGGGGACATTCAGTTCACTATCTTAGGCTAGTAACTTCCCATTCGTTTATTCTGGACACCTCCCATCAGCTTCTTTGTGAAAGGTCCTGAAACACTCTGCCTTTTAAATGTCATTCGGTTGTTTGGTGAAAAGTCCATTTATTCTGCAACAGGATTACGTTGATCACCCCCACCCCACCCCACCATACCATAGCATCACAATGGAATGAGCGTTAGTTATAATTTGGACTGAAGGGGGGGGGGGGGGCCTAATTAGGGAGGCCCTATCTTTGTTTCGATCAGGACTTAAAACACAATTTCCGACTGTCTTGTTCTCGCCGTTACAGCACGGACTTAAAAAAAATTTGGCCGGATGACTCATAACACCGATATCTCATCACAAACCAAAATTGGGAAATATTAGTTCAGCAGTTTTCATTTGGTGGGATACATAAAAAATTAGAATAAAAATTAAGGACACAGTCGCAGCGCAAACCTATAACCTATAATGCGACTTTTGCGGTCGCAGATACCGCCACATTATAGATATACCATCACTGGTCCCAATTACAGAATCCCACCGCCATCCACAATTTTTGCGGTGGGAGACACATATAAATATGTGCTAGAAGACATCTATAACAATGCTCTCATAAATGGATACGGAGAAACCATGCAGGCACAAGTCACTATATAACCACAAGAAAAATAAAACTTAAATGTACGAGGTACACACCGCTGTATTATAGAATATACAACAATAACGGAGAGGATACAATTTTGGAATGACATCACATACAAATTTATGAACCGTAGAGGATGTAAAGAAAAGATGGCGTGATTTTAGAAAAACACTCCTACAACATAATGTGGGAAGATGACACAGGAGGTGGTCCAACTAAAGAAAGAATGGCCTATTAACAGCGATAGAACAAAAGGTGGAAAGTATGCCAAATGAGCAAGTCGTGAGAGTGGAAGGAATAGACACAGGTGAGCGGAAGACGACCACAGAGTGTCGGAAGGTAACTATTCACAACTCAAACTGTAAGGCCAACTGAACGTATGTAGGCACAACAATTGTTTAAATTCAGAACTGCATTTTTATACTAACTGCTAGCTGATGATTTCAATAGAAGTATTGCGTCCTTTCAATAAAACAAATATGTCATATTAGCCTATATCTAGTGAGAAGTGATTAGGAGAAACATCTGTGAAGCATGTTTTAAATCCTGTCAGATGGAATACGGTGGCTATTCTACGTATTTCCGGTAAAATCTCAGCCAGCACCATTACTTCATCCACAGAGTTCGCTAAATAGCTGGCTGCTGGTTATGTTGTGGAGGAAGTAATGGTGCTGGCTGAGATTTTACCGGAAATACGTAGAACAGCCGCCGTGCATAGTGCCAATTAAGTATTCCATCTGACAGGCATTAATAGCGACACTCCTCTTTGCGTGAAAATTTTTAGATCTCCTGAAAGCAGGCATAATTTTTCTGTGCTGATATAGCCTAGCTCACACACAGGATGCATGAGAAGGGTGTCGGGCTGAAGGACGAATGCATCCTCTAATGCATAGCACTCGAAAAAAGACAGAATTTTCCCTTAGCCAACGGTCTAAAGCCACACACATAGGCATTTTTACACAATGGCTATCTAACGTTAGCTCCGCTAGCCATCGCAATGTAAAACCCCTGTCAAATGGGCTAAGCTAACGTTAGCTCGGCTAGCGACCGCTAGAACATCTGTCAACATGACAGAGAACTTAATCTTGACCAGACAAAGAAAACACTTAACTTACTACACTAACGTTACTACTCAACTGCCGTGGCTTCTAATGTTTATCTGGTATTATGCTGGAACAGTATGGAATACATGGTTGGTAAAATGGCTGTAAGTCATCAAGGGTCTGAGGTATCAAACGAGCCTCAAACCATCACTCTGCTGCCAGATATGCAGTCGATATGGATGGATCACTTTAAGGGTTGTTTCTCCTGCCAATTTTTTCTTTTGAAGTCTATGGAAAAATAAGTCAGGAGAAGAAACCCTTCAAGTGGTTTTATTAAAAATAATTATTTTTAAAAAAAATTTCTCATAATAAATTCACTTCAATTAAAGGTTGGATTTTTCTCATTTTTTCAGTGTGAGATTAAGCTAATTCACCAAATAAAAACCCTTTTTACTCATCTTAACCAGGGGTGCCAATAATAGTGGAGAGCACTGTAGCTACACTAGAGTAGCTAAGTGGTGATCTATAAATGTATGAGTCATAAAATAAAGAAATGGAGACCTGCACACACAAGACATGTAAATGCACATGCATGGACATAGGCGTGGATTCTGTCTTTCACCATGAATGACAAATAAATTAAAGTGCAATATTATGGCATATTAGCGAATAAAGAAGTCACCGTGTGTATCCTATGCAAAACAAGGGGGTTTTACATGTAACAGCATTGTCGTGATTTATTAAGATTTAAACGAGGCAACAACTTCCTTTCATGAGAAAAGGCAACGTAGGAATATTCAGTAATAAGTTATTCTCCTTGGACAAAATCTGCGTCATAAAATCAGGTGATTTAATTTAAGCCCTATTCGGACAGGATAAGTTTAATTCAAGACAATGTCTGTAAAGTTAATTAAACGTTTGGTAATCATGTACAAGCTAATGCTAAAAAATAATCACATCCCTTGCTAACGTTAGCTTGTTTAAAGCAAGTCTCAGTAGCCAAGGCCGTTTTGCTTTTTGCTTTTGTTGGTTAGTTAGCGAAGCAAGTGGTGTGATTATTTTTTAGCATTACTATATGATTACGAAATGATAACATAATTTGTCTGTTTGCACAATGATTAAACTTAGTAGCAAGCTAACGTTAGTTGTTACCTTTTCCTCAACCGAGAGTCAGTTGTCAAAGTGTTGTGGAGTGTTATATCGTGCAGGACTGCAGACTGTCTCCGAGCAAGTCCAAGCTGGCCTGCTGAAGATTCTTGAGGGAGCAACACTAGAGTTAATGTTAGCACTCATCTCGCTGTGAGAAGGCGCAGAATGATACAGCACTGACCTGGCCTCAAGAGATGAGGACAATACACTGCCTGTTTTAGGCAGCGATAGTATATTATGCACTACTCCGATTTCCTGTTGTAATACAGATTTCTGGTCTTCCCCCTCCATGGTGTGTGGGAACTGGACAAGAGCCTGTATGGCATATTATGGTAGCAGTGCAGACGTAACTTAACAGGATGAACGATGAATCTTGTAGTTTATATCGATGGTACCAGCCAGCTTCTGAGCCAATCACAATCTTTCCGTTTCATGCAAGTGCCTTCCGTTTCAACTATACTTTCTCTCAGACATACATTCTACTCACATACATATATTATCACTCACATAAATACATTAATATACATATGTGAGAGTATATATGTATGCGAGTATACAGTCAAGCCGGAAAGTCTGCACACCCCTTTCACCTTCGCCACGTTTTATTACGTTACAGACTTATGCTACAATAGATTGAGTTCATTTTTTGCCTCAAACATCTACACACAATAGCCAATAATGACAGTGTGAAAACAGGTTTTTAGAAAATATGCTATTTTATTTTACTGACAAAAATAGGTTATTCACGGGTTATATATCTGTATATATATCTCGTAGCTTCTTTCCCAAGACGCCTTAAAGCTGTAATCGCTGCCAAAGGTGCAGCCACCAAGTATTAGGCTAATACTTGGTGGCTGCACCTTTGGCAGCGATTACAGCTTTAAGGCGTCTTGGGAAAGAAGCTACGAGCTTGGCACACTTGTTTCTGGACATTTTTGCCCATTCCTCTTGGCATATTCTTGCAAGCTCCGTCAGGTAGGATTGGGAGCGTCGGTACACAGCCATTTTCAGTTCTTTCCACAGACTGTGTGCTTCGGGTCATTGTCATGTTGGAAGGTAAAGCTTCGCCCCAGTCTGAGGTCCAGAGCACTCCAGGGCTGTACAGTGCGACAAATTTGTCGCACGTGCTACGGAAAAAATCGGTCCGTGCGATAAATTAATTTACTGCAGTAGCACCCGTGCGATAGCCTGTGTGTGAGGGAAAAATATTTTTTATTTTGCGTTAAGTGAATCGATGCGCCTCGATATTCTCTTTGGTAGTTGTCGTCTATCGTGCGATTAAAAACCATGTCCCCGTCTGCGTATAGTCCATACATCAAACACCAAATCCCACAATTCCTAGTGAACAATGCCCTTTTGGTCAGCGAGTCGAGCAAGCTAGCCAGCTATCTATCTGGGACACCGGGATGACGACAAAATGAAGAGGAATTTTCAAGTATTAAATCAAAGTAAAGTAGGAGAAGTGCAAAACAAAACCCCCAAACGAGCCCGCGAGGAATCCCTGCCAAATGAAAAATGCGAAACAAGATTTACAGGCACATTTGGACGTTTGTATCGACCATCAAACAAGCTTAACGTTTATTTGGGAACACGAGCTGGCTAGCATAACCAGTCTGTTTGTATTTTTCGTTTTTTTTTCCAACTAACTTGGTCATTACCATTTCTCTTGAACGTTTGTATCACAATATACCTGATGGCCACCTCCATTTAATTCATTAGCATATTGATAGTGGACAATTTGAGGGAAACCAGGAAATCTTTCTCTTATATAACCATCACATTAATGTGTGTGTGTGTGTGTGTGAGAATAGATGGAGCTAACGTTACAGATTAGCCTCAGTTCACTAATTTACAAAATGTATTCATTTAGAACAGCTTGATCAGAGTGACCGTGATCTCCTACGTGCTCTATATCGCCATCTGGTGTTCTGAAACTACATAGTATACCTTTAATGGGAAAATGCATATACATTCTACATTTTCCACAAAGAGCTACTAAACAAACACCTTAAGCTCTGAACTCTGTGGATTTAGAAAGTCGACGGTCTGCTGAGTAGAAATGCCACTATGCGGAGACATCAAGCATAGTTTTTTATGTACAAAGCAAAATGTACTTGGCTATGGGGAAATGCATTGTAATAGCACCCCTCTGGTGGTGGGCTATGGTACATACATGTGTGACACACAGACAGACAAACGCACACACAGGGATCAAATAAAAATCGAAAAGTGGCCAGCAGACATGCTAGAACTGAGGCACGCACGCACGCGCGCACACACACACACAAGTCTGGTTTCCTCCAGACGTGACGCTTGGTATTCAGGCCAAAAAGTTCAATTTTGGTTTCAACAGAGAATCTTGATTCTCATGGTTTGAGAGTCCTCTAGGTGCCTTTTGGCAAACTCCAAGCGGGCTGTGATGTGCCTTTTACTAAGGAGGGGCTTCCGTCTGGCCACTCTACTATAAAGGCCTGATTGGTGGAGTGCTGCCTGGATGGTTGATCTTCTGAAAGGTTCTCCCATCTCCACAAGGATACGCTGGAGCTCTTTCGGAGTGACCCTCGGGTTCCTGCTCACCTCTCTGGCCAAGGCCAGTCTTCCCCGATTGCTCAGTTTGGCCGGGTGGCCAGGTCTAGAAAGATTCTAGACCTGGTTCCATACTTCTTCCATTTATGAATGATGGTGGCCACTGTGCTGTTTGGGACCTGTAAAGCTGCAGAGGTTTTTCCATACCCTTCTCCAGATCTATGCCTTGACACAATCCTGTTTCTGAGGTCTGCAGATAATTCCTTTGACCCCATGGCTTGGAGTTTGCTCTGACATGCACTGTCAACTGTGGGACCTTATATAGGCAGGTGTTGGCAATCCCCAATCATGTCCAATCAATTGAATTTATCACAGGTGGACTCCAATTAAGTTGTAGAAACATCTCAAGCAGTATCAGTGGAAACAAAATGCACCTCAGCTCACTTTTGGGTGTCATATCAAAGGGTGTGCACACTTGTGTACATATGATATTTTACATTTAGATTTTTTATAAATTAGCACAAATGTCTAAAAACCTGTTTTCACTTTGTCATTATGGGCTATTTTGTGTAGAATTTTGAGACAAAAAATGAACTCAATCTAATGTACTTTCTGGCTTGACTGTATATATATGCGAGTGTGAGTATGAATTATGGCCGAAACGGCCCCTCATATTAATACACGCTACTGACAAATTAACTCTGCATCCACCATATGTCTCGGAGAAGACGCTAATATTTGACCACCACATAGGCCTAGTTTCAGTAGTTTGCACAATGCTATGAGTGCATTTAGATGGCGTTGTTCACTGTCTAGCTGCTTTCGGATAGGCTAAGGCTTTTATTTTAATTTGGTTCATCCGTTTATGATAATCGAACTGTTTGTAGTCTAGTCACTGTGTAGCAGAAGTAAATTTACGTATTAGCGGCCAGCTGGTAACTTGCATAGTGTAATTAGGCCAACTACCAGTCTTTTGTGTTGCTAATTTAAACTAGCTTCACCTGTGTGAATTAGCCCTGCAAGCAGCTGAGTGCAATTGAGAAAGCAGAGGAATACGGCAGCCTCGTCATCAATTTGTCTGACTTGTTTGTTTGTTCTGATATTTCACCATCTAACTTGTCTTATCACCTCCGACCATGCATCTGACCGCCATTCCACTGTACTCTCTGCCTCGCTACAGGAGGCTCAAACACCGCAGGCGCTGCCCGGCTAGCCTGGTCTGCCCACCACTGTCCTCTCATTAGGAACTCTCAGTGGTGGGTGGACTATGGAATTTCAATTCAGCTGTCCAGAAAGCTGACTGCATCACAAAGTGTTATTTTGTATTATTGAGAGGGGGCGGAATGTGGAAGAGCCAGAGGGGGGATTTTTTGTGCAATTCAACTTCGAACGTAGACATAATATCTTTATGAATGAAACTATCCCGTCCCGTGGGTTTCCCCACTCTTCTCGTTGTAACATAGTAGCGCCTGTATTTTATCAACGAAAGTCAGTGGGAATTTGTGCCGTTTTTTGTGCTGCCATAGAAATAATAAAAATTATTTCCCCGCAAATTTTTAGTGGAGTATGGATTGTTGGTATTAATTGTACATTTTATAAAAATGGCAAAGAAGTGTACTTAAATGTTTTTGTTTGTTTCTGCAAGAGAGTGGGTATTTAAATAATAAATTAGTGATTGCAACTTTTGCGTTTTCTACTGAAGAGGTTTTTAATTCCAAAAGTACATCAGATATCAGACTCTGAATGTTGGCAAAATGTAGCAATTTTGTGGGGTCAATACAGTGGTCTTAAAATACTGGATTGATTAAAAACTTGCACAAAAAAACCAAAACAATCAGCAGTCAATTCGATTTGGCAATTTTATGCCATTGAAGCCTCTAGATTTCAGAAAATAGCCGTTTTTTTGTGTTAAAAATAAGAAGTGCTTCAGCTTCCAGAGGGGGCCACCCCCATATGTGCCGTGGAGCACCACCTTGTAAGAAAATCCTGGGGAGAGCACCGCTTTACACCAGAGACTGATTGATGATACATAAAATTAATTAGAGGATAAAATGGATTTAATTAGGAATCAAATAGAAAATCAAAAAATGGGGAGACTAAAAATAGGGAAGTAAATAACTAAACTATAATCTGGCGAAGTGAAAAGTATAAGAATCCCTCCCCCCAAAAAACTAAATATTATTGATTGTAAAATTGTATTACATAAGCGTACATATTGCTGTAGCAGCGTTGCTGCTGGTACCCTATTGTTTTTGTTCGGATTCCTTTTTTTATATATATTTTTTCTCCCCTTTCACCTAAAATTCCCGTGAGCTGGTTTGGCCAAGAATCACCAAACGTGGCAGGCTTGTTGGCAAACTCTTGGACGCACAATATTATAATGCAGATTTAACACCTGGTGGCGTTGTAGTGCACGTGACAAAATTTTGACATCGACACGCCATTTGACCAAGAGTCACAAAAGGTCCCTTTGCTCATGCCGAACAAATTTGACTCAAGGAACCATAAAATCAGCCATATTGGATTTTCTACTAATTAGCACTTTCTGTAAAACACTTAAAATGCTACTCATCCTACAAAATTTGATTAATTTACATGAAACCTGGTACACACACTCCTTTGACCATGCTTCATAAAATTATAAACATCGAACAAAAAGTTTGGAAATTTGTGTTTGGTAGATTATTTCTCTGTTGTAACAATGCTTCTTGGCAATAAATTTTATACCGTTGGAAAGCCTGTTTATTTCCCTTTTAAATGGTGCCCCATTTGTAAGGAACATGCATTTGTGGGATGAGCAGCACAGCTGAGTATGTGGGTTGCGCCCATGTCAAATTTGCCAAATCTTCTTCTTTTTCACGATATTCTAATTTTTTGAGCTGCACCTGTATATATATAAATATATACATAATTTTGATATTTTAAAAGATGGCCGAATGAAAAGCCAATGAATTTTGCATTGGGAGTGGCTCATCACAAAAATGCTAGTAATTCTAAAACCGTTTGACAAAGTTCTGAAACTTGGTGGGTTGTTTGAGAGTTAGAACTAGACTTGGGCCCTGCAGTGTTAACCCAATCAATCCATGTGGTGGCGCTATAGATACACAAATGTTGGGATGGCAGGTATGCCAGCCGCCAAGTACACACGACTCCTTATGCTGAGTCATCCGAGTCGACTCGCCAGTTCGAGGGAATCGTGCTTACCCACGACTCTGGCTCTTAGCTCTGGCTCTGACAGCTTTCTACGACAGCGGGGAACCGGTGTCACGAGTTATAACCGGTTGACGAATATCGGTTTTATAATCATTTAAGAATACATTTTTATTTGATCTAACAATATTGCACACATTTTTGTGAATTAGATAATCGCCTGAGCTCATTCCAAACAGTCGCTTGCTCCCCAACTCTCATCAGCACAAAATCAACTCGACTCCAGAGCCGTGACACAAACCAGTCGAGTTTTAACAGAGAGCAAATGCTGTAGCCAACCATTAATAATCGGGTGTAGCCTAGCTACTCAGTGTGGATAAACCAGAAATCTTGACAAAAGTATTCTGTTATAGCTAATGATCTTCCGAGACGCCAACACTTTAATTCCCTACTTTTCTTTTTATTACAAAATTATTTTTATTACGAAATGTGGCATTGCAACCGAATTGCAGAATTAATATGCGATTGTGTTCAGCTACTTCTGATTTAAAGTGGTGACATTTATATTTTAGAAATATTGACCAACAACAGTGAACAGATAAATATAATATAATAAATAAATAGCCTAATGGTTCAAATCTTTACCAAATACTATTTAAAACTAATAAACGAAACAGGCTCATGTACACACACACAGGCATCAAGATCTGGCTTGTTTGTCTGATTTGGCTGGCTATCTGTCCTACAGGCTCCAGCCATCCAACCACCACATTTTCAGTAGTCTAGGCTACTTGATTATAGGATCCGATAAAGATAAAATTTATATTTGCATAGACTAATAAAATGGCGATAGCCTATGCAAATATAATCATTCAATTTCTATTCTTTGGCTACACAATATCTAACATTACAATCAATATGACAGCGTTATTTTAAACTTCAGCTAGAATAACGGAGATGGAAAAGTCGTAAATAAATGTAAACTGGATGCGATTGCAAACTACCTTGAAAAGTAAGGGAGAGTGAACAGAAAACATTGAGCATAGGCTATTCAAAATTAGCATCAATCAGGTGATTTTGGTCTGAATAAAATGTCAAAGCTAGTTTACTAACTTGAGTTTCTACCAGTTGGACTATGCTGTCTGAAATGGCTTCAAATTCCAGCTCCCGCCACGGGAGAAAAAGATGCAGCTCTGATAGTTGGAAAGAATAAAACAAATGAACGGTATTGTATTAACCGGAAGTAGCCTACCAAAAGCTTGCGACTCGACTCTTCAAACCGAACGGTACGGAAAGAGCCGACTCGTAAAAAAGCCAAACTGCCCATCACTATGAGGCACACAATGTGCACATCATGCTAAGAATGTTCTTTTAACATAAGTTATTTTTATTGCAAAGGCTAAGAAATTTCACAATTTTAACTGTTAACCGTTTGAATTATGAAGTCAGTAAGCCAACACAATTTGATACTGCAACACAAAAGTCTTATTTGTATATGTTAACGTCTTTAATATATATCTATCTGATAACATGAATCAGACAAAGGAAAGTTAACGTTAAGTTAACGGAACTTCAAATGGCAACTTGCAATGTAATAATTATGGATGTTGAGTTGTTTTTCACGAAAGGCATTGGCTAAAGTCAGGTGCGGTTGTTTAATATCACAGAAAACTGAAAAAAGCGTCACATCTTGGAGTGTTTTAAACAAACGTTCATTTTATTTGATGAACATAGATTCCATGAGCAGCAGACGACTGCGCAACTGTAGCACCGTCAAGCATCTGATTGTAACAACTGACAAGAATCTAGAATCTGTAGCCGATGATGTCACACTTTGTTTCTCCCAGCATTTGGCAATATGTTTAGAATGGATAAGACAGCCTATCCAAATAACCCTGTAGAATAACACTACGTTCAGGTAAACTGCCGAAAAATCAGGAAAGCACTAAAAACGGTGGAAGTTCCCTGACGAACACCCAGCCTTCGTTATTAGGCTCGGACAAGAAAACGGCACTGCAATGTCACTGCACGAATTCGGAGACGGCTACAGACGAGGAAATCATTTTCAAACCTCACATGAAAGACAACACGATAGGCTAGCCTACTTGTCCGTTATAACAAACTCAGTTGATGCAGAAAGATGTGTGTCTTGTGGTTTTCAACAAGCATCGTCAATCAATGACAGAAAAAACTGTTAAACTTAATCACAAAGTTTAAAACCTTAATTTTTCATCTGAACATTATACATGACATTCACCACTTTTATGTCTTTTATTTAAAAAGAAAATAGGCGTATACCTCTGCTGCAAACCATTGCATTCTTCCTAATAGGTAGGCTTTTTTATTTTTTTTAAAGATTTCTGTGGAAGTTAAATGTTAGATAACTGCATGCTGTCATTCATAATGTGACTATTCCCCACTGTTTCAAGCTAAATTTCTAAATATTTAACACGCGGGTGTCTATCAAACATCGCTGTCAATCATAATCTGTGCTTAATTGGTGCCAATTACTTTTTAATTGTGGAAATGAAATCGGGATAATTGTTTGATAAGCGGCAACCATTGAATGCAGTAGAAACTTAATTTTACTGTCAAAATGCTCAGTATTGCATGCTTCTCAAAATTACCACACTTAACAAGTAGCCTAAGTAACCTAAGGCATCTTGGTGCTGCCCTCTAACGGTTGGAATTTTCTTTCTGCTCCCAACTCTGCCCCCACCCCAATCATGATGTCAAAGTACCTCTTTGGAGGTCATCTGGATAACTGTTGCTGCCCACAACAGAAATAGCCAGGACCTGATTGGTTAGACGCACTTCTGTCTTTTGGTTTTGGCTCCACATTTTTAAACCGGAACAGCGTGGTGGCCTGTTCATAAACACTCTTATTCCACCTAAACAGTCCACGAAAATACGTTTCTGAAAATATTTGAGGTAAGAAATAGGCCATGCAGTTGCTTGATTTATATTTGATCTACAATGTCTAGGTTGACAAGTTGTACGAAATAATTTGTACATTGTAAATTCATTCATGCAAATGACCAAGGACACACCTCCGCCCCCCACCCCTCTCACTCGCTCACCCAACTAAGCATTCATCTAAATTGTGTAGTAGGTGGACACAGGCTGAGACAGTGAGTGCACTTACTCTAACTCACTCAGTGCCACATAATTCTGGAACACTGTGCCCCTTGAGTGCCAAGCCAATATGGCTGCCCAACATTCTAAATGCTCAAATTCAGTTTTTGACTCTGCAAACTTACAATAAAACATTTTTAAACACTTCTTATGGTTTCTAACTTCAGATATGAGTATAAATATTTTTGTAAGACTTACACCTGCAAGAGGACAAACACTAGAAATGAATTCAAATAATATTACTGGCCAGCTGATTCACAACAAAGACTGTTGATGGTAAACTGTGACTTGAAAAATTAAAACCTGAGATCAAATATCAGTTTAAACATTTATTTTCAATTTATAAAATGGAAATAAATGACCATAAATGGATGCTATTTTTATATATTGAGCCTTTTATTACAGTTAATTGTATTTTACTACATTGTATAATATTTATTTATTTCATTAGGCCTAAATTTATTTTCATTTGTTTATCTTCTATTTCTATCATGTTGTTTTTTGTTCTTTTATTTTGTAGCCTACAGCACTTTATAACCCAGTGTTTCAAAAAGAGCTATACAAAATAAAGTTATTGTTGTTTTTCATTATTATTAATTGCATTTTTGGTCAACTTTGGAGCTTAACAGCCATATATTTCCAATAAAGAAGCATTTAGCAAAGAATATGCCAAATATTTCACTTAAGGTTTTCTTTTTGTCTTTAGTCAATGCACAACTAAAGATGCTCCCCTATTTGTGAAATAACTCCTGACTCTGAATCCAATTCCCCAACCTCATGATTTTGTTAACGTTAACTAATATAACGTGTGCTTAATATAACGTAGAGACTTGACGCAATGATGTGACAGTCGGATCGATAATGATTGGCGACCTAACGTTAGCATTTACCTATACAACTTTTGTCAACTGCCAGAATGTCATCCAGGACAATTAACTTTAGCTAGCTAACTTAGACTTCACACATACGTTTGTTAACTTTTTAAGTTCACTTATGTGCCTGCAATATCGGGCGAATCGCGGCAGCTTGCTCGTTTCACCTCGTAAACTAACTTAACGTTATTCGTTTTTTTTTTACTTGTCCGTCCGGGCAAGTTAAGCTGTATTATGCTTGTCCGACCACTTTTTTGACAATCGGACAAGCGTTAATGTCAAGCACTGCTCCTCATCTTCCTCTCCAGTATCGCTATTCCAGTTAAACACAAATACGCTCTCGTCACCGTTCACCATTCTGCTCGTATTTCTAACGGCACAAAAAGACCGCCAATTTTACATAGTAATTGTTTTAACCAATAAGATCGTCTATCTATTACTGCTGACTAATATTTGCCCAGTAACAACATGTATTTGTTGTATTTAACTTATTTAATTGGCTAAAAAAAGAAAGTATGTAAAATACGAGTTCAGGGCGCCTTAAGGCGCCCCTGGCACTCTGGAACATTCGTAGTTGGGGGCGCTTTAAAGCGCCTCTGGCACTGAGTGAGTTAAGGCTTACCTGAATTGAAACACCGAAGTTGTTGCCATCCTCTATTCTTGGGATTAGCAACTGGACCCACATTTTGACCTAAAGCATAAGAGAGAACACAAGGAGAGGCAGAGTGAGAATGGGGGACCAGAAAATCAACTAGATTCAACTAGTGGAGACATAAGTGCATTCAAAAAGCAGATACTACAAAAGCAGCTGTGATAAGTTTCGTCATTGGTGGGCCTAATCATGAGGCATGTAGTGAGCGAAGAGGACCTACCGTGTTACATTTCTCTATCAGCGTCCTGATCTCTGGCTTGACTTTCTCAATAAGATCCACCAGCTTGTTGTTGCTCTTCATCATCCCACCTGGCATGACGAAAACCTTTGTGCCAGCAACTGAGTGTAAGAACAGAGACAGGCGAAGCTTTATCGAGGATGTGCTTGTAGTATCAAAATGTCAGGCCAGGAGACCCATCCCAACTCGATTACAACCCATAACAATGAGAACATGGAGAATTCCTTCATATACACACACAAACACTGGTCAACCATCATATGTGATGAAGTTTTAGAATGTCTACTTTCAGCTCTCTCCTGGTGTTTCATTGAATAGAGATCAGAAACTTGAAAACTGACAAGATAAAGGGTGCTGATTTTATGGACTAGATAATACCAATCAATTCATTATTTGGTGGGTAGCCTCTAATCTAATGTAGGGGGCCAAGGAATCCGTTTTTGCGGAATCACGAATAGAATCGCGGAATTGACCTTCAAAAGCGGAAACCTTGGCTTTTGCATGGAATTTCTGTTGGGATATTCCATCATAAATCAATCATTTTCTGACCTCACCCTTTTAGGTTTGAACAACATTTTTAATACGTTAACCTATATGAGAGAGTATTAGAATTCAGGAGACAGGGGCCCTCAAATCGACGTACTGCGGATTTGAGCATGTTACCATCATGACAACTCATATCGATATTGACAATGACAAATTCGCTAATATTGAAATATTGAATATATTTAATACAGCATAAATATTGATTCACAACAATCCTTCAATTAAAAACTAATGTAAATGTCAATGAAATTATGAATAACAAAGATGTTTTCTGAAAACCTCCTTCTGCTTTAACGTCATTGACCCATCCCCTCAGGTAAGATTCTACGTGTTTGGAATAGTTACACTCAAAAGAATATCTCCTTAAAAAAAAACTGTGAAAAAACGCCACAATGTTGCCAGCGAAAAAGAGGGTTCACTGGCAACATTACTGCGTTTTTCATTATTGAATTTTTCTTAGTGTAGATATAGGCTACTGTTACACTGAACGAGCTGGCGGTTTACTACAAACTGTTAGATTTAGATCCTATGGATCCTTTTTACACCGGTGTTACTTCAATGTAAAACAAAGTTGATATAGGGATTACCAGTGGCGGGCCGTGCATTTCACACCTAGGCCTTCAGTGATGTCCTACACAGTCCTACCTGAATTATTCCACCTCTTAATACCATCATTATGACGCCATGGCTCTAGAAACTATACATTTAGACAGAAACGCAGTATAACCGGGCGTTGCATCACCTTAACATAGTCAAGTACAACAGTTATATTCATATTTCCGAAGCATTTATAATCAATAAATCCGCATTTACAATTAAGAGTGTTAAACTACCAGCTTTAAGATCGCTTGGATACTGTCAAAACTTTAAAATAAAAGGCGCTTTTAAGGGATTAGTCTACAAAGTTTTTATTAAGTCCACCAAAAGTATGTGAGCTTTAACAAGTTTGTTCACTAAACAGCGCATTGTCGCACCCAAAGCAGTTTCATTTAAGAAACGTGACGATAGACACAAACTATTCACTGAAAATAAAAGAAAAACAAATAATTTGCATAAGTTCATGAGGATATATTTGCGACAGTGGTGAAAGTGTATTCCTAGCCTTGAATGTCCACTTTGACTCGCTAGCGTCGGGGTTGGCCGTTCTCTTCTGACGATTTTCTTGAAAAGTTTGTCTTGAAAATGGCGTTGTAATTATATCTGCGACCAAATCGATCTCTTCTCCTCCTTCAGCCATTGTGGGTTGAAAAAAAACAGCTTGTAGAAATCAGTTCAGTTTGCTAGCTGTCTGCATAGCTCTGCCTCTCAATAGTGCGTATCCAATCAAAAGACGTGCACGTGCTGACGTTATCGTACGCCTGCTAGCTGGCCCCGGTGTCGCCAACTCGAAATCTGATTGGTTAACACCACAGGTATGTTTACGTTCACTTTAAGCTACAGGCGCCCGCACTGTCGATTCTGAAGGCCTAAGGGCAGATTTATTGGACCCTGGCAACACATTATGGCTGAAATATGATTGGATAAAAGCTCTAACATAAAGGCCAGCCCTCCAAATCTCGATCTGAGGCTGGAAGCAGCGCAACCAAGAGGAAAGCTATGAAATGAAGAGAATAGACCATGGGGAATAATTTAATACATATTTGTGGAAAAAATATATCAAAATTAAATTTATATTCTGATGATGTCTAGGCCAGCAGAGAAGGCCTTGCTGGCCCTGACGGCCCGCCACTGGGGATTACCTACATTTACCGTTCCAGTGTGTAGTGGACTGCACTCGAAAAGCAAGACAAACGTTCAAAACGTTCCAAACTTAAAGCACTTATTACTACTGCTACAGTTGCGCATGTTCAAGCTGGATGAGTTTCACCAAGGGAGGTTGATTCAAGTTATTACAGACAGAAAGCATGATTTTAATGCGGTACAAATGTGCAAAGTCCAGAATGTAGAAAAACAGAAGTATATGATCTTGTGTTTAAAAAAACTCAGAGGTTCTTCAGTAATAGAAATGAAATTCAAATGGACCCTACAGTATTGTAATTGCATTTGGAAAGTGTTTGACTATTGGTTTTTGGCACCAGAAATGATAGTTGAACTAGCCGATTGCAGTCTTGTTTTTTACTTCTTAAATGTTTTTCTTAATAACCACCTTGTTATTCATTTCTCACAGAGGTGTAGTTATTCACGTTAGATCCGATCCCTAGAGAACTGGGGGAAGCATGCAAATGAGAAGATGCAATTCACTTTGACTTTTTGAGTCAGCTGTTTCTAAATCTGACAGTGAAGATTTATCAATATTCGCCTACTAACAAAATACTTGCGCATAAGTACTCTGCAAATTGGTAGCCTACGACAGCAACACCAAGCACCAATGCCACCCTCATGGAGTCTGTTTCTGACAGTTTGGTCAGAAACATGCACACAAGTAGCCTGCTGGAGGTCATTTTGTATGGCTCTGGCACTGCTCCTCCTGTTGCTCCTCGCACAAAAGAGCAGATACCGGTCACTTTCATTTGCACCAAAGCAGGTGAAATTGATTCACAATCATTCATGCTTCCTAAATGGACAGATCAATATCCCAGAAGTTTAATTGACTTGGTGTTATACTGTGTTGATTAAGTGTTCCCTTAATTTCTTTGAGCAGTGTAAATCATAGTGCGCCGTGATACACTGTGTCCAGCGAATGAAGGCACTGTGCAGATGCATGCATATATCGCGAATCCCCATTGTCGAGGATGGGCATAAAAGTGGTGGCGACCTCGTTTTAACTTCTTAATGCCAAACGCCCACAAGCAGTAATGCGGGCGATACAGAAGCCATTAAAACTATACATTTAATTAATTTAATAATATATAATAAACTGCTCACCTCAATATTTTGATTAAATATCCTTAAAATATATCCATTCCTTCTGGGAAAGTGGTTTTTAAGCCCAAAACGTTGAGTTAAAACTTCGTAAATCACGTTGGAAACTACAACCTAATTCCCAAACATGTACTGCAGGTTGAAGTCACACCATAAACAACGTGCTGGTAAACTGTTCTGCTTAATTGTCTTTCACAAAATTTTAGCCAAATGCAAAATGCAAAACCATCATCAATTGGGTGTATTTCTTTGACTGATAGCACAATAGGCCTATCTGAAGTGGGAAAAACTAGCATGGACCTGCCACCACTGCAAGTATTATTTGCTTTCCATTGGGTTTTAAAACGGTCTGTCAAATATTCCAGCCAATAGCCAAGATACATTCAACACAAAGCCTTCGGAAGTCACGTAGATACAGCTCTGCGTAAAACGGGGATCCACCCGGGCATAATTTTCAAACCAAGATGGCGCAGTGTGTTTTTAGCTTGTAGCATAGCTAGCTACATTCCGCTTTGTAAAGCCTAATTCATTGGGTAATGGCTGTTTTCAGCTAATTACTTTACAGTCTCTTTCATAGTTTTTGGTTAGTTATGCCTAAATTATTCAGGCGTTTCTCTGTGCAGCAGGTCCTAGCCCGAGGATGTTTTTTGCAATCTTGTCTCAGTGACGCAGAGTGGTGTAAAGTAACAGATTTCTTTGTCGGTATACCAGTGATTCACTGTTATGTATAACACTAATCCCTCTGTTATGTATAAAACTAATCCCTCAAATGACACATAGCAGCTAGCGAGCTGTGTCTGAGATGAGCTGTTCCGAGTCTTTTGAATAAAATGGCGTCTGAAGTGTTTGTTTAGTAGTTACTCATTGTTCCACATGAGTAAATTGTTCTGTATGCAGTACAGCAGGCTGTGCAGGTAAACGAATGAGCAAGTTATGCATGATGTAACATGAGGGAGAGATAACATGATAAGATGAGGATTAGTTTGTTGTTGATGTTTTTATTTTATCTAGGAAACTGGTGGACATTTTATTTTATATCCCGTTCGCATATACCTGGACTCATTTTTGGCTAATAGGGCTCTGGTGGAATACAAGATTCACTGTGCTGCAACATGTGTTTGGAGAGCTTTTTGAAGACCACGGGTAGGCTAGTTCGTTGTGTAATATGAAACACACCAAAACAAATCTAAAAATGAACTTTTATTGACAAATCATTTTATTTTATTGTAAAACTTTAAAAATAAATCATATTGAGACTTTTCTGGAACCTTGCCATTTTGCACAATTCAGCACATTGTGTGCCAACTTTGGTAACCAAAATGGTTTACCTGACAAAAGCTCTGTAGAATTTGAATGGTTTGAGATAGACACCCTATATTTAGCAGAGATGGGCATCATATTGAGGAATCACAAAGGAGTGATTTCCTCCATAGCACTTGCAGCTCATCAGGTAAAATAATCTGAAAGTTGAATGTAGGTACCCGTTTTTTTAGTTTTTTCATAATTTCTGTACATAAATTGTTGTAATTAAGTAGCAAGAAGTGTATGTATATGAATTCTAACTGCTTAGTCATAATTGTGTAGTTCTCCATTTGAATAAAAGCTATGAACCATATTTGTAGCCTTCAGTTTTTGAGATAAACAGCTTTGTTTGTCACTCGTGAAAACAGGCGAGAATTGGCATATATTGCCCTTGGTAAGAAGAGGTTATCCTATTAGACATTTGTGTGAAATGTTGTCATAATTCAGTCCCTCCAGGATTTCGCGATGTCACGATCGCAACTATTAACGCAAAATCAACGAAACTCCGCGAAAGTTGCAAGAGCTTGCATTTTTTCCCAAAACACCACAACCTTCCCGCGAAAAACGGTCAAATAGTTGTGTTACAACCCTGGCTCGAAGAACACAAATGATTTCAAACACAAATAGGCAACTTACAAAATTTTTATTATTAAATTATCTCCTCTGTTGTAGCGAGTCTCATAAAGCAGGGTCAGTTTTGCAGTCATTAGGCTACTGAGCGTAAAAATGGTGTCATAATAAAAGCGCGTTTGGGTTCCGCTGTCACGAGTCTCTCCGGCTGCGTCGCAATATTCTTCCGTCCCCAACTCCTTTACTCCACTCCCACCCGGAAGTATGCAAAACTGCCTGAACGTTTTGAGTACAAGTAGTTTCATGTAGATTACTCAAAATTACTCCGTAAACTCCGATTTTCAGGTCCAAAAAAATAAGTTTCACATTTCAATTTACAAATAAAACAAAACATTTTTGTTATATTGAGCCTTTTTGTATGGTTACTCAGAACACAAGCTCCACAATATTTCCAGGTGTTATACAGTACCGTTTAATTCTCACCGAAATTACATTACATATGATTTTGTATTGAATTACATATATCTTTTTGAAATCACAATTTTAATTTGCAACTTTCACTAATTACCGCAACTTCATCGCAACAAACACACACAAAACATCGCACTTTGCATCGCAACTTTTAAGAAAAGCTGCCGCGAAATTGAGCATTTTAGGCCGCAACAATCACAAAAAAACTCAGCGAGATCCTGGTGGGACTGATAATTCGCGAAGGAATTGTTCAGTTCTAGACAAAACCGTCTTTTGTGAGGTCACCTTGAGCTTTGACGACCAAAACGTAATCAGTGCATCCTTGAGTACAAGTAGACATTTGTGTGAAATGTTTTCATAATAGGCTCTATGCACAATATGACGTCACAAAAGCTGAAAACAGGCTTGTTTACTTACGGTTAGTGGGCATTCCATTTAAATATAATATATATAAATATAACAGAAACCTGACAGAAAAAAGATGAGCTAATTAAAAAGTAATTAACGACTAGTTATTACCGAATTTGCCTATTTATTACAATTTTTTTAATAAAACATCAAATGAATTAGGACAAATCTGAAAATTGCTTTTTGAAAACATCTTAAATTTCAAAAAAGTTATATAATAATGATCATTGCTGCATTCCACAATGGACGATTTCAGGAAGGTTCAACTCATAATAATTGACAGTTTGTACAGCATCGCAAATTAGCGAACTGCCTACGGATGTGACAACACCAAACGCTAGGCTACGCAGCTACTAGCCTACTTTGCAGATGATTGTGGAAACCACAACAGTATGATCAAGAAAGTAAGGTTACAAAGTTTTCCCAAAATGTACCATTGAAGTCAGTGGCGGATCGCTACATTCATTGATTAAACCAAGTAAACAAATGGGGGTTTGTCAAATACCCCATGGTTGATTTCAAAACGTATTCAATAGCCTAATGTAGTTCACTAACGTAACAAAGCTACAAAAGGCAACATTGAATTACAAATTAGCTTTTTAGATGCGGGGAAAAGCAGTTCAGAGATCGCGGAAGCATGGAGGAAAGAGTAGCTAACCTAGACCTCAAAACTGATCTACAAATCACGATCATTCCCCATCGAATAAAAACTAATAAAATGTGTGCAATTGTATTTTTTTGAGTTAATAAAATTATATGTATTGCATCGTAATGTTTTTATTTAGTCTGTCCGCTTACGAAACGAAAATGAAATCTCCGGGTGCCACTCGCAGGCAGCACACGCAGTCAATGCATAAAAAAAGTCATTCATGAACAAAACAACAGTTTCTACAGCCTCTGCTTGCAACCAATATTCAGAGCTGAACAGAAAGCCTTTAAGCCTTATAAACCTGCTACTGAACACATCAGGGTTCTTCATACACATTTTGACCAACGGATTTCCATGACTTCAAGCCAAATTTGAATGATCAAACATTCTTTGATGTCACGGTGTATACAATGAGTGAGGACAAAATTAGGTATTGAAATGAACCATGCTAATTCACATTTCTCCGAAATTATAAATGAAAATGAAGACAATCCCAAAATTTGGTTTTGTCATGGAATGCCTATCAGCCAAAATAAATTTATAGATGTTTATTCTTTTGATCAAACATCTATAAATTTATTTTGGCTGATTCCATAACACTGACACATATCAGTAAGAGCTTTAGTAGGCAGCAGTGTAGCTACAGCACACATTGCTTTCCCTTGTATAGTGCAAACTAACAAACATTGGGCAAATTTTAACAAACGTCTTGCGTCAATTTTGGGATTTTCTTCATTTTAATTTATAATTTCGGAGAAATGTGAATACGATAACTGGAAAGTCGACGACTCATCACTAAGGGGCTACCGTAGGTAATTAATCGTTGAACTGAGTGACGTATATTAGCTGGTCAGCTGCATGCTTCCTGTTACATCACGTAGCCTACATGAGGAAGGTGCTTAGTAAATTTTCCTTAAAGATTATATTAAGTTTATATCAAAACAGCCATGCGTTTCAGTTCCCCCCCCCACCTCCCCAACATATTTCATGTTGACAAAAATATTTTAAAACTTGATTTGTTTTAGACATTAATGGGAAACACAATGTTAGACAGGCTGTTCGAAATGACAATTCTTTTGAATAAAGCCCAGTTGTGATTTAGCCAGACATTTGTCAAATAAGTTATAGGCTAGCAACCACTTTTATAGCCAATATCGGCTGAATATTGACTTAACTAGGTGAACCCTCAATATAATGTCTGAATGTTTGCATTGCAATGACCACGGAGATAACTGATGTACCGATATAAACAACCATTTCTAAATCATAACTCACCTTATATGGACATGCTGCTTATAATTGGCCTGGTGCTGAAAAGCGGCCGTTCCAGCCGCAAAGTTGGACGTTCTGCTCTGCCTACACTCTTTGGCTAAAGCATGATTTGGGGTAGGTTAAGTCATAGGCGATATGTGAATTGACCAACAACTGTTTTAGCTGCGTTTGATAGTGAAATAGTGACAAGAATGCATATAAATTTTAATCTTACAAGAAATATTTTAGGGTCATTTTTTGCTCCGGAACCTTGTGCTTTCTGGGGCAAAATAGATTTATTTGGGGGCATTTTTGGCTTTGCCCTGTAGTATATTTCCGATGCTGGGCTAATGACTAACGTTAATTGATAAATAGCCTATCATAATTGTTTACTGTGTCTATGACACGGTGTTTCCTTGTTCGCTAATCACTCAGCTAGCCAAGTAGTAACAACAACATCAATTATTACAGGGCTGCCAACTTGTGTGTGAGTGAGGGTTGTCCCCAGCGAAGCAGTGCGAGTTCGGGAAGAAAGTCGCTAATTTTAGGTGCACTTGCAACCACTTATCTCGGGTTCAAGCCTGATTTTTGCCCAATTTTCCTTCTGGTTCTCTGTAGGCTAAAGCGTCTTTGTAGCCTAATAGTTATCTGTAAAAAGCGCAATGTAAATAAAATTGAATTGAATGATGCTTTCTTGTACACAATTTAATTGCAATGCGTGAGAACCAGTTGTGGAGGCCTGAGCAGTGCCTGAAGTGGGCTGCTCACTTTCCAATTTTCAATGTCTGCGTCCAGTTGGGAGTCTTGCAACTGTCCTCGCTGGGATTTTATTGTCCGTCTCTTATTTTATGATGAACAGTAGGCTACTCATGCACTTAAACTGTCACATTCTGAGATTTTATGGGATTCATGGAATTTCAGTGACTTCTGACAGTCAGAATTGCCAGACTATATTGATAAATAGCACATTAAATAACTGCGAGGTGCAAGTGTTAGAAGGAATTTCTTTTTTTAAAATAAAACAATGTTAAAGTAATGCATACCATAGCTTGCATTTTAATACATTTAACATAACGTATTAACATTATTTGTACATTTTGGTGAGAAAGTACGTTGAATATTTTTACTTTAAATGTCGTAGCCTATGTGTAGCTTAGCCTACGGTTTTACAGAGTATAGCCTAAAAGCTTGACCATAAAAAATGTCAACATTTTAAAAAGTGAGAACTCCTGTTATCCCAATTCAAACACTGCTGCATGATAATGAGCGAAATGGCCTAAATGCATGACACTCACTCAAGGTGAGAGTTGGCAGCCCCAAATCAATGGCAACCTTCTCTTCATTATTTCAGAAATGTAGCCAGACAAACGGAGTTACACTTACTATGTTATTATGAAAAACAATACTGACAGCGAGGCTACGCATCTACATTTTAAGCAGACTATTGTTAGCCTTATTTGCCAACTAAGGTTAATTTAAATGTTCATTTCAAACAAGCGATATTTAAAAAAAATATATATATATTTTTTTTTTTAAACTGAAGTGAAGGATGCAAGAACTTCAGAACATTTTAATGTTATTTTCAACAGCAACATTAACGTTACACCCAAGCTACTCTCAAATCGTGTGGCTTCACGTTCTTCTTCATTGAGCGATAGCGATAGCAATGAGCCCTAACGCAGATCTTAGACGTATACATTTTTTTACGAGACTAATGTTAATGGAAAACTTGGGTAACGTTATAGACAGCTAATGTTAAAACGCATTTACCTTCATAATCGCACAGGTATGACACACATAAAGCCTTTTTAGAATTTACTTTTCGTTGTAGATCGGGTTAATCTGTGAACATCGTTTATTGTTAATGTGGGGAGTTCAAGTAAACAGCGACTGAAAACGGGTGCCTCTGCCATTTCTCTTCTAATTTGCTAGCTTCCGCCTCGACCGGAAGTAAGCTGGCCTGTTTACAGAGGTTTACCCGATTGCAGAAGTTGTTCGTGCATAGAGCCTATTAGCGGAGTAATTCTTGAGTTATGGGAAAAAACGTCTTATGAGGTCACAGTGACCATGACCTTTGACCACCAAAATCTTTTCAGTTCATCCTTGAGTCCAATTGGACGTTTAGGCGAAATGTGAAGAAATTCCCTCAAAGCGTTCCTGAGATATCGCGTTCACGAGAATAGGACGGACGGACAACCCGAAAACATAATGCCTCCGGCCACAGCTATCGCCGACGCGGAGGCATAAAAACACCTGTAGCAGAATATTTATGGGGTGTATTTGTCAGGATTAAGTCAATTAAAGATGATTTTTCTGGGCATCTAAAATTTGGGCGTCAAGCAGTCAATCAGTTGGGTAAAATTCACTGATGTGCAATGGGCTTTAAAATAATCGGACACCGGCGTCAAGCAATCCCAATTTTGGTCACCGACCATGACAATTTAATTAAAATTAAGATTGGATAAAAGCTGCAACAGGGTGGGTAAGGAATCACTGACTGCAGACGGCGGCCTATAACAGCCGACGATAGTGATGGTGTGTCCCTTAGTCACTTCAAGATGTAGAGCTAAACATTCTAACTGCTTGCTGACAGTTTAAGAGCACAACGTTTGTGCTGTAAATAGATTAGGAATAAATGGCGATATTAAATCCGTCAACGGAGATGTCCTTATCTAAAACAAATTTACTTAATGTCATAGAATCAGCCCATATTCGTAGCATATCTAATTTGGGGATTTGTTGCGTTTCCACAGTACTTGACTCACAAATGGCACATCTTTCAGACGGCAAGAGTTTGGTCCTGTTCTTGAGAGTCTGTTTTTTTTCCAAACCCAAAATGAGCCCATACATCGATTTGCACTGGGTGATTAAATGTCGGCCATGCTGGCTAACTCCATCCTCCGGTGTCTGCCAGCCACTCAGCCAGGGGGTGGGTCTAGACAGCATGTGCGCAGCCTGCAGGTATGCAGCGCTGTTAAAGACGTACATACGTTTTCGCCGCTTAAAAACACAAACACAGAACATCTATACGTAAATCGCGCGAGAGAATATCGCGATACTCAACTGTACCGACGTATCGATGAACCAATTTAAAGCACGAAACAGTTACCGTCATTAATAGGGATGGGACATTATGCTTAGCTCACGATACGGTTCGATACACGATATGGGGTTCACGATTTCTAAACAACCATGATACGATATAATAAAAGTTAATTGACAAGTATGACTGCAGAATTACATGCTTATTTCTGAGCATATGTACTCATATTTGAATTAACACTGGACATTTTACTGTGTAGCAATGGCTTGCATGAACATGTAGGCCTGAATTAAAAATGTTGTATCATTACGAAGTGAAAATAACATTATATCATTATATTAAAGTTTTCTAATATAAAATAAAAGATTACAAAGTAGGGATGGGCATTTTATGTTTTTTTTCCCCAGTTCCATCGTATGATGTAAGCTAGCTTCTCCATCAGTGACTCGTTGAAGTGGTGAAGGCTGTCATGCGGGGTTGCTGTAAATCTGTGTTTCCACCCAGCAATGATTCCTTTTTTATGCTTTAATAGCACATGCGACCACATAGTAGTAGGCAAGCACTTGGGGTGGTCTGGTAAGCTTCTTAACGCCACATAACTTGTACTGCACAGTGTCCTTCTATTTACTCAAAGTATTTCCACACATCGCTACTGTGGTAGGGGGGCGTGGTTTTAGGCGCAGCTAGCAAGAGAGAGAGTGAACGCGGGTGGTTTCGGGAGCCGGCACAGCAATCAGGCAATTGGGGATGATTGATTATAGGTTTGGTGTTATCAATTAACCAATTGCCTTGATTGTTCGACAGTGAGCCTGAGACTTGATAAGGAGCCCGCGGGGAGTGGAGCGAGAGAGAGGACTGGACACAGGGATGTGTTGTGTGTGTAAAGAACACCAAAAGAGAAATAAAAGTAAAGTTCTCTGGATTAACGGACTGCCGTGTCTTATTCCCGAGCCATAAGAGCTCACTTCGCCACAGCTACGTTTAGCCGCCATAGTGCTCCACTCCCCTTTTCATACACAGTCCCCCACATTTTAAGGGATGAAAAGTAATTGGACAAATAACAAACCTAAATAAAGTCATCATATATATTTGGTTACATATTCGTTGCATACCATGACTTTTTGATGTCTGTGACCCAAGAACATCAAAACACTCTTCATATCTTATTTTCTGGCACTCTTACAAGCGATAATATAACCTCTCTGCTCTATGGGAATTGGGGTGGAGGCTAGATTAAGCTGTACATTACGCTGGAACAGCATGGTTGGCTCAATGGCTGTAAGTCATCAAGGGTCTGAGGTATCAAAAGTGCCTCAAACCATCACTCTGCTTCCCCAGATATGCAGTCGATATGGATGGATCACTTTAAGGGTGGTTTCTCCCAACTCATTTTCCTATTGTACTGTATGGATAAACAACCCTTAAAGTGATCCATCCATATCTACAGCATACCTGGCGGCAGAGTGATGGTTTGAGGCTCAGATACCTCAGACCCTTGATGACTTACAGCCAACCAGGTGATCCAGACTGTTCCAGGGTCATTTACATCTTAATCTACCCCCCTTCCCACCCAATTCCCATATAGATCCATTCAAATGCAGAGGTTATACTATCACTTGTAAGAAAAATCTTCTGATGTTGTGTCACAGACATCAGGAAGCCATGGCAAGAAAAGGACATGCAACCAAATATTAAATACAATGACTTTATTTAAGTTTGTTAATTTGTCCAATTACTTTTCATCCCCTAAAATGGGGGGCTGTGTATAAAAAGGGTTACAATTAGGGATGTTAACAATCAATCGACTATCAATTAATTGCTAATAAGAATTTAATCGATAAGATTTCAAATTAAACGATTAACTGAACAATCTGCGGTCTTGTTTCAACGGGAGTTTTTGTGTGAAATGTAATCGTGATTTAAGGTCTCCACGCGAGAGCGCCTGTGGTTTGCAATACATTGCAATACCTGTGGTGCTGTTTTGAAGTATAACTACTTTGTTAATGTAGCCTACCACCTGAAAAGCGTACATCCAACCGTGCTGCCAGGGCAAAGTGGATCGCGGCCTACCATCACCTCAGTGTTGCCAAAAAGGGACCACGTAGATATGCTTAAATGTTCTTGAATAAAAATACGTAGGTCTAGGCAAATTCTACAGAAAGTGGGCACATTTGATCCCATTAATTTTTCTGATAAAATCTCAAGGCAATCTAACATTTCTGTTTTATTTGGTCTTGCTTTATTATAAAAAGGATTCCCACCAACTTTTAGACCTGGCCCACTCATATTTTGATTAATAAAGGGGTTTAAATTTTCGGATATGTTGCTAATGTTACGTGGACAGAATTTACTGAACTTAACAAAACAGTTAAAAATCCTTGACTGTATGTTAAAATAATGGAATGTACAGACATACAGCAAATGATTACATGACCATTTCAACATATTTATGAGTTTTTTTGTGCTTCATCAACATATGGATTGGGTTTCACAGAAAACACGGGCTTTTGCTAATGTTACATGGACAATGTCTAACGTTAGCACAGGGAATCTCCGGGTTCGCCGAAGGTACACAATGTTTACATGCATTTACACACGCATTCAACGGGCATCCCAACTTTTCGTCATTTCAACACACATTTCACCTCAAATAATGTGTAGTTTTCATAATTTCGTTTCTTGAATGAGGTGTGCGTTACATGACGCTATCGTTACTTTAGTGGACAGAATATTTATTCATTAATTTCGAGAAATAAAATGAAATTTCTCTCACCCGCCGCTCCAAAATTCGTGAATCTACGATCTTAGCGCAGGCACACAAATACGATGGGAATCACTTCCGCGTTAAATAAAAGTGGATCTCGCAATGTAATACTCGCGAACGTTACTGATTGGTCACGGACAGAAATAACGTTAGCCTTACAATCGGGTTTCTATAAACCTATACAATTGGATTAGCAAAATTCTTCCCGATCATAACAACAAAGGGTTTAATTGAGTTACTTCCTGTGCATTTTAATAGTTACTAAATCCACCGAATCATGTACAGAGAGGGGTATAGCTAACGTTACTGTGATGGACAGAATGAACAGTAACGTTTGCAACTGGAATTAAGCATTGTTTTGAATGTGTGGGATATTTTTCTGTCCACTTCCGATGTATTTTCTGAAATAAAATCCTTCTAACTTAAAAAGAAAAAATCTGACAACAATGTGATTGCTTATGCAGTTACTTTATTATAATTTCTATCAAACAGAACAATATTTTTTTAGAAAATGCCAGGATTTTTAAAAAAACCTTTGATTTGTTTGTAGCATACATTATGTGCCCACTTTCTGTAGAGTTTGCCTCTATCTAGTATGCATGAGGAGCCTATTCAAAACATAATAGCCTATGTTTTAAGTTGACTGTTCTTGGCTAGGTCTACTAGTTTAACTGTCGCCTTTCAATTTCAAGAGCGATTATGTTCATGCTGCAAGTGCCTAGTGGAGCAACGGTTTCGCTTGCAACAGATGAGACGGAGCGCAATTTCGTTTCTGTTAAAGTAGCCTATACACGCCTTCATATTCTATTTTTGTTATGCTACAATAATGCCTGTTTCTCAAATGTTACAATAAATCTTTGATTGAGGAATATAACAGGCATTTTGTATTCTGTCTATCATAAGCTATATTTAGCTTTTATGTTATCAATTAATCGACGATCGTTTGTTAAGGTTAACAACTATCGATTAAGGAAATTCCTTAAAATTTGCATCCCTAGTTACAATTGCTACACGGTTCACCTGATATAGATGTAAAAACCCTCAAATTAAAGCTGAATATCTGCACTTTAACATCATAGTGACTGTTCCATATCAAATCCAATGTTCTGGAGTAGAGCCAAAACAACAAAAATTGTGTCACTGCCCAAATACTTTCCATCCCCACAGTAGTTTAAAAAGAAGAACAGCAATGACCCGCTTAAATGACCATACTGAACAACACTACCGATTAATCTCACCTAATGTGCGCACCTACGCCAATAGGCAGATTAATCACAGATTTAACGTAGCAACTTGCTACGAGTAAAAATTCCCCGGGTAGTGTACTCCTTTTAAGGAGAGGTGGCTTCCATCAGGCAAAACGGAGCCGCAAATTTGCAGACCCAAATGAAAGCAACGATTCAACAGTCTCTTGCTCAATCTCAAGAAGGAAAGAGTACGGGCTGCAGACACGTATCATATTTATGGTGGACGTGGTGTCCGCCCCGAAGTGGAGGTTAATTTGCTATACAGTCGCCTTGTCGCTCACCCTCTCTGCGAGGATGACCCATATAGAACGGATGAAAATCTTAGTTTTTTGAATTGACAATAGACACAGAAACAATCTAACAAGCAAGAAGGTCACTGTGTACATCATGTAACAAGCATTTATTTTCCATTGTTAAACAGTGCTCTAAGGAAGGCTAGCAAACTCACCTTGACAATTGTCCTCACTTGCAGCATCTTCCAGCTTCCTCTTCTTGGCATTTTGCTGAAAATGCAAACAGTTAGCAACTGATCTTGCTTGTACTGTCGAACACGCATGCTACATTTCTCGCAATGACAGCCCCTTTGTAACCAAGTATTCAATAACACATTGACATTACAGGCACACAGTATTCTCAAAAATGGTCCCTGACATCAATATGCATGAGTAGCATAACTACATTATTTGTGCTGCTTTTTTACTCTTGCAAAATTGAATTTTACAAATAATCCCTCATCGAAGCCCTCAAAATTCTTCTCAGCAACTTTTTTAAATTTTGTTTATTTTTAGTCATCACATGTTTTTTCTTCCATCCAGAATTCACAATATACTCCTGTTCATATATTTTTTCATGATTGACAAACACCATATTTTAAACACCATATGATCATCAAAAAAGTTCAGTTGTTAGGCCATTTAGCAAAGCCTGGCACTCACCGCCTCCAGCCCATCATGGCTGTTTGTGAGAAGAATGGGGTCTGGCACTGTCAAATTGATCTCAGAGTGGATCTCTTTCAGCTCATGGATGTTTAAGATTGGGTCCTGCAATAGTGTAAAATTTTGATAGTCAACAGGACTGATAAGATAAGTGCTGTTAGAGTGGTCCTTGTATCTCCATTTAAAAGGAAAAACGCCTAATCCACGAGTCAAAGCAAAAATTGACAAGTACAAAAAAAACCCTAAATGACATTACAGATTCACCCTTAAAAAAGTATCAAAATGTTATCTTACTGATATGATGTAACGAATATACCACACTTTACTGTTATTATTGAGTCTGTATAAAGAATTACAAAAAAATTAAGTGGCAGCTGGGTGGACCAGAAGCATCAGCAACAAGCATGTTTGACAAATGCAAATCACACACTTTCCATGATGTATTATTTTACGTAAGCCACCTTAGGAACCATTTAAATGCTAACACTCAAATGTGACCATATCAGAGAACATTTTTTCCTTGGGGAAAAAAAGTGGCTTACCTTCAGGAAATGATCAAGTTCTAACAACTTCTTTGGGAAAAAATTTGCAACCAAGTCTTCCGCCTAAAATTAAAAAATATATGCAAATCGGCACAATATAATTTCGACTTTTTTTGCATTTACTTTTTACTAAGAAGTCGAATTGGTTTCTCACCTCTCCTGTGATCCGTTCCCTGAACGCATCAACCTGCACAAAAACAAAAAGAAACGGCAAGGAAGTATAGCTAACCTTACAACTTGAGTAGAAATGTTTGTGGATAAACATGCAAAATCCATATGCACCGCTATCGGAGAATTCACAGGATGCAGGCCGCTACGCGGATCACCGGCATTGTTTAAATTCGCGCGATTTCATGCTGGAAAAAAAATGTTTTGCTCAGGGACTGGTCCGTTTTGAGCTAATGTTACAACCTATTCTTCTACCGTCTATGGTTACAACACTTTCAACTTCAAAACAAGTAGCCACACTTTAAACTGCCCGGCGAGCACGACGAACGTTAGTACAATGCAGCTAGATTCAGTTTGTTTGTGTTAGTTCCTGTAAACTATGTAACTAACGCAAGTACCTTAGACAGCCAACTTTCGGCAGAAACGGATAACGTTGAACAACTGGATGGCTAACGTTAGATGAAAAATTTTAAAACTGCCAACGTTAACGAACGTTACTATGCCATACATTTTAGCTAGCTAGGGTGGCTTGCTGCTTTGTCAGTTTGGAAGGGAACAAGCTAACGTTATACTGTCAAGATCACCATTTCTGCCAATATAGAAAGTGGTAACGTTACACGCTGAAAGGCACCTGTCTC
The DNA here is from genome assembly GCA_022702515.1 of Ilyophis sp. 1 JC-2022. Taxonomy (NCBI): domain Eukaryota; kingdom Metazoa; phylum Chordata; class Actinopteri; order Anguilliformes; family Synaphobranchidae; genus Ilyophis; species Ilyophis sp. 1 JC-2022. The sequence goes on along the minus strand of CM040405.1, from coordinate 115,210,957 downwards.
GCTGACGAAACATCAGTGCCAAATATATTTAGCGAGACGTAATTTAACTGCTAAGATTAGTTGGAAAGATCGCCGATAATTGATGGGTAACGTTGGGTAAGGGCGGCAGTGTAGTATAATGGTTAAGGAACTGGCCTTGTGACCGAAAGGTTGCAGGTTCGATTCCCAGGGAGGACACTGCTGTTGTACCCTTGAGCAAGGTACTTAACCTCAATCGCTTCAGTATATATCCAGCTGTATAAATGGATAATATGTAAAAAATGCTAAAAAGTTGTGTAAGTCGCTCTGGATAAGAGCGTCTGCTAAATGCCTGTAATGTAATGTAACGTTAAGATATCGCTCCAAACGTTACGTTACCTAGCTTACGTCACCTAGTTTACGTCACCTAGCTTACGTTAACACGTCTGAGGAGCGGACAGTCTGTGCGACTCGGTTATTTAGCGAGCTAGTTAGCTAACGTTAGACAACAAAAATCCAGAAACATGACACGTTACATGATTCGGATGCGAATTGTAGCTAATTAACCAACTTTACTTTCATTTTCAAAATACTTATCACATTTGACTAGCCCAAAGTTTGCAACACGTTTAGGTAAACGTTAGCCAACAGCTGCCAGTTAACGTTCACTAACGGTAGTTATTTTTCAAAAAATCCTTGGCACGTGCGAAAATTAGCATTGCTCGCTATGGCTAAGATGCACTATACACACAACTTGGATAGCACTAACGTGAAGCCATAAACAATTTTATCACTATTGGAAGAACAGTTTATAACGAGGCCATCTAACGTTAGATAACCCAGTAACGGTACTGGTTGCTGCCGATTATCTAACTTAGCCATGCGGAGGTAACGTTTAACATTGAGCACGAAGCTATCATCCTCCCCACCAACACCAGATGGACAAGAAGCTAACCTGCAAGCTAACAGAGTGGTAGCTTAGGTTGGAGATGGAAACATGAGTCAAGTGTCCTGATGGGAAATCGTGTGTAGCCAAGCTAGCTAAGCTAAGTTACATCACTGAAACATACGTCAATTTCTCATTTTAAACGACAAAAAACGTATAACACGAGCTAACTTAGTATCACACGGGAAAGCTAAATTAACTACAAACATGTTTACGTAGGCTAATGATGGCTAACTAACGTAGCGAGCAACCTAGATTCCCCGGCCTTGATAACAGTCTGGCTCGGGTATCTGAACATTTTGATTTGTTACCTTGGTTTTGATCTCAGTGTCCACCTTAAGAAGCGAAGACATTCTATTCTGTGACAAATCCGGCCGGTTTAGAAATATTTTTTACAAGCGGCAACTTTAACTGTATGCCTTTTTGTTTTAGCTTCTATCAGCCACAAGGTTTCACTCGAGACAGTTATGTGGTTGAGACGCAAGAAATGACGTATTTAAAGTGCGACCAAAAAAAAAAAGTCTTCTTCTTCTTCGGGGTTTTACGGCAGCTTGCATCCTTAATGTTGCACTACTGCCATCTTCTGGAGTTAGTTAACTCCTACATTGTCCGGTTTGTCATATTTTTCCTATTAGACATGTTCTCTTACGAAAGCTCATCAGACACTTCCTGCCTTGTCCAGTTCCACCACACTCCAGTATGCCCTTTACATCTCCTCCTGCTAGCCCTGCTCTCTTCATTTCCTCCATCATGTCCTTACGTTTTCCTATACATTTCCTACAGTTTACAAGTACATGTTGTCCTGTTTCTGGTGTCTGCCAATGATCACATAGTCCATTTTTGATGCTTCCCTATCATGTGGAGAGTCCCGTTCAGGTTACTGTGTCCTATTCTTAATCTGGTCATCACTGCCTCCTCTCTTCTATTTCCTCCCCTGCTTCTCCCAGTGCCCACTCTACTCTGTATTGCATGTAGATGTCTTCCTCTTAACTCCTGATCCCAGTGCTGCTGCCACTCTTCATTGATTTTCTTCCATGCAATACCCTTTCCTTCTGATTTTGAAAGTTTGATTAGAGTGTCTATGTTTTCTTTTTTAACAGCTTGTTTGGCTAGGTTGTCCACTCTCTCATTACCCATAATGCCGATGTGCGCAGGAACCCAAATAAATGTGACCACAATGCCTTGTATTATTATTCTCGAGTGCATTTTCATTACTTTAAATAATAGGTCTTGGCGTTTTTTGGATGTGCCTAGCTTTAGGCTGTACAGAACAGATGCTGAGTCACAACAGATCAGCACTCTATAAGGTTTGACTTTCACAACCCACTCTAAAGCCATCCAAATGGCAAACAACTCAACAGTATATACACTTAAGTAGTTTGATGTTCTTTTGCATACTGCATCTCTGTGGCAAGGAACTGCAACTGCAGAGCCAGCGCTGTCCGTTATTGGATCTTTTGATCCGTCCGTAAACACCTGAACATACTTTCTGTATAACTATAAAACTCATGTACTAAATCCATTTTCCTTGCCTTATTTTGAAGCAGCTCTAAATCTACCATCAGTGTCTCCATTTCCCACACAGGGGTTGTGGGCCACGTTACCGTTGGGCAGAACTCTATTCCATAGGCACAATGACCTCCACCTTTCAACTCTCAGGTATTCTACCTTCATCCCACACCTTGTTATACAGCAATAACAATTTGTTCAGACCTTCTGCACTTTAGTCCTTTATCATCACATAACATGTTTCATCCTTCCCTGGTGCAGTCATACCAGCTTTAGCCAGCGCCCTTTTTAACTCCCCCAACGTAAATGGGACACTCTGTTCATCTCCAGTATTTTCCTTTCTCCTTAAGGCCTCCATGTTTTCAGATTTTGTTTTCTCCCTGCCCCTTCTTCCCTCCTCTGACAAATTATTTGAACTTTTTCCTTATTAGTTACTGCTACTTCATTTCCATCTGTTAACACTGGATAACTCCACTCCCTTCTGTCCCCTCCCATGTTTCTGATCATCCCCCACACCTCTCCTACTGGGGTTGTGTTCCCAATCGAATCACAAAAGTTTCTCCAATATGTCCTTTTTGCCTGCCTTATTGTCCTCCTTACCACCGCATGAGCTTTTTTGTACTCTATCATATGTTGAAAGTTATGGGTTCTTTTCAATAGCTTAAATAACTTATTTCTGTTTCTCACAGCTTCTTTACAGTTCTCATCCCATCATTGTACTGCCTTCCTCTTTATTCTGCCTTTACTCTTAGGGATAGATCTCAGTGCAGCTACTCTAATACCTTTTCCTATTTCACTATCCAGAATTTCTATGGTCATATCTGCATTAATCTGGCTCAGACACTCATCACTTACTTCCTTAAACTTCTCCCAGTCAGCTTTCCCAAACACCAATTTTCCACCCCTGTCTACTTTAGTCTCTGTTGCATTATTGTTTATCATACATAAAACTGGATAATGGTCACTACCTATAGTTCCCTCTTGGTACACTTTCCAATCGCATATGTGAGCAATGTTATTTGATACCAATGTAAGATCCAGCGTTGACTCCTTTTCTGTGTTTAGGCAAACTAAATTCCTCTCATCTAACAGGTCTTCTATTACATGGCCATTATCATCTGTTTTCTCACTCCCCCATAATGTGTTATGTGCATTGAAGTCCTCACACCACACAATGCTTGCTCTATTTTGCCCTTCTATTTCTTCAAGCTTGCTCAATAATATTTTTTTGCAAGGGTTATGATAATTCACTCCCACTAATTCCTTCCTTCCCACCCATACTTCCACTACCACATACTCCAGTTCTTTTCCAATACCCAAGGAGTCCCTTTTTTAATAAATGTGACACAGCCCCCTCCTCCCCCATCTTTCCTATCTCGCCTAACTGCCACATACCCATACATAACAAAATCTAAGTGGGGTTTCAGCCATGATTCCTGAACACACAAAATGTCCGGTTTTTCCCTCCGACTGTCTATAAATTTCTTAAAATCCTGCTGCGGCAAGTTTGAGTGCCACCGCTCTGGAAGAATGGGAGACCACGCAGCAGCTTGTGAACACAATACGTTATTTTATTTTTTAGTTAGTTTTCTTTCCTTTCTGCTCTGGCTTCTCGGAGATTTCACTTCCTCCATCTCCAGCCAGCCCCGTTTGTCCGCCCGCCTCTTCCTTTTCAAGCCCCGGCTCACTGTCATAGCAATTAGAAACAATTAAACCATTATTCAATTACGGTTCCCCGTGATGCTGATTAACTTATGACAGCTGTGGCTCAGGGTCCGAGAGCCGCTCCGCTCACTCTCTCTCTGCAAGCAGAGGCTAACCACGCCCATCCTGATCTCAGCGTATTGATTCTACTCTCAAAAAAGATTCTAAATGTACCCCTCCCTAAATGTTCAATCACAGGTATAAGAGTTATTTATTAAATCCTACAATGTAATAGCAGTATTTTCCTCTTTTCCTTATCTGTTCTCCTTTCTAATTTCACAATTAATATTTATTCAGTTTTTTATTAGTATTGCTATATTTAAAAATATGTTTTAATATAATACAATCCTTTATTGTTCTTCAATTAATGTTATTTTGTTTCGTAAAGTGAGCTTCTAGTATAAGCCCTGTAGGGTTTCCAACCTCTCTAGCATATTTCTGCAAATTACGTTGTGTACTTACATTTGTTATTTTCGTGCAAATAAATAAATAAATAAATGTGTTTTGAGAGTGTGGGATTCAGTAACATAAGGTCGCTACTCTGGTTATTATATACTGTACCGTACATGTACTTTCTTGAAGTAACGGTAAGCCTATATGAATACGAAAAGTACAATATTGGTAATGCTACACTAACAAATGTGCAGCAAAAAGTTGCCAATTCTCATTCTTGACTGCTTCTGTAATCCATCTGCCTTGAGATAAATTAGGGAAAAAATTTACCTCTAACAGGCCTACATAGAATCTGTTGACTGAACAAAAAAAGTGTATGAAGAAATTATAACAAAAAAAGGCCTGTCCAAATATAGGTAACAATGTTTTATTCAATACCTTATTCAACTATATTTGTAATTATGCCATATTCTATAGAAAAGTAGATTCAACTTTGTTATGAGGAGTGGTTTGTTTTTGCAACAGCTTAAGTGTAAAATCCTAATTGGACTGTTGTCCAAAACAAGTGTCCTCTCCAGAACATTTGGTGTGAGCATATAGAACATTAAGGTAGGACCACCAAATGATAACTCATTCATTTATTTCAAAGTATTTGGATGTCTTTTGATGGGGGGAAAAAAACTGTTACCTAATCAATATTTATCTTCACCATCCTTGTGATCAGTAAGACACCTTATCAAGATCTGAAGGAATGACCTGCTGTCCGTCATTGTGTTGAGAAGTGGAGTTTTCCCTATCTCCAGATGGGAGTGTGTATAGCCAGGCCTCTGCATGTCACATTCCAGCAGAGGGGATCACATACAAACAACCCAATGCCATAATAACATGAAGGGTATTAACAATTAAACAACATTAAGCAACACAACCTGGGTACAATGCTGTACATCCATTGTGCTAATTGTTGTAAGATTAAATGTGATTGAGATTAAAGATCTAACACTGTTATTATGGCTATGGGTTATTAGATGTGGGTGGTCTGGTCTCCTGAACAAAACAGATAAATTATACCAGCAATTAAGCAAAGAGAACATTTTCAGAATATTTATTTCACACAATATGGTGACATTCACAAAAGGTAAATAAACTGTAGGACTATTCCCCTCCACCACCATTCAAGCCACAATAACACCAGGTTATTTCTGTCATTTTGTATGTTTATTGTTAAATCAGAAATATATGAACAATGATTGGTGACAGGTAAAAGGAAGACAACATGTTGATATTGGAATACATCTTATGCAAATACAATTCTATTTATCCATACATTACCATAACTGGCAAGGAAAATGTCATCTTTCTTGACATTGTTCCCTCAAAACACATAACGACTCCCAGTATCCCAATGTCCCTATATGTACTATATTAGTTATTCAGTCATACAAACTCAGTTTACCTTGTTAAAGACATTGAATGGCATTCAATTCAATACGTTCATTGTCAGGGTCCAAAAGGACCACATGCTGTCATGTAATTTTAATAAATTATGAACACTGACATTATGAGTAGCTGAATCATGTATGCTATGTAATGTTTTAGTGTGAAAAGAAATCTCAACAGACTGGTCAAGTAAATGATATATACAGTGAACAGTGTAAGGATCTGAGAATTGTGTGTTATTTGTATTTTTATTTTATTTTGTAGTATTGTTATTCAGTGCCATTCTGTATGTATTGTTTATTCGGTTTTGCCTAGTTGTCCCGTGTCTGCTTGTATACATCTGATTTCGCACTCCCTGTTTACGTCTCTGTACCATTCGGGTGATCTCGTTGGTGTTCGGGTTCCCTCTTGCTTCGCACCTGTCTCTGTGCACTTAGATTTACTAATTACCACTAACATACTAACGATAGATTAGATCTACTAACTCCACTAACAAACTAATTTGTATATAATTACTAATTGTACCCACGGCAGGGGTGTGTATAGTTACTAATCTCACTAATATATTAGAGCGCACATTTTCACGCTGTTCTGTCCTTGTTAATCATTCTCAGCTGCATCTGATCTTCTCTCCCTGTTCTCTTAATCTATGCACGATTTCCTGAAACTCCAGGTCATCTGTTATCGTGTATCTGTATGGAATCCAGTCCGCATTTTCCCTAGTTGTCTCCGTGATTGTTTCATTGTTCCCAATTGTTTTCAATTGTCTCTCGTTTTGATCCCCGCCTCTTCACACACCTGTTTCCCTTTGTGTCCTTTGTACCGTGTGTATTTAAACCCTGTGTTAACTCCAGTCTGTGTCAGAACGTTGATTTACTTATCCTGTGCCTGCGAATTGTTAAAGCCAGAGATCTGCTAATTACTTCCGAGATACCCTTTGCCCGACTATTCTTTTGCCTAGCCCTAGTCGGTCCTGTTTTTGTTACGGTTTTGATTACGCCTGTTTTTGACTATTCTCCTGCCTGATCCCCTGACTTTTGGTTTGCCCCTGATTACCCTTTTGGATTCTGTTTTTGTACCTCCCTGATTCTGATCTCCTGGCTTGACTCCTGCACGTATAATAAACAACGTATTTTGCCTTATCCTGTGGTCTGCGTCTGGGTCCTACTTCCGAATGTAACAAACAGTGAATATTCTTTTCCTATGTTTTGGCTCTGTACTCCAGCACTTTGGATGTGAAATGATACAACGACTGTGAGGCTAAAGTACAGACTGTAAGCTTTAATTTGAGGGCATTTCATCCATATTGTAACTGAAGAAGGCCAGAGTACAGGCCTGGCATAGCATCACCAGTGAAGATACCCAGCATCTGATGATTTCTACAGCTCGCAGACTTCAGGCAGTCCTTGCATGCAAAGGACATGCAACCACCAAGTATTATTATTTCATAGCAACATAATTAATGATTAGGATTAATACACTTTCCCTTTATGTCACAAGAAATATCTTCAATGCATTAACTGTACAACTCAAAAAAAAGCCCCATGAAAGAGACATTTCTCATTTATATTGGTACAGATATTCTGCAATAAAATATGCTTTCGAACCACCACTCAAAGGTCTATGAAAACATGCATGTAAGTTATGATACTTAACATAGCTACATACAAGTGCAGCTCAAAACATTTGAATATCGTGAAAAGTTCAATATTTTTTGTCACTCATTTCAGAAAGTGAAACTCATATATTATATATGTCATGGATCATGCCTTTATTTCCTTATCTCCGCATTTTGCATTCCTTTTCTCATCTACCTGTAAATCTATCAGATTTTTTTGTGTTCCGCTATGGGTTTTGCGTTCGGTGATTAATGAGTTCACCTGTACTGCATTTCCTCTCGCTATTTATTCCCCCTCATCCTCCTGTTCTTGTTGCTTCCATGTTATTTCATTTGAGCCGGTAAAGGTATAGGAAATTGTACTGCTATCGACCGCTTTGCTTCTCAACACGGGACTTGTTCGCAGTACAATTTTAAAAGAATGCAAAGTTATCTTTTCGCTCTTATTTCAGAGCAGAGGGTTTTAGTTTCTTTGTTTTTCCACTCATACCTACGAGTGCTCTTACTCTAAGCCTAAGAGTTTCTTTTCTTTCAGTTGTTCGCTCCACAAACTTTCTTTGTTTTGCTCGGATATCGAGTTCCTCGTTAGATAAGCGTTACTGCTTATTTCTTTGTTTTGCTCGGATACCGAGTTCCCCGTTAGATAAGCGTTACTGCTTATTTCTTTGTTTTGCTCGGATATCGAGTTCCTCATTCTTTCACGAGGTTATTTGTGTTCCCCTTATTTTCCCCTTTTCCACTACGGATTATTGTCTGTTTCAGTGGTGTTCATAGGAACACTTTAAGATTTCCTATCTGTCGCACCTGGACCTCCAATATTTGCTCCGTGTCTCTGGCACAGAGAACCACAACAGAACATGGAAGCCAAAGGGGAGGGGCCAGAGATAGATCCTATTATTCACAGGGTCCTAGTCACTCAGGAGGCAGCCCTTGCTGCCCAGGGAGAGAGTATTCACGCACTTCTGGTTTCTCAACAAACTCTGCACGACCAGCTACGCCTTCAGGCGATCGCTCTGCAGGATCTGTCGGAGAATCTCCGAACTCTCTCTCTCATGACCGGCCCACCTTCAGTTGCAGAAGCACCCACACATCCTATTCCTCCCCCACCTCCACCTGACGCTAGAGAACCAAAGCTTCAGCTTCCGCTGCAGTATAGCGGGGAGTCGGGAAAGTGTCAGGGGTTTTTAACTCAGTGCCTAATTTTTTTATTTAATTCAGCCCTCACGCTTCTATTCGCAAGATTCCCAGGTAGCATTCATTCTCTCACACCTAACCGGGAATGCTCTTGCATGGGCTGACCCACTTATCAGGGCTAATTCGCCTATCATGGATAACACAGATGGGCTTATGGCGGAGATGGTGTCAGTTTTTGATCAGGACGTTTCTGGCAATGAGGCCGCTATGCGTTTGACCCGTCTTCGTCAGGGCTCTGACACCGTGGCCGCGTTTGCTATCGCGTTTCGTGCTCTTGCGGGGGTGACAGGATGGGCCGATGAGCCTCTTAGTGCACTGTTTATAAACGCCCTGGCAGAACCAGTAAAAGATGCTCGCGGGTCTCGAACCACCCGCTACGTTCGGTGCCCTGGTGTCCACCGCCATTCGGTTAGACAACCGCTTTAGAGAGAGAGAAAAAGAGGGGTTCTAAAGGTTTTAGATATCGTCCTGCTAATTACCTTTCTTCCGCCACGCCAACGCTGTCTCAAACCCCTTCACACTCTCAGATTGAGCAGGAGGAGCCCATGCAGGTCGATGGGTCCTCCATGCACGTAACAGGGGACGCTATGTCCCGGGAATTGTGGTGTAGGTACTGTAAGGGGCGGGGTCACTTAAAGGAACAGTGTCCCAAGCTGTAAAAGGCACATTTTACAATAATGTTCTATTTGTGTACTCACAAATACACAAATGGAACACAAATAAAAGGTAGAAACGCTTGTCACTATGGCAGCACCCCTAGCCAGCAATAGAAATCCGACAAATTAATTTTGTATTGCTGGCTAGGGGTACCGCCGCAGTGACAAGCATTTGTACCTTTTTAGTTACTTTTTGTAAAAAAATAAAATAAAAGAGAGTGTATAGATATGCATGAGGAAACTAATCACACACCATAGTTGTATAGCCTCAATCATGAACAAGATTCGGTGTATTATCTAATTTGTTCAGTTTTGAGATCAGTACTTGACAGAGGTAATTAAACTCAAAAGGGGCCAGCATTGAGTGTAAAAATGCTGAGAATGATTCAAAAAGCAGGAAATAGGAAGCCTTCAAGTAAGTTGATTCTCCAGGCAGTCTTGTCATTCAGCTTGACAAAATAATTATAATTTACATTTGTATTCCCCTAAACTGTTGCCGATCATCTAGTGTTCATTTTATACAAATAAGCATATATCATCAAAATCCACGTATTTTGGTGAATAACCGGAAAAATAACATGACTTGTTAAACAAAATGATATACAAACAGCTGACGCTGAACTGTAAAACTACTGAAAATAATGTCAATACACCTTGTTCACATTTAGTTAAATGGACAATTTTACGTAGTTGCATACGTAATAGAATATCAAGCAATGGAGTAGTAACTTAAACATTTTTCTGATCACTCAGATGTTCCTGAAGTAACAATGTTCAGCCCTTCTAAAGACATATCATTGATTAAAAATGACAAAATGAGAGACTTGTCCGGAACTTAATACACATAAAGACAGTGAAGGAACTTCAATTCCATGTGAACATTGAAGAAGGAAAATGTCATCCTGAAGGAATCTTGTCTGGAGCACTCCAGAAACAAACGAAAATGGGTACTTCGGCTAAATGGAGTGTCTGAGAAAGAGGGTGACGACGTGAGGGTAATGGTCATTGAGATCCTGAGTAAAATTGTTCCACTTTCAGTTGAAAAGCTGCGTGAAATGGTAGACACGGTGCATCGCCTGGGCCCAAAAAATGGCTCAAACAGACCAAGGCAGATGATAATTCAGTTTGCCATGAGAACTGTTTGTGACCAGGTTTCGGCTATGTCTAAGAACGCAAGTGTCTGTAAGGCGATGATCATGAACTGTCGATTTGCTAAAAACTTCTTTAAGGAGGACAGGGAAGCTAGGACAAGGCTATGGCCGAGGGTGGAGGAGGCCAGAAAAAGGGGTCAGAATCAAAGCATGTTTGCGAGAGTGATACGCCATCATTAATGGTCGAAGGGTGCACACTTGAGAGATAAGTTACAGCTTTTTTGCTTTATCTCACTGTTTTGTAACAGTAGGCTATTTTTATGTGTTTGTAGCCAATTGTCTGTTGGTATGGAAAATAAGCTGGTAAACTTAACGTTAGTTAGTGTTATGTGAACTGCTGTGTGAGGATGGGTATTTTATTGCTCAGTCCTGCTTTTTCCATGTATTTTGCAGTGTTTTTGCATCTGTTATTTTGTTTAACATGTTCTCTTTTTTTTCGTTAAATATCAGGGGGATGTGAGCAATCTTTCTTTTTTTAAAGGAGCAATCGAGAGTGAATTTTGTTTTTGTTGTTGTTTTTTTTACAAGATGAGGGTTTCTGTCAGCGGAGAATCAAATGCGATGGGAAGGGGGGTCAGAACAAGTCACCCACAAAGGTGAGGACCACTAGAGGAGCGTAAGGCGCTAATGGGCAGAAAAGAAAAAGGAATAAATACTTCTGGCTAAACAGCCAAATAATAATCAACCCAGGAAAAGTGGGTGAACTCGAAGACACGAGTGAGCGAGAACAAAACAATGTTTCCTGAGCTCAAATACTAGAGCTGACACGGGGGAAATAAACAGAAAAGAAAAACCTTCGGCACATGTGATAGTAATTTTCTGTTTTATCAATATAACCTGCATATAACCTTTTATCGACCTGCACAGCACGTAACACAGTAAAACGGCCGGTAAGTGAAATGAAAAATTAAACAACAAGAAGACCGTCTCAGGGAGAACAGCACGAAGTAAGTAGGAACAGAAATAGCAGCAACGAGGAATAATCCTCAACGTAAAAACTAACGTAGCTAAAGCAAGTCCCTCGTAAACATAAAGCAAAGCTTTAATATTAAGAGGTCGCTTGTACCTGACTGTACCTGGCTCAGTGTTGAGTCGATAAGACACAGAAGCACCAGAACATGTAAATGAGGGACTTAAGTAGTCGACAGATAACTAGCACAGGTGAAGCAACTGAGTGCAGGGAGAAAACAAAACCCTGAAATGGAAAGTGGAAAAAATCCAATAGAGTGCTATCGAGCCGCTCAGAGGACTAACGAAAGGCCATAGAAATAACGAAAGCCTGCATGACCATGACACAAGAGACTCATTCAGTTGAAGCTGATGTTAGATTATGGAAATCTCAGTGGGGGGATAATTTCATTTTCAGTCATGGTACATCCAAATCTGCTGGAGTGATGATTTTATTGAAACGTTTTCCTGGTAATGTGGTCAAAGCATGATGATTATGGACATTGGTTGTCTGTGGTTTTTTAAATGAACTGTTCTTACTTTATTTTAGTTAACAGTTTTAATAACCCTGCCAGTAATATACACTTATTGCGGAATTTAAGTGGTTTAATTGAAAGTTTTGAATCATTGAAAAACTTATTTTGTACAAAGTACAAATTGCAGCAGGGGATTTTAATATTGCCCCTGATCAGTGCCTCGATCGTGTTCCTTCCAGAGGCTAATGTCAAACACTTAACCCTATGTTATCTGACTTCTCCAAAAGAATGGACTTATTTGATATTTGCCGTAATATGTATCTCAATAAAAAACAGTATACGTGGCATAGGATGCCTCCAGGCGTGCCACTGGGCCGGATGTTCTAAGGGTGGGTCCCAGTGGAAATCCCGAATGAGGGAGGGGTCGAGGATAAGCTGGGGGGGGGGGGGGGGGGGGGGTTCAGCTCCTATCCTCTGGCTCGTAAACCTCCCAGTCCACCAGATACTGATATCCGCGGCCCTTGCGGTAGATATCCAGGATGCGGTGGACGGAGTAGGCGGGTGCGCTGTCGATGATCCGGGTGGGTGGAGGGGGCTCAGCAGGAGGGCTGAGTGGACTGGAGGAGATGGGCTTCATCTGAGAGATGTGTAAGGTGGGGTGAATCTTGAGGGCTGGAGAGAGCTTCAGCTTCACGGCGGAGAGGTTGATTACCGAGTCTATGGGGAAGGGGCTAATAAACCGGGGCTAAAGCTTCTTTGAGGTAGATTGGAGGGAAATGGAGGAGGTGGAAAGCCAGACCTGCTGTCCAGGGGTGTACTGGGGGGCTGCGGTATGGTGAAGATCGACCTGGCGTCGGGTACGGGTGGTGGTGCTGAGAAGTGCGGTGCGTGTCTCCTTTCAGATCTTCTTGCAGATCTTCTTGCACCGAAGATGGGCCTGAACCGACGGAATGGAGGCCTCCTCCTCCTGGGTGGTGAACAGGGGGTGCTGGTAGCCCAGGGAGAACTCAAACGGGGACAACCCAATAGCAGAGCTTGTGAGTGAGTTGTGGGAGTACTCAACCCAGGGAAGGAGTTTGCTCCAGGAGGAGGGGTTGCAGGAGGTCACACGCCGCAGGGCTGCTCCCAGGTCCTGGTTGGCCCTCTTCGTCTGGCCATTAGTCTGCGGGTGGTATCCGGGAGACAGGCTGGTGGAGGCCCCCAGGGAGTGGCAGAATGCCTTCCAGACCTGGGTGGAGAACTGGGGCCGATGGTCTGAAACAATGTTGGAGGGGATCCCGTGCAGCCTCACCACGTGTAGTACCAGGAGTTCCGCCGTCTCCGAGGCTGAGGGGAGCTTGGGTAGGGGGATGAAGTGGACCGCCTTGGAAAACCTGTCGATGATGGTGAGGATGGTGGTGTTACCATCCGAGGGCGGCAGACTGGTGATGAACCAATGTGGCTCCAAGGTCGGCCCGAGACAGGAAGGAGACGAAGGAGACCGGTGGCGGGCGGGTGGGAGGCTTTGCTTCTGGCACAAGTGGAACAGGCGAGGACAAAGGTACGGGTATCCACCTCTAACGTAAATCACCAGAAGCTCCTCCTGACGAGGGACACCGTGCGCTGAACCCCCGGGTGACAGGACAGGTGAGAGGAGTGTGCCCACTGCAGGACCTGGGAGCGAACTGTGTCCGGGACAAACAAACGAGAATCTGGGTTATTGCGAGAATCCGGATGGGTTACCTGGGCGATCTTGATGATGTCCTCGATCTCTCATGTAACCGCAGCCACCACGCAGGACAGAGGGGGGTCAGGACTAGCAGGACTGGCTTCTGGGGAGTAGAGGCGGGACAGGGCGTCAGGCTTGACATTATGGGAACCGGGTCTGTAAGTGATTGTGAAGGTAAATTGACCAAAGTATAAAACCCAACGGGCCTGGCGGGAGGTGAGGCACTTAGCTGACTGGATGTAGGCGACGTTTTTATAGTCAGTCCAAACGATGAAGGGAAGCTCTGCCCCCTTCAGCTAATGCCTCCACTCCTCCAAGGCGAGCTTAACCGCCAGCAGTTTCCGGTTACTGACATCTTAATTTCGCTCAGCGGGGGACAGCCAGCGAGGGAATTAAGCGCAAGGGTGGAGCTTGAGGTCCTAACTAGAACATTGCGAAAGGACGGCCCCTACACCGGAATCAGAGGTGTCCACTTCCACCACAAACTGACAGCTCGGGTCTGGATATGTCAGAACAGGTGCGGAGGTAAATCTGGACTTGAGGGTGGCAAAAACAGAGTTAGCTTCAGAAGACTAAATGAACGGAACAGATGTGGAGGTGAGGTTGGTGAGAGGGGCGGCGACCTGACTGTAACCACGGATGAACTGTAAAAATTAGCAAACCCCAGGAACTGTTGCTGTTGTTTACGGGAGGTCGGTCGGGGCCACTCCACGACAGCCTGGATCTTGCTAGGGTCCGGTCGTACGCGTCAGCTCTCGACAATGAATCCTAAGAAGGATACTGAGTGGATGTGAAATTACACTTTTCAGCCTTAACATAAAGCTTATTCTCCAGAAGGCATTGCAAAACCTGTCGTACAAAACCTCCTCGAGATTCTTGAAATAAAAGAATGTCATCGAGGTAATTCCCACAGGGGAAGAGGAGGGACGAATGATACCTGCAGCGAGTGAGTCATGGATGTACGTCCCCATGGAGGCTCTCAGGATGGGACAGTTTGTAGAGACAACTGGAAGGCAAGGGAGCCTCCCAAGGGAGCAGATCGATACTACAGTCGTACGGTCTGTGAGGAGGCAAAGTTAGAGTAAGAGACTTGTTAAAAACTTCAGCAAGGTCATGATACTAAGCAGGTACAGAGGAAAAGTCAGGCGGCAGTGAATGAGGAACAGGTTTGGTGCCCCCTGATGGAGGTTAAGCAGACCGGAGATAGGTTGAATGGTAGAGGGAACTCCAACTCTGGACTTGATTAGTTTTCAAATTCAAGTGAGGGTTGTGGAGTTTGAGCCTGGGCTGACTAAGGACCAGGGTGGACTGAGAAGAGTCGAGTATGTGAAATTGAATGGTTTCCCGGTGGTTGCCAGACAGGATGAGTTGGAGTGGAGCAGTAGAATGGGTGACCCGAGCGATGATTTTCCCATTTTATGATTTTATCCAGGGAGTAAGCGTTGAGTGGGTTAGCGAGTGCTTTAGTGGGTATGCCAGAACGGTGGATAAGTGAGGTGTCAATAAAGTTGGAGTCAGATCTGGAGTCGAGCAGAGCAGACAGAGACAGAAATTGACAGTCCCAGCAGAGTGTGCCAGTTAGAAGAAAATGAGACTGGGCAGTTGCAGGGGCAGAAATAGGGCTCACCTGTATGCTCAGCTTCACTGATGAGCCCACTCTTTTGGAAGAGTAGGACAGGCGAATAACACGTGACCAGACTTGCCGCAGTACAGACAGGATCCGGCTTGGATCCTTCGTTGCCACTCTTTGGGAGTGAGCCGAGTTCTCTCGAACTGCATAGGTTCCTCGTCCAGTGAGTCGGGAACCGTAGGAGTGGAAAGCCAAAGAGGCTGATGCGGGAAACCAGGGTTCGAGTGTAATAACTCAGTGGGTGAGCCATGGCGACCCGTCTTTTCCCTCATCCGGGACTGCATCCGGTTGTCCAGGGAGATGATGTCATCACAGACTGCTAACTCGTCCTTAAGCCCCTCCCTCACCATTCCAGAAGATCCCCTGGAGCATGGCGTCTTTCCATCCAGACTCAGCGGCTAAGATATGGAACTCTACTGCGTATTCAGCGGCACTACAGGACCCCTGGCAGAGGTGAAGCAGGCGTTGAGTGGCGTCGTGACCGCAGATGGTCGGAGACTTTTCACATTTCAGCAGAGAAGGTTGGGAAATGGACACTTGCGAGCAGCTGATTGTCCCAGACAGCTGTAGCCTAGTTCCAAGCGCTGCCTCCCAGACAGGCCATCACAAAGGCGATCTTGCTCTGGTCTGAACCGTAGGAACCAGGTTGTAGCTTGAACACAAGATCGCACTACATGAGGAAGCCCCGACATTTCCCCAAATCGCCCACGTAGCGCTCAGGATGGGAAATGCAGGGCTTTCTGGCCGGGAGGAGGGGCGGAACCGCTGGTTGCATCTCAGAAGCCTGGACCGACTGACTGGCGGGGAGCCTCGGGAGCAGCAGCTGGGTGGAGAGCCGACCCACCCCATCTGACCCACTTAGTCCGCGATAGAGTTCAGGGTCTCCTGGACGTCTAGGAGCAGCTGGCTGTGTCAGCTGATGACGGACCCCTGGTAGACGAGGGCATGGTGGAGTTGCTCCGAGTGCGCTGGGTCCGTGCTGGCCAGTTCGCTCTGCTGTGGTTTAGAACACTGATATGGACCCAAATGCAGGACTGCAAACTCAGGAAAAAACTCAGCAAGAAGTATATTTATTCAGAACAAATGAGCAAGACAAGGCAAACGAACAAAGGAAAACTAGGTGACGGGCTGGAATCAGGGATGGTGAAACTAACTGGGCTGGACAGAAAACTGGGCAGGAGCGAACAGGACTGAAGAAGCAGGCTGGACGGGCTGGAGCGAGGAATGGAAAAAACAACAAGTTAGGTAGATTTAGCAAAACAGACAGAATGGCAAGGGAATGTCTAGAACGGAGCTGAGACAAATAACTAACTGGCAGTGAGTGAATGAAACTGGGGAGTTTAAATAGAGTAATGAACAGGTGAGAGTACTGATTAAATAATAGGAGAGCATGCAGAATGTAAGCAGAGGGGGAGAGTGATAGGCTAAATCATAACGAGGAGAAAACAAGGAACAAAACGGGGAACCACGCCCAGCCTGCACAAACTAGGAACTAGACAGACCGGGTGAACAGAAAAACATGACATGAAACAAGAGGAATGGGAAAACAGGAGAAACTAAAGGAAGATAGACTGGAGGGAAACGGCAGATCTTACACAACGCTCTAGAATAGATTACTGGTTAGTGTCAAATATTCTTAGAAATGTGATTACTTCTTGTGAAATTTCTACCTCTCCATTAACGGAATCACTATAGTATTACTCTCTTTAAATATGTCCGTACACAATTAACATAATTCAAATTCTCATTGGAAATTCAATAGTGCCTTATTGGAAAATTACAAGTTTTGTAGTCAAATAAAGCTTTTAATTCCTGAAATCACAAAAATTGAATACATGTCCCCATTAAATAAATGGGAATGGTTTAAATATGAAGTGAGGATGATCGCCATTGAAGTAGGTAAATCCCAATCTTATTTGCGAAGGAAGAAGCAACTAGATATCATTAAAAAATGAAATGACCTCAGAGGCAAATTAGAATTGAACCTGGAAGAAAGCGTTCAATGGAATCATCTCCAATCTCAAGTAGACAAGATTTATACAGAGAAAGCAAAAGGTGTATTTATTTGTTCCAAAGCCAGATGGCTTGAAAAGGGGGAGAAGAATTCATCATATTTTTTTAATCTTGAAAAGCAAAGGCAAACAAAAAATATATACAGGTGCAGCTCAAAAAATAAGAATATCGTGAAAAAGTTCAATATTTTTGTCACTCATGTCAGAAAGTGAAACTCATATATTATATAGATTCATTACACATAGAGTGAAATATTTCAAGCCTTTATTTCTTGTAATTTTGATGATTATAGCTTACAGCTCATGAAAACCCAAATTCAGTGTCTCAGAAAGTTTTAATATTACATAAAATCAATAAAAAAGGATATTTTAAACAGAAATGTCAGCCTTCTGAAAAGTATGTTCATTTCTATGCACTCAATACTTGGTTGGGGCTCCTTTTGCATGAATTACTGCATCAATGCGGCGTGGCATGGAGGCGATCAGCCTGTGGCACTGCTGAGGTGTAATGGAAACCCAGGTTGCTTTGATAGCGGCCTTAGGTCGTCTGCATTGTTGGGTCTGGTGTCTCTCATCTTCCTATTGATAATACCCCGTAGATTCTCTATGGGGTTCAGGTCAGGCGAGTTTGCTGGCCAATCAAGCACAGTAATACCATGGTCATTGAACCAGCTTTTGGTACTTTTGGCAGTGTGGGCAGGTGCCAAGTCCTGCTGGAAAATGAAATCAGCATCTCCATAAAGCTTGTCAGCAGAAGAAAGCATGAAGTGCTCTAAAATTTCCTGGTAGATGGCTGTGTTGACTGTGGACTTCAGAAAACACAGTGGACATGGCACCCCAAATCATCACTGACTGTGGAAACTTCACACTGGACTTCAAGCAACGTGAATTCTGTGCCTCTCCACTCTTCCGCCAGACTCTGGGACCTTAATTTCCAAATGAAATGCAAACTTTACTTTCATCTGAAAAGAGGACTTTGGACCACTGAGCAACAGTCCAGTTATTTTTCTCCTTAGCCCAGGTAAGACGCTTCTGATGTTGTTTCTGGTTCAGGAGTGGCTTGACATGAGAAATGCAACATTTGTAGCCCATGTCCTGGATTCGTCTGTGCGTGGTGGCTCTTGATGCACTGACTCCAGCCTCAGTCCACACCTTGTGAAGCTCCCCAAAATTCTTGAATGGATTTTGCTTGACAATCCTCTCAAGACTGCGGTTATCCCTGTTGCTTGTGCACCTTTTCCTACCACACTTTTTCCTTCCACTCAACTTTCTATGAATATGCTTGGATACAGCACTCTGTGAACAACCAGCTTCTTTAGCAATGACCTTTTGTGGCTTACCCTCCTTGTGGAGGGTGTCAATGACTGTCTTCTGGACATCTATCAAGTCAGCAGTCTTCCCCATGATTGTGTAGCCTACTGAACCCGACTGAGAGACCATTTAAAGGCTCAGGAAACATTTGCAGGTGTTTTGAGTTAATTAGCTGATTAGTGTGACACCATGAGTTTCCAATATTGAACTTTTTCACAATATTCTAATTTTCTGAGACACTGAATTTGGGTTTTCATTAGCTGTAAGCCATAATCATCAAAATTACAAGAAATAAAAGCTTGAAATATTTCACTCTGTGTAATGAATCTATATAATATATGAGTTTCACTTTCTGAAATGAATGACAAAAAATATTGAACTTTTTCACGATATTCAAATTTTTTGAGCTGCACCTGTATAACACGATTGTGCATCAGTAATGTAATAACTGAAGACCAGGACGCAATAAATAAAGAGATTCATGATTTCTATCATAACATTTATACGTCAAAATTTTCTTCCTCAAAATGTGATGCCTTTTTTGAAAAAATTAAATATAAAATATCAAAAATAGAGAATGATCTGAAAGTTCTTATGGAGGAGGATATCAGTCTTATAGAGATGGAGTCGGCCATACGTATGTCAAATGAGAAATCACTTGGACTTGATGTTCTGACCTCTGATCTTTATAAGCATTTTTGGCCTGATATTAGACATATGATCCATGATGTCTCATGAAGAATGTATTGTAAGCTGTTTGGCATTGGCAGAGATCTTGGCAAATTTTACATGGGCGAAACCCACATACTCCGCTGTGCTGCTCATCCCACAAATGCATGTTCCTTACAAATGGGGCACCATTTAAAAGGGAAATAAACAGGCTTTCCAACAGTATAAAACACAAATTTCCGAACTTTTTGTTCGATGTTTAGTTAATTTGATCATTATTGTGGGTAAATATCATATACAAATATGCAAATGAAAAGGCACTAAAACCTCAATTTCTTTTTTTATGAATGATTTTTGAAACTATTTCAAATCCCTTAAACTAATGAAGAATAGGAAAGCTGTGAAATTTTATTATTTGATTGCTCAGTATATTCTTATCTCATTTATTTCATGATTGCTCCGTAGACCAATGTTAAAGATGTATCAATTATTATGAATATGTATATTTCTTTTTATATTTTTTCTCTCTGTCCTATGTATTTATGTCAATTTTTATTTTTCCCTATCTTGTGTTGTAAATTTCGTTATAAAAAAATAATAAAAACAATATTGACCCACGTGGGGAGTGTACGTAAAAAAATAAAGCTTAACATTTTATGCTACACTTAGAGAAATGGCAGCTATGTCAGCCAATGGACAGCGTAGTCTTACGGAATTGTCAAATCACAAAGCAAGGTAGGCGGGCTGTTTTAATTCATGGCTGGTTGATCTTTGCAGGTAAGTGAATATGGATTTCACATTCTGACATTTAAAAAACTGCGTTTTATTGTATGTAAAACAATTAAAGAAGTATTTTTACACAACACAAGGACTGCAGAGTGGAAGTGGAATATGTCCGATAGTTTCAATAACGTCGCACAGTTTTGCAAATTGCATACTTCTGTATGTTATATAGTCAACAGGCCAAAATAGTGGTCCGTTCGTTGTACAGTAGGACAAAATAGCTGTAGCTAGGTCCATGTGATGAATCCTTGCAAAGGAAGAAATATTTAGGAATCTTACATGATTAGGTAAATTTATGTATTTTTACGTTATTTCACGTAAAATGAAAAATTTGAATGGCTTGATAAGTATCTGGTGATTAGAGGCCAAAGCTAGCTAACGTTGCAAATCTATCTGGCTGGCATGTTGTACCAGCCACACATTAGATATTTAACGTTACACGCTAACTTTTCCGATGTAAAATTCATAAAATGAATTAGTAGCCTATTACATTTAGACCCCATCCGGTAATTTCGATCATGGTAGGTTGTAGCCTACAAGTTTATGAGATATTACTGATATGATATAAGGCTTCTTGCTGCTAACTATGGGATAGCAGCTAGCCACGTTAATGCTTCATAGAAACGGGTTCGCTTGCTGCACATTTCACTTACTTGTTTCCAACACACGTAATGTTACAAACTGTAATGAAAATGCATTGATTAAAAGCATGAGAAACCATTCATCTGAAGATTACGAGCTTTTAATTGGGACACGGCATTCAGCTGCATAGGCTATTGAAAAATTAGACACTATAGCTGTAACCAGCTAATGTTAGCCTTACCAAAATTTGGAAAAATATTGGCTACCAAATGAGTTAAGACTTTTTCCAGGTGTGTGTACTAAATTGGCCAGTGTCATAATTTCTATTAGCCTAATCCATGTTATAAATAAACAGTGAAGAAAAAAGTTATTCACATTAAATTATCATTCGAGTGTAAGATACAATTTGATAAACTATAGGCTACGGTAAATGGGCTACTTATGTATTGGAAATTTGTTGCAAGACATAAGGTAAAGTTCAAACATCTGTTCATCGCCACTTTTTTAGTTCTGTCAACAATGAATTTCAGAACTGGGGTGGTCATAGTTTCAATTCTGGGGAAAAATTGCAACATTCATCTGGTGTGTATTCAGCTAGAATACAACTGTCACCGAATCATTGGATTTCTCAGTGTCCTCAGGTTGTTTTTGGAATAGTAGGCTACTGCCCGTTCTGCGCTTGGGTGAGGTCTTAAATTGATGGATATATCAGGACCGGCTTTGGATTTTGGAAAACCACAGAAGATGGATACTTGTTATCACAGGTAGGTGGTGTAGCCTAATTCTCAGGTTGTTCACCTGGTGTGCTGAGGTATGACATCGAGCTGTCTGTTTAATCTTCAACACCGTTTGCATCGACTGAAGTAAGCAGGTCGATGGCAGATGCAGGTTAGGTGGGGTCGACTTAGAAGGTTAATTATTAATCAATTATTAAAATGGTTCCATTCATTTTTTATAGGTCCTGGTTTCAGGCAGCTTCAGCAGGCAGCCAACATGCTATGTCATTTTAGCGCATGGTGGCGCCACCTCAAACGTTAAGTGAAATTGCAATGGCATACATAATGGACTGTATGTGATCATGTGCCATTCCATATTGTTCAGATTATTCAAGCAGATAAGTGTGGGAATCCACACATCGGTTTTCTTGAAAAAGTAGACTTAGATCACGTTGACTAGGTTATAGAATTACATGCAAATCTACGTGTTATAAAATATCTTAAAGTTGGTTAGATGGCTAGTTTTATCAGACATCAAATTGTAATTATTAAATAAACGAAGGTAGGCTATAGTTAACATTTATTCTAAAAATAATTAAAGTTTGGTTAGGTTTTTTTATGGCTTCCGTGTATTATGACGGAAGCGGTTGGCTGTTTGGTGTGTAGCCAAGGAGTTAGATTAGCCTTTTCTTCTTGCGTTGCTATTAATTAAAAATGCTAACATTTTACAATTTTCACCAGTGGAGGGAAGGAAATAGGTGTACCCAGAAAGAGCACTGCGACACAAAAATGAAAGACAACGTGCTTATTAACGGCATGATGTGTGCCTGCTTTTGAATCGTTGCGTGCGTGTTGCCTAATGGCAGCGCTCTAAAAAACATTTCCATTACTCCACGATGGGTGTTTTGGAATCCTGCCACACGGGGTCATAATACGCGCGCGATTCATAAGGGTATTGTGAACTTGTTATGCGTAAGATATTACAGCGTTTGAAAAGCTTAAGACGAAGTGTTGTTCCGCTGGGGCGTCTTCCCCCCACGCCATGTCCCTCATACCCGCGCCCCGCCCAATAACTAGAATTCAGTGCTTTTGCCATTCCAGACAGTCAAGCACTGTGGTAATGTGTTTGATTCCCTCTAGCGGGAACTAGTTGAATTTTTTGTATATCTGACGTCCTGCCAAACAGGTATTCGTTTTTAGATGTAATAATCTGTCCCGCATAGGGCTACTGTTCTGGTGTTGGCAAATCTAATTATCATTGCCGTCATTTTCACATAGGCTAAATCTTGACCTAATATGTTTGACTTTCAAAGATTGCTTAAATAGGCTATTGAGCCCTAAGAATAAGCATCATTAATCAATTTCATAGTTTACCAAGATATAGGTCTTTCATTTAAGTGTAACTGCCGTTTAATTTCGGTATTGATGCTCAAACATTGGACTGTTGCATACCGCAAGTTAATTGGCTACAATCAGGTGGAGCCAATGGTGTTCATCAAAAAGCAATTTCAGTTCGTTGCATGGTCTGCATATTATTGCACACATTGACGGTAGGCACCTTCTCGTCGTTCTGGCACCGACACGTACGTACGTCCTCGACGTACCAGTCCTTCACTCTAGCGGCGAACAGGAGGAATGTCTCCCGCCGCGACTCTACGATACGATTCTGTGTTTGTCAGACTGGAAATCCGAGGGTGAGGAGCGAGCCGCCATTTTCCGAGCGTCGCTCTTCCAGAACAACAAAAATATTCAAGATAAACGTGGTTAGATATTGCCATATTTGATCAAAGAAAGAGTCTGGAATAACACAAAAGCGGGGAAACAATTTATATTCAAAAAACAGTCCGGACCGGAAAGGATTCCGTTTTTTCGTTCTACAATGTTAACTACCAAGCGAGGTCTGTTTCTTACTGGTTGTCGTTTCGCCCATTTCGTGATTACGAGATAAGCGCGACACGGGGGTAGTACGCAGCGGAATCCATTAGAAAGGGGTTCGACCAGAAAGAAAGGGATTGTCCGTATTAAGCTGTTATCCTTTTTTTTTTTTCTTCTTCTTTTTTCTTTTCCTGCGAACTGCGCGGGGATTGTTGCTGAAATTCCCCGGGACTCTGCCTCGTCACGTGGTAGGTTCCTCCTTTTTCTTTGTTAGCTGTAACGTTATAGCTAGCTAGCTAACCTTTAAAGAAGGAAGAACATGCCTTTTCCCCCTCTTTTGTATTTGTTTGCTTTATTCATGCAGGGGGAAAGCAAGGAGGATAGCAAGGAGGATTACAGCTAAATAAGGGACCACAGGGCAGAAAGTGTATCTGATCCACAGGGTATCACACCTGCAACCACATGGGGATAGCTTACTAGCTAACGTTAGGCAGGTTTGGCCCTAGCTTACTTGTTACTTTGTCATCATTGATCACCGTATTACAATGCAGACAAAATTAATTGCGTGAATGTTCCTGCCTTTTTGCTGTACCAGTGAATGTAGCTAACGTTAGCTGTCGTTAGCTGTCGTTAGCTGTCTTTGTATTGAGTGACTGGCTGACCCTTAAATTAACGCAACGTTACTGTCCGGCAAGCTACATGGCAATAACGTTAGATGGCTTAGATGGAAAGTGGCGAGTTACAGTAACGTCATTCGTTGTAATTATGTAGATAACCTTAAAGGTCTCCCTTTTCTGTAACGCTAACCATAAGGAAATAGCCGATGCAGATGATATTGGAAGAAGCCGTTATTGTTGCAGTACGTTAACGTTATTATGCAAAACTTGGCTGGATGGATAACCGCTTGTTTTACTTCGCTAGACAATGTTAGCGCTAATGTCATCTGTCTAGCACGATTATTATTTAAAACGGTCTGTCTGCTTTATATAAATCTGTTTGAAATGCTTGCTGACCAACGAACAAAATAGAAATTGTAGTCTTAGCCAGTTTATTTAGTTGTGTCACTTTGCTTCTTGGCTGGTGACACTGAGGTAACGTTAGCAATCACGCAAGTAGTTTTTGCAAGTTAGAAGACAAAGGTTGTAATGTTAGCGAGTTTGACGTACGCTACTTTTTCATTTTTTTGGTTTACTTTTGTGTAACGTTAAGTTACATTAATTTACGCGTAACGTAACGGGTAAACCATTCATGTGAATGGGTCCATAAACTTGAGCGCACCCCCATGTCTATAACGTTATCTGGATTACGTTAGCTAACGTAGCCTACATAATAATTGCTCTATTTTCCAATATTCTTAGTAAAGGCCTAATTTGTGTAATTTGAAGGCGCCACATTTTCTCACCGTTTGCTAGTAAACGGTGAGAAAGCAAAGCTTAGCCGGAGTAAAACGTGCCAGCCTTCGCGCCCGAGGCTAGGGCTTTAAACATGGCTCACTGCTTTGCTCGTTGATTGGAACTAGGATTGTAGGGAAATTACATTACATTACAGGCATTTAGCAGACGCTCTTATCCAGAGCGACTTACACAACTTCTTACATTTATCCATTCCTATACATCTGGATATATACTGAAGCGATGCAGGTCAAGTACCTTGCTCAAGGGTACAACGGCAGTGTCCTACCTGGGAATCGAACCTGCAACCTTTCGGTTACAAGTCCAGTTCCTTAACCATTATACTACACTGCCGCCCTAAATTAATTGACTTAGTTTGGACAGTGTCAAACGAATGCTGGTTCGTTGGCTCTAAACCTTGCACAGTTATACAGGTTCCCACACTGGAGCCATTTTAACTTGTCCACCTTTTGACGTTTTGGGGACAACAATGCCGAATCTAATTTGAGCGGAAGGGGGAGTTTTCTATAACTGTGAATTAACGTTCCATAATCTGCCTTGAGTTCTGGCGGAGCACATACTGTCACTTGCTACTGTAACGTTAGTGTTTTTATGTTTTTACATTACATTATAGGCATTTTAGCAGACGCTCTTATCCAGAGCGACTTACACAGCATTTTTTTTTTGCATTTATACATAGTATCCATTGATACAGCTGGATATATACTGAAGCAATTCAGGTTAAGTACCTTGCTCAAGTGTACAACGGCAGTGTCCTACCTGGGAATCGAACCGGCAACCTTTTGGTTACAAACCCAGTTCCTTAACCATTATACCACACTGCCGCCCAAGTTTTGCAACTTTAAGAACTTTGCTAACCAAGTAATAAATTCTAGTTTTCATTTTAGGTATTATAATTTAAATGTGGTTGTGTTAATGAACCTACGTTGAACTTTAACCTGATTGTTTGCTAGCTTTTGGTGCTATTAAGTTTAACGTTAATGTGCTTATTATGGCTATGCACCATTTGCCTGTCTAACCAGAGGCAATTGCTAAAGCTTGAATGATTTAGGCGAAATATTTTTAACTAATTTATTTCTAAAATTATTTTTGCACTGGACCTGCACATAGTTTAATGTTAGACGTGTTGGCTATTGTCCAAAAAAAGTCCCTAAACATTTACACAATGTGGTGTGTGTGTTAAGACTGGTTGTTTGCTTTTTGGAGGTTTATATTTGAATATTAAGGCAACCGTGATTTATATTTGTACTTTTTTTACTTGTGGTAGAGGCAGTCACAAGACCTTGGTATTTTTAGAAGGATCAGGCTTTGGTGATTCCTATTAAATGGTTTAAAGTACACAGACGTGAATAGGCCTACAACAGGCAGCTGAACGAGATGCACCCGATACGTTAACCGCTCTGAAGGAATTAATAGAGGTATTAAACCGTCCCCTCCTGTGTTGGCTCGTGCCCCATGTCAGCCTTTGGTACTCTTCAACATAAAAACTGATTGACCAGTCAGTTGGAATGTTGTAAAGCATGCTTAGTGGCCTCACTTACTGAACTTACTCACTGATTCACTCACTGCTGAGCTTTTTTTTAAAAAAATTTTTTTTTTTAAAGATGTAGATCTGATTCATTCAACACCTCAAAATAATCTATTAGTTCTATGTCCAGTGGCCACAAATGAGCTTGACTTTGAGTGTTTGAGTAGGAGCTTGGAAAGCAAAGAATGTAAGCCGGCTGGGTGAGTTGCTGGTAACTGAAGTAGTATTTGGCCCTGCAGTCCCCATTCTTGTAAGCATTGGTGTGGAAATGCTACCCCTTAACTCCCAGGTCTGCAGAATGTGCTTCCTTAATCCCAACTCTGTGACTGTGCATTGGAGCAAAAGAAGGTCAGTGGTTGGAAAATGTTTTCACATAATGTCCTGTCAGTAATTCTGTGGATGTTGGCGCAAGTGTGTGTGTGTGTGCTAATCATAAATATTATTTTAAATTTTAGTTTTGTCTGTGATATTTGAGGGAGATGCTGGAGCGTTGCCCTTATTTTGTGCTTTGGGGTTATTTTTGTCTTTGTGGTCAAAGGCAGTGGAAGTGAATGTAGCTGACAATGACTGTCAAAAAGATATTTAACCCCTTTGCGCAGATACCAAATTTGGTCCGTTCTCACCAGTGTAAGAAATGTATATATATATATTTATTTTTTTTAAATGGGCAAGTTTTGCCCTCACTGACTGAAATCCAGGGGCATTTTATAAATTAATGGGGCAGTTTGTGAAATGTATGAAAAAACATTACTTTATTAGTTAAACTTACTGAACCTAACTAACCTTACTGTATTAGTAAATAGCACATTATATAGTGTCAAACACATTTTATACCTGATAAGTCATATCAAAGTGTACATGTGTAATATGAGGGGGCCTGCAGCAGAAACTACACAACTAAATTTCAGTCAACCATCTACATCTACCTATCTACGAAAGAAGGGTTGGCTAATATATTCACACCAAACGCAAAGCAATTTTGGAATTAATACATAGCTTCTTAAAAATAAAATTGCACCATGAAAAAATTGAGTCAACATGGCGTAACGATGACCTGGTCCTGCTTTTGCTCAGTAAAAAAGGCTATTTTCTATTTTCAACAGAACATTTCAGCATATGTGAAATGAAAACATGCATATTAAATTCTAAATTTTTGATAATTTTCTTTGCCTTTGTTAATAATTAGGGATGGGTATGGAGAAGCGGTATTAAACTGGTACCGGCTCGTGATTGGTCAAAACCGAAATACCGATAAGCTCCTGGACAAACGGTGCTGCTATATATTTGAACGTAATTCACAAATTCATTCTAACATACCTGGCAGGCATTTTCAAATTACCTACCGTAAAATATGTTTCTACTCGGGTCCTAAAGATGACAAGTTTTAAATTTTTTCTAATGAGTTGCACGCGTCAGGCGATTTAGGTTCAACATTGTCTGTTTATGTTCTGTGCACTCCAGTCATGTGGCACTGATGGCAGACAGGTTGATGTTAAGAAGCGTGGGCTCACTTTACCAAAGCGAACGTAAACACTGCAAAATACAATTTATGTTTATAATAAAATAAAAACCTGTTGCGTGGAAGAAGAGTTATACTAGCAATCTAATGAAACGCTTACAAATACAGCATGCCATAAATCTGAAGCAGTGCAGTGTATTTGACTGCCTCAGTAAAGCGGCTGCGCTGTTCCCTTCAGTGTAGCCCTCGATCCGGCTCCCAAGCTAATTCGATTGCCCAAAATAACGTGACTGTCTGGACTTCGCCAAGCTAACATTCGTTATAAGATAAAACCATAGTCCATAGTTATTAACTTTGGAAAATAACATCGTCAGCATTTACTAGATGGCTAGCCACATAGTAACAGCACTGGACAACGATGTATTGTAAGTTAAATGACCTGGAACGACGACAGCATTCAAGTTTTGTTGCTCCAAAGCATTCTCTGTTACCTGTTCGTAATGTACATGGAATATCTTTCCTGAAAACTCACAGAAAATTTGTTAATAGTGAATATTCAGTCTAATGTTAGTTACATTAACTTACTTATTCGCCCGCATTACATAAACCCAGAGATAAAACACTCGATAGCTTTTCGGGAAATTATTCTATGTACTCGACGAACAGGTAACCGAATGACTTGGAGCAACAAGGCATTTTCTGTGGAACAATACATCCTTGTCCAGCGCTGTTACTATGTTATAAGAACGCTGGTAATCTAGAAATGTCGGCATTAGTTTTAAATGCTCAGTCAAGTGTCAGCCCCCGCTCCTTCAGGGGATAGCAGTTAAAGACAAACACCCAAGCCCAACCCATTCACCACCGCTGTATTATTTATTATTTATAACTATTATTCTGTTAGCTTCTGAGAAGCTCAAGAACTATAGTTCTTTGGTCATCTATAATCTTGTTAATCTGTTTATTGTATTTGTAGTGAAGCAGCAACAAAATGCACTACCAGACATTTTTTTTGAGCAATTGGTCCCCTCATTATACAGTTAGGTCCATAAGTATTTGGACAGTGACGCAATTTTTGTTGTTTTGGGTGTGTACTCCAACACATTGGATTTTAAATGGAACAGTAACTATGAGGTTAAAGTGCAGACTTTCAGCTTTAATTTGAGGGTTTCTAGTCCATATTGGGTGAACAGTGTAGCAATTGTAGCTGTTTTTATACATAGCCCCCCCCATTTTAGAGGAAGTCATTGGACAAATTAACAAACTTTAATAAAGTTATTATATTTAATATTTGGTTACATATCCTTTGCATTTCATGACTTCCTGATGTCTGTGACCCAACAACATCAAAAGACAATCTTATTTTGTGGTACTCTTACAAGCGATACTATAATCTCTCCATTTGAATGGATCTCTATGGGAATTGGGGGGTGGGACTAGATTACACTGTACATTACACAGGAATAGTATGGAACACATGGTTGGCTATCAAGGGTCTGAGGTATCAAACTAGCCTCAAACCATCACTCTGCTGCCAGATATGCAGTAGATATGGATGGATCACTTTAAGCGTTGTTTCTTCTAACTTATTTTCCTATTGAACTCTGGAAAAATGAGTCAGTAGAAACAACCCTTAAAGTGATCCATCCATATCTGGCAGCAGAGTGATGATTTGAGGCTTGTTTGATACCTCAGACCCTAGATGACTTACAGCCATTTCGCCAACCATGTGTTCCATACTATTCCCATGTAATTTACATCTTAATCTCGTCCCACCCCCCAATTCCCAGAGAGATGCATTCAAATGTTGAGATTATAGTATCGCCTGTAAGAGTACTTTAAAATAAGATATCAAGAGTCTTTTGATATTGTTGGCTCACAGACATCAAGACATCAGGAAGTCATGACATGCAAAGGATATGCAACCAAATATTAAATTTAAAGTTAATTTTTTCCAAATTACTTTTGGTCCCCTAAAATAGGGGGGGGGGGGGACTATGTATAAAAATGGCTACAATTGCTACACTGTTCACCCAATATGGACTTAAAACCTTCACGTTAAAGCTGAAAGTCTGCACTTTAACCTCAGTCACTGTTCCATTTAAAATCTAATGTGTTGGATTACACAGCCAAAACAAATAAAATTGTGTCACTGTCCAAATACGTATGGACCTAACTATACTCTCAGGAAACTGAAAATATTTTGATAAAATTGAATTAAATTGTTTCCTCAAACATCTTTTTGGAGAGGAGTATCGATAAGTAGTGGTGGGCAACATGGCAAAAATATATCACAATTTTTTTCAGACAGGATCATGATTCACGATATAATCGCGATTTTTTTAAAAGTTAAGATTCTGCAAGTTACTGAACATTGCAACCAAACAAATTTCCCTATTTAAGAAAATATAGCCCTACAAGGAAACAAAACCTAAAAGAATAGCACTGACCATTTAGGCCAAAGTAACCTTCTCAAACAGATTTTAATCAAGTGTGCTATTCTACAAAGTATTAACATTCAACAATAATTTTGATATGGTCTTGACTTCTATTCAAGTACAATAAGAGTGCTTAGCATTAACTCCCAAAACTAACATTGGTTTCAAAAGGTAAAAAACGGCACTCAAGTAAAGTACATTCTTGCTAAATAATATATATATATTTTAAATCTAACATTGGTTGGAATTCTAACAGTCTGGTAGCTCATTAGACACAAATCCTCAGCAAAACCAGTCAATTCACTTTCTTTTTTTGAGGTAGCAGTATATAACATTCTCATTAACATGAAAAGTAGAATAAAAATAAACAGAATAACACGACTTCAATGAGGAAAAGCCAGGTTCAAACAAGAGTATAAATTGCTTACTTAAAAAATAAAAAGAAAGGTTAATTCAAAATGTAAACGAAATTTTCTAATCTCAAGTAAATTTAGCATTAATTCTTGTTGCGGCATTCGGAGTGGAATGCCGGTGTTGTAAAAATATTTGAAACTGGGTAACTCTGCGGATCAACTATTTCGAGCAGTCTTTTAAACCCACATTTTCCATGGTTTTTATGGGAATCATATTCTTGGCCAGGTAAAATATCACTGCATCTTACCTCTTTCCCGGGCTTACTTGTCTTGTCATACGGAGTGCCTTTCTCAAATGCCTTCATTAGGGCTGAAACCTGTTTCACGGAAATGCGCGAATGTGGACGCTTG
Organism: Ilyophis sp. 1 JC-2022; assembly: GCA_022702515.1. Lineage (NCBI taxonomy): Eukaryota > Metazoa > Chordata > Actinopteri > Anguilliformes > Synaphobranchidae > Ilyophis > Ilyophis sp. 1 JC-2022. Next base: position 115,180,083 of record CM040405.1, on the reverse strand, counting down.
GAGCTACAAAGATTTTTTTTTTGCCGTGACATTTGTGAAGGACAAACCAGAGACTTGCAGCGATGGACGCAATAGCAGGCAACAACGGTAAACAACTTTCTTGTTCAATCTGTGCTTTCCTCTGGTTTGTCTTTCACAAATGTCATTGGAAAAGAGAAATTGTTTGTGTAGCTTGGGGAGCGTTTGCGTATTTGCGTGAGGTATGTTTCGTTTCGGCCCGAGTTTGTTTTTGGCCTTGTCGCATGTGGCTGTGGCTGATGCACTCACGTGAGACTTTTGGCATGCTCTTTGCAGTGCTTTCTTTTGAGGTGGTTAAATAGGTTTGTCGTGTTGTAATCTGACGTGCGAACCTTCGGGAAGGTGCAAAACTGACCAGTGAATTGTGGGATTTGAGGTTTGGCTAAAAAAACAACTGATTGCCATGTATGAGCATCAGAATGTGGAGTATCACTGTAGCACGATACTCCCGATCTCTCTGTAAAGGCAGATCATGGAGACCTATTAATCATTCACAATCTAATATAGTCATATTGCATAAGTATTGGTATCGATAAGCAGTATCGGTATCTATAAAAACCTAACGATACGCATCCCTATGAATAATTCACGTGATGGCGCAAATAGTTCACCGCTGGCTGCACTTATCTTCTCAACACCCAGTAGTGTGATAATTGTCACTTCTCTCAATTGTAGCATAATACAATGTAGCCCACTGTATTAGCATTTTTGGAGGACTGCAGCAAAGTTGTTATGCATGGCTTTATCAAATTAAAACCGAAGCCTAATAGAAGGTAGTTGAAAAGGGCCGTGAGTATGCGACAGCCAGAGCCGTCTCATTAATAAAACTGGGGGCCACCCACCACTAGGGGGCCACCGTGGATAGAGAAACACATGCGCTGTCGTTGGATATGGCTATATTACCGTAGCAGAAGCAACACAAAGCCAGGGTTGTTGTCCGTAAGCTATCGTCATACTGAAGTGCTCTGGCTATACACTCACTGATTGTAGACTGTTTTTCTCATTCATTATTCTATAAGCTATGAGTGATCAGGAAATCCATACAGTCGGAATAATTATAATTTCTTTTTTAAACTATAAGATTTGTATACAAATGTATAATATAATGCTAATCCACATATATTATTTTTATAAAACTTTGCAAGTATGATTTTTACAGATCTTTTCATAAGGGCACGTATGCTACCGTGGCTATCCCTGGCCCAAACCTGAGGCAAACATCCACGCAACAATATATCATCTTGATTGATAAGTTGATAACTTTATTTATCCCAGAGCGGGGAAGCTTGGTTGGCCGCAACATGATAAAAACAATTGGACTACATATAACAACATATAAGCTAGACTGAACTATTTCCCCTTACGTCTGATAAATTAGCTAGCGGTTAGCTTTCATCCTCGTTCTCACCAAGGTAAACGATCCAGCCGGTGACACCGTGGCCTACAAGACTACTAATAGGCCTACCTATGTATCGTTTGTGTGTTAAACGCTGCTGGCTTATCTTGCTTTCATAATATGAACTGTGATCACAGCATGATCTTACTGGCTAAAATAGTTGGAGTTGGCAACTAGCTAGCCAGCTAATAAGCTATAAACCTGGTGATCTCTTCACCCATACGAAAATTAACTATCGTAAAAAAATATAGCATGACTAAAGTATGGGCTGTAGGATTCAATTAGCTATCATCGTATTACTGTAGCTACATGATATATAAATGTTGGCCAAATACATTTGGAGCATTGTGTAGCAAAATGGAACCCAGCGAAACTTTCTGCATTGTAGCTGCTGGCAGCGCAACCCCAGCAGCTCGTGCATCTCTGTAGGCTACCAGCAGCAGGCAGTGCATCAGTGTGTGGATGGTGATTAGTACTAACTAATTAGACTTGTATGTTATTTATTTTAAATGCAGAACATTGTTTTATTTTCAATCATATTGGTGGGCTACATCAAAAATAAAATGAACCATTGCACGACAGTATGTGAAATGTGCTCAAAATGCAAAAATAACAATGGGCCTATCAATCATATTGGAAAGACAGTGCTCGAGTGAAAAAATGAACTCACATCTGCAGCCAGCGAGAACAACTGCATTTTAGACGCAAAATTGTTTACATAACGGTAACTCCCCTTCATGCGCTTTCTATAAAGTTTGCGTGATATGAGACAGTGAAAGCTAAAGCTGTCGTTACGCTGGAGTGTCGTACATTGTTAAAAGCACCACGGAAGACGAGGAATATACCATTGCTAAGGTTATAATGCACTCTTGGATAAAAGAGACAATTAAACCAGAACGAACTGTAATGAACGAGACAGGCTTGCAGAGCATGGGGGGTATTACGAGTCGACGTTTCAGATAGTGTAATTGCATTATAAAGTCTTGTATATTTCTCAAACCGATTGCACCAGACAATAAATGACCACTGCATTTTGAAAGGAACATAATGTGTAAAACCAATGGTAGGATTGTATATTGATTTCATATTTAGTAGCATATATTGCTAGTAGAATACATGGTAGAATGAGAGAATACTTTCCCTTGTTTATTTTGCATTTGAGTTAGCAGGGCTTTTCAAGGCTTTTCTGGCATACGATCAGGCGATTGTTGGGTTTATGTTGTTGCTTTGACGGAATTCAAATTTTATATGATGAATAAATATATTTATGAACTAAAACATAGACGATATTGTCCACTGTCACGCATTGGTAGGTATAGACTGGGTGGGGGGGTGCTTGTTAAATGGACTTGCTTCGGAAAAATAGTGACACTTAGAAACTACGCATTGGCCAGAAATCGTCGCGAATCGTCTACCAATAAAGTTAAAACTCAGTTTGTGATTTCCACTCATAGTTTGGCTGCAGGAGCAACGAATATCTCGCATTAGTAACGCATTAAAGGAGTTAGGCCTTCGGAAAGAAAAAATGAGGAACAAAAAAGGGAGGAAGACTTTTTGCGAAAGATGTCGTTATAACGGCATATCAGAGTACGATCCCCACTGTGCCGTTGGGTTGTGGCACACTGACGGCATGAGAAGTCAGAAGCTTCATTTTATGGATGGTAGAGAGCAGGATCTAGAGAACCAAGATGTTGGCACAGACTTGGCTGAGGTGTAGGGGCATAAAAGAGGGGGACCTCTATGTAGACGCACATTCATTTTGTGTGATGTAGATTCGTTCCTATCAGGTGGCTTTTTTTCCCTCCCTGTCACAGGCAGTGTGTCAGGGGTCGCGTAAGGCCGGAAAATTTAATTCCCTCCGGACATTCGGGCGGGTAAAAAAAAATAAAAAAAAATAATGTTTTTTACTTTGCAATATAGTAATTTAACGTTTGTAGTCTCAAAACCACAGCAATTTAGCAGAGCGGGGATTCTCGCTCCAAAACCACACTCAGAAGCCACCTGCAGGAGGAGAACGTTACGCGAATCTCAAGCTGCGCTAAAACTGAGACATTCGAGATCAAATCAGCAGCTGCTCGCTTCCATGAAATGAAGCATCGCAAATGAAAGGAGCCTATATGAATTGTTATTATTAATTTTTTTTGCCAGTTATAAAAAGGCTGTTTTTAACTGTCAGGCATAGGCTACTTGTACTTAATAGGCTATAAGCTTGATATAATTAGCATTTTTTCTCTTGTAAAATCAATAGCCTATGCTGTTCTGGTCTGACTTTCCCAAAAGCGTTGTTCGTTAACGGATCCCAATTGTCACGTGTCATTGCTGGCTCTTTTCCTTATAGCGTCTTCCGCAACTCTGCAATTTGCTTTGGAGTAAATGTTAAAATTGATATTCAAACAATATCTGTGCACTTCATATGAACGGATTGACAGTATTGGAGAAAAGGTTAATTTTGTGATTCAAGAAAAACCAGTCCTGCACACAGACTTGGATAGGTAATTGTGCCAATTTGTATTCTTCAAGGAAACTAAATCGAAGTTCAGAAGAATGGTCAGTATACATGTAAGGGATTCCATTTCAAGCTCAGAAACTGCTGCTGTTTATCATTTTGGCATCTTCTGATGATAATAATCTTTGCTCTTTCTTGTTAGAAGTGTTTTAACAAGCCTGTGTGCTGTTATGTATTGTCATGGGTCTCACCAGAGGGTGTCAGATGTCTGCCAAGAGCCACGTGATTGAAAAAGAGACTGCTAGAGATTTGTTTCCTTCTTTTCCCAGGCAGTTCAATATAGTGATGTGGCCTAGAATAATGGGTTCAGAATGTCACAGGAATGAATGCTCAGGAAATCTTGATCTTCATAGTTCGCTTTGCTTAAAGGGATAGTTTGCATTTTTTAAACCCTGGTATGCTGAGCTACTCACCACAAATTGTCATTAATTGGGGAACATATGGGAAAATATTTGAAATAACTGCGGGTATGCTATAACTGTGCACTGCTCAACTATCTACCGCAGGAACAAAGACCGTCATTGGTCACCCCTATAGCTTCCATACTAAGGGTGCAACGGATCACAAAACTCACGGTTCGGATCGTATCACGGTTTTGGGTCACTGATCGGATGGTTTTTTGGATCAGCAAAATAAAAAAGACAAATGTTTCTTTGCTTTCCATTTATTTTGCAAAACACTTAACAATGAACTTTTGAATTAATTTAAAATGAAAAACATACATGTGATTTCAATGATGCGGGAAGTTTTTCAAGGTCTTCTGCTCCTCCGCTAGTCATGACTGTTTTTGCAACCCACATATATGCAACACAAGCATTGTTTTGGTGGGGCGGGGGGCAGGCAGGCAGGCAAACACATTTTTATTTGCAAGTCATTTATTTATTTTTATACTCTGCAATTAAAATAATTTTTTTTTTTTTTTAAAGTATGTATTATACAAAAATGAGATTTGAGCAAGTAACGTGATTGGCCGAGACGCGCTCCACCAGTGCTGGTATTTAGTAAAACCTCACTGCCATTGCGTAGATGCGTTCTGTTGAGCGTTGCCTAGGAAGTATAAACGACAACAAATGGCAACAGGGTGCTAGCAAGTTGGTGAATCCGAAATAAAGAATGAGTTTATCAAAAGTTAATGTTTCAATATTTTTTCATTAATTACTAAACATTTATGTTAATATTGTTATACAAATCAATAATGTATGTATAAAAGCAATAGATCACTCGAGGATTCGTGCGTTATTGGATATAATCACTGTACCTTCGGTCTCGTTGCTGCGACGTCGCCGCAGTGATGATGACATTATTTCCAATCACGCACTCGTGATCTATTGCTTAATTCTCATTCACCATCATATTATGTGAAAATATATAACGTTCTACTTACCATGTTCCGTTTTGTAAAGCCAGCCAGAGTATTTTTTGTCTGTATACCACTCCCGATTCCACCCAGCCACTCGAGGTTTAGAGGTTTGCGCGATATCAAGCGGGGGTGGAGGAAGCGTTGGAGGGGATGAGGAAGATGGGGAAGTTGCTCTGCTTGTTCGGCTTGTTCGTGGCTGGAAAAAGTTATTTTGGGCTGATATTTATCTGCCATCTCTTCTTACAATGCGAGAGAAATTAACTAATTTGAAAAGTAGAATTTGCCTGCTGTCACTAGCCGCTAGTCTACTGATAAATGTTGAGAAACGGATGTGCAAAAGTCATGGTTTCGCAATAGCATGAGAAAACGATCATCTTACTAACTAGTGAAATGTTAGACAGGTCATGCTGGTATTTTATGGCGTTAAGATTAATAATTCACTGTCACCTCGATGTTGGCCCCATTTGACGATGATAAACGGCGCAATGTTCTTTTCAACCAGCAGATGCCGCTGTTAGACGTCACTTTGCGACGCAGTCGGATTTATTTATTTTCTATTTTTTTTAATCTATTTTTTTTAAATCCAACGTTAGTTAAGCCGGGGCCGTGTTTTGTCCAGGCGGCCTGCCTTAGCCATAAACCGCTGCGGGAAACACTGAACTGTCTCAGGGGAGTTATGACCACACTTTGCTCTCATAGTCTGAACCCATAACTACTCCACACTGCTGGCCATCATGGAGAATGTGGTTTTTTTCTTCGTTTTTTTTTCTCTGCAGGGACCAATTCAGATGATAACTTGCAGCTTATGTGTATTAAGTAAGCATTTAGTTGCATGTTCTTAAAAGTATGTTTCATTAATGGTCCCATGTCATACTATTTGAGCAATTTAATATTTTTCTACAAGTTGTACCCAACATGTTTTTTTTTTTTAAGGGCAAAGATAATGCAATATAGTAAATGCACGAATCGCTTTCAGTTGCCAATGTATGAACAGATTATAACTTTAAAAAGACCTTCCGTTGCGTATAAGAGCCTATGGATTGATTATGTAGAGAATTTGGGTCTAATTTGCTGGGAAAATCATTTTGTGAATGAAAGGTGTGACAAAAGCGCGCTCAAAAGTGCCTTCCCTCTTTCTGGCTGGCCCGCCCTCCACAGCACCATAACATAAGGGCAAGCGAACTGAACAGTCGTGTAACACAACGCTAGCTAGCTGCTGAGAAATGGAGCAGTCATCCTGCAAACGACCGGCTCCCATCGCAACACCTTCGTCGAGGCCACCAAAGGCGAAGATAAAAGTTTTATCGTCCGAAGCCCGTTTGGCCCAATGGCAGAGTGACCGAAATTGGGCAAAAACAGGGGGGAGAACATCGGCCAGCCATGGAGAGACCTACGTTTGTTGTTGGGGATCAAAACCGAGCTGGCATTCTTCTTATTGGACAGGTAACATTACTGCAAAGCATGTGAAATATATTGTGATGTTTCTGATGCCGACGTTGGCTTGGAATGTGAGAGATGTTGCTTACTTCATTGCTTTGCCGTTTAAGTTGCATCTACCTGACTATTTTGGTTAAAAAAAATACTGTGAGTGGATAACGTTAAGTTACATCGATTCAAACCCGACTCCCGGGGCTCATCTAGCTGGTAACGTTAGTTGGCTGTAGGGGTGGGGGAAAAAATGGATTCTGAGATGCATCACGATTCTCTCTTGAAAGATTATGGCTCGATGCAGAAAACTCAAATCGATTATTTAAAACTCAATTGACCTGTTGCTAGGCTCCTCCCCAAACCAGCAATTGTCCAATCATACTTTAGCAACCGTTACTATGCGTTCTAACCATGGCTAAGCGGTTCGGTCAAGGACAGGTGCACTTAAACCAATGGAAAGATTGCAGTAGCTCACTGAAAATCATTCAAAAAAACATTAATTGAGTCAGACAGGATGGTGAAGTGATTTTCTTGGGGAACCTGTAATACGTACCCTGAAAGATTGGAGGGAGGAGAAATTTGTGTCATTTTTCCAAAACTCAAAACCAGCGACTTATGCATTTGTGCTACGTTAACTTAGTTAGCTAGCTAACTTATGTAATGTTAAATGTCCCAGTGCTGCTCACAAAGTAACGTTAACGTTTGCGCTTCAGTTATTGAGACCGCACTGCTGTAACATTAATGCTGGCCTTGGAGCTAGTAAAGCCACCTTTTGTTACCACCATATCTGATTTGATCTGAACAGCAGCCAACTTCAGGTAACTAAGTTATTTAACGTTATATTGCTGGCGTTTACGTTAGCTTGGCTGACCAGACATCCTCTTTTTCCTGGACAGTTATTCTTTTGGGACTGCAAATATCTGTCCAGACGGGATTTCTAAATTTATAAAAATGTCCGGTTAAGTTTTGCTTATTCTATAAACCGTATATAAACAAACAGGTAGCCAAACAGGTAGCTGTTGTTGGTTCTTTGCATTTGTTACTACTATTGTATTAATAAAAGATAATGGAAGTGAATTTGTCTGTTTATTTTAATTATGGATCATTACAAATATGCTATGTTTTAAATATCAAGTAGTCACACAGTGAGAGAAAATAAATCATGTATAGAAATCAAACATTTTGATGCATCGATAATCGTTTTATAAATGCATCGTCGCCCTCTCAATCGGAATCGAATCGTGAGGTGCCTCGAGATTCCCACCCCTAGTTGGCTAGCTTGCTGCTTACAAATTACGTCAGCAGCTAACACCCCCATCCCCTGTCTATACTCCCCTCCGGAAAAGCAAATAAAGACGTCTTTCGTAAATCAACTCCACCATATATGTTCGAGCCGGAATCTGATCGAGGAAAACCAGGAACCGGTTCAAGAATCTCAAGCCAACTAACTTGTTATGTTTGATAAAAGCATAGTTTGCAATTAGATAAAAAAAGCTTTCCATTCGGAACTGTCTGAATGGAAAGTGTTTTCTAATCGCGAACTATACGTTTACCTATGGCATACCAAGCTACTTTCCTAGAGAGCTGTAAATCACATTTTCACTTGCACCCAAGATATTTTTGCTTATTATACTTGTAGCTGGAAAGATTAAAATGCCCTGACACAGCATATTAACCCCTTTGCGCAGATGCCTAGTGACCAAGACACCACCGCCAAGGTTTTGCTCCACTGAGACATTCGTTGCTCCTGCAGCTAAACTTTGAATGGAAACCTCAACTCCGTGTTTTATCTTTATTAATACACGATTTGTGACAACTCGGCAGAATACGGTGTTTCTAAGTGTCACTATTTTCCCGTAGCAAGCGCAGTGCTCTCCCCTGATTTTTTTACAAGGTGGTGCTCCGCGGTGTGTAGGGGGGTGGTCCAAAGGGAGGCACCCCCTTCCGGAAGCTGAAGCACTTTTCACTTTTCAAATGGGTATTTCCTGCAATCTAGAGGCTTCAATGGCATGAAATAGCCAAATAGAATTGACTGCTGATTATTCTTCTTTTTTTGTGCAAGTTTTTAATCAAGCCAGTATTTTAACTCTGAACTTTGCCCATAGTGGTTGAGACATAATACGTCTCAATTACATTATTCATGTTTGTCTGAAATTATAAACTACAGCTTTAAGAAAACCCTATACATTTTGATGCAGAATTGTTTAAAAGGGTAGCCTCTTGCAATAACCTCAGCTTCTCCAGTTACACTGCAGGGTAATAAAATAGAAGGGTGCTATTAATTGCCCAAAGCACTTAAAATGCATAAAATACGTTTATACACGCAAAGAAAATCATGTTCACGGATAGAAACAATATATTTTTTTAAACTTTCAGGGTTCGTATAGATCCTTTAGTCTTTTAAATGCTTGATTCTGAGAGCTCTGTTTTCAAGTTTAGAAATATGCTTGAATTTTGAATAAACTACTTGAAAATGCTTATGTTTTCAAGAACTTGTAGTCAAAGTAATTTTTGTGAGGAAACAAAAAATAGTTCATATTTGTTTATTCAAATTTGACAAGACAATTTTTCTTGTTGTGAGGGAGGATATCTGTGACGTCTTCTCCGATTGCGTGCACTGTCTTACCACAGAACAGTTCAGGGCTAACGTCCGCGACACTCCTGCTATCATGCCCGGCTGCCGGTTCAATGAAAATTGATTTCAAAATTAATGCTACAGGCTGTGGCTACGTGGCTACCTCGCTGGGAACGGCCCACACTGTGATGTAAACATTCATTGCTCAGTCATGTTTTCTGTTTAATGTCCTGACTTTTATTGAAGCAAGACCATTTGGCAGCGTTTTCCTGTTGGTGGAATAATAATATTTTGTAGTGGTGTAATCGTCCATAATATAGGCTTTAGGCTTTGTATCTTCCTGGGCTATACTTGTCACTTAAGGCTCGGAAAATACTGATTCCCATTTACCGTGCGCTGATACGTGCTAGATGAATGAGAAATGTTCTTTGGGCATATGCGCTGGAAGTAGGGGTGCTGAGGGTGCTGCAGCACCCCCTCTGATCGTCAATGTAACGATTCCTACAATATATTGAATACATTTAATGCAGGGTTTTTCCTACATAGTAAATTATTTTTTCGGCCGCCAAAATGATTTCATGGACCGCCAAAGTTAAATTGTGACTGCCAAAATGACAATAATTGAGAACTACAAATAAAATCGTATCCGAATTAATTTAATAAATTTTTTTGGGTGATACTATGGTCTCTCGGCCAGCGGATGGCCATATATATTGTACTAGTCGCCTTCAAGATGTCAGTCCAAGGAGACGAGTAGAAGAAGCATTTAACCACAGACTGTAGAGAGATGTGGCTCCGCTATTCTGTGGCAGAGTGCGACCTAATCTTTGGGGCGACTCTGGAGAAAGACATGGCATGCGCAGCGAGTTGGATGGAACACACTCAATAGGTGAGAATTGACCAAATTTGCCATCTGTGCGAAGGGGTTATTTAATTTTTTTTATTTGCAGCCTATTTTTCATTAAGCCTATTGTTTCTGTTTTTGTTTCTTCATTTGTAGCCTACATTTGTAAATTTCTACTACTAATAAACAGAGTTGTTCACTGTCTCCGTGTTTCAATAGCGAATTGTTGATTTCCATGCCGACCAGAAATCCTACATATACAAAGTTGCTTTGCCTCAGGGACAAAATTGGAATAAAGAGACATATTAACGATGGAATCTATAAAGAATAGACTCCTCCATGAATGAATGCACTCGCTATGTTTATTTAGGAGCCAATTAAACAACTACTAACTTACAATTAGCCAGCTACTGCTCACGCCAGCAATCATTGCAAATCTTTGAGAGCGGTTTTCTTAGGGAAGTGTTTTTAGATGTACCAACATTCAAAGAAACACATCTTCAAATATTTGTATATTGCAGTGTAGAGTATGAGATCATTTGAAAGCTCATGATTTGTACTTTCATAAACTATAAAAAAAAAAAAAAAAAAAAAATTACCCTGTGATACTTGTGGACCGTTTTACCTGTCACATATGCTCCATCATCGTAGCCTACATTATTCATATTATATGCCATGTGTATGTGGAGTTCATTTTTGTGTTTTGTAGCTCCAGAATACGATTAATTGGTCGCATTTTGCGGATGTTTTCTTTGCAGTGGCAGTAAACTTTTCACTTGATCACACCAGAGCTAGTTGCAGAATGTAGCTGGTTAGGTAAACAAAGTTTTTTCTATCAAATCCCAAAAATTCGCAAGGTCATGCAGTTTCTTGTTTTTGTTATGAGCTGTCAAAAATAGCTGGTGTTTGTTCGCTCTGTCCTTCTTGTTACTATTGGGAATGAATTAAGAGGTAGGAGGGAGCAGCGTAGGAGTGCGTGTAACATTAACTTAACTAGTTGTCCAGTGTGGTTCTGGGTAGGGTTGCACCAGCTATTTGTAAGTTCCACCTTAAGTTGGTACGTAAAGCTGACACTACAGGCTTCGTAGATACTATTTAGTTTACAACTAGCGAGTTCCTAAATGTGGTTGCTCCATGTGTCCTTAACACAAAACTTAGTATAGCGTAAGTTCTCCGTAAAGCAATGTATTGTCGCACAAAATTACGTTGATGTTGATTGATCCAATGAGCAGCATTAAAAAAAATGTGTAGGTTGTAGAATGCTGTTGTCACTTTCTTTTATAACCGAACTGTGTGTGAACTTAACAGGATTAAGCACACCAATGAGGAGTGAAAACCCTATTTAGCTGCAGTGTGTACGTAGCCTTTGTCCACCTCACATCTAAACCTCAGATATATCTGTCTTAGCCACTCTTTGTGAAAGGTGTAATGTTGCAGCTTCCCTTTCTATTCTGTTGGTTGGACATCTCGATCAACTACACATTTTTTAATGCTAAAAATGACGTGGTTGTTCGTTTGGTTTTATTAACCTTGAGGAAAAAAACTGGTTCAGTTAGCTAATGCTATTTCGGTTTAGTGAATGCAAGCTAGCTAAAACCAACATAGAGGTAAGTAAAGAGAAGTTAACGTTTGGTTGATTAGAATGGTTACTGGGAAAACTTAACATGGTTGTTTTTCTGATTGCGATGTTGCTTGCATAATAAAAAAAATAATAATTAAAAACGCGGTCGCACCAGTGCTTCCAATTTAAATTCCAGGTAGAGATAGATTTTAGGTCATATGTGCGACCAAAATAGTCACACTTCAACCCTGCTAATATATAATCTTTGTTGTTAACCGTGGAATAATAAAACTCTGTTCTGTCCTGTGATAGAAAAATAAGGTTCATGTACGATGGAAAAGTGTGAAAATTCACCGGCCATAAAAAATAAATAAAAATGGGAGATGCTTACCTGCTGTTTTGTTTGGTAAAGGCCCTATAGAAAAATAATGAGGAACTTCAGAATGAGTTTATTCCGAGTTCAACTGCTGTCATACCTTTGAATTCCCTGTGTTTGGGAATAGAAATCTTTTTGGAGAATATGTTCTGTTGCATATGGGTGCCAGCTGTTTTTTTGTATCAGCTAGTTTTTTGCAAGGCTACAAATCTGCATGAGTTAATGTTTTTGAACCTGCTGTGTTGCTTCTAAAGCACATTGTGGGAATAATCCATGTTGAAATGGGCCATTATTTTATGCATATTTTATTTTTCCCCTTAATTATATATGAGTCAAGTCTGTTTGGGAATAAATACAACCCCAATTCCAAAAAAGTTAGGACGGTATGAATGGATCTCTATGGGAATTGGGGGGTGAGACAAGATTTAGCTGTAAATTACACTGGAACAGTATAGAACACATGGTTGGCTAAGTGGCTCTAAGTCATCAAGGGTCTGATGTATTAAACAAGCCTTTAACCATCACTCTGCTGCCAGAAATACAGTAGATATGGAAGGATCACTTTAAGGGTTTCTTCTCCTGACTTATTTTTCCATAGAGTTCAATAGGAAAATCTGTCAGGAGAAACAACCAAATATAAAAAATATGGCTTTTCTACCAAGTATTAAATGCATTTAATTTAGCGTGTTCAATACTTTTGTCATTTCACTTTATTGCACATAACTTTTTTAAAGAATTGGAACGTTACAATTTCTTTAGCTGTGTAGTTTTATTGAGTTAATACCAATGTCTGGTCAAAATCTCATGTGAATAGCTACATTGGAAATATGTTTGATAATAAAATTGTTGATGTGTCCAATACTTCTTTCCCCCATTGTATGTTGTTAGGCTACATCATTAAATGCACCTGCATGTCGTTCATGCATTGAAAATGGATATGGCCGTTTTTTTATCATATGTCCGACAAACTGTAATCATTCCGGACATTCAAAAATCTATAATGTTGATGAGGTAAAACATTAAATATATTTTCTTTGTACGGTTTTCAATTAAATATATGTAAAAGAGAAGGTACAAATCAGTGCTTTCTGCTTTTTTATTTTTTTTACTGTCAACTTTTTTGGAATTGGGGTTGTAGTACATATCCATATCCTTCTAATTCTTTGAGTCCATCGATAAGCAGCCAAACATGTTCGCTGTGGTGAAAAATGCTCCAAAATTACTTTTAACATTAATTTATTTATTTTTTGATGAGAAGAAACCCACAAGCAAGCAGGAGCATCTTCAGTTAAAAATTTTACAGAACCTCATCTTTGGGCTCACTGCGTTCTGCCACTCAGCTGTTTCATTTTGGATTTGTTTGCCATCGCAGCAATGAGGCCGGAGTGCTTTTTCTCATTCATACATTGATAGTGAAAAGTCACTAAAACGATATTAAATCGAGGAAATCTATGGGTGTCCACAGTTTTGTCCTCTTTGGCCTGCATACTCCGGTCTCTAGCTATCGACCATCTTGAGTGTTTAGCCTAGCTGCTACAAGGCAATACCCTCCAATGCCCCCTTGCTGCAGTCAGCACGTGGCTGAAATCTATGGGTTCATTCCAATCGCATATTTTCACTCCTTGCACCCTTTCCTCGCTCTTTATCTCCACCCAACGGAGGATGCGAGGAAAGGCTGTCAGGATGAGATACGAGGACGGAGGAATCAAGGCAACATCCTTGCTCAGTCGAGTGTCAGCTTCCGTGCTTATTAAAAAAAATTTGTCATAAAGAATGAGTGTCATCATGGATTAAAGAGCATTATTATAAATGGAAACGAATGGTAAAATTGTATGTGTGTCAGGGTGTGCGTGCTACATTCACAAGCTCCATTCATGTTTCCTCGCTGAAGCATCCTCCGAGGAGCATTTAGCAGTTTGGAATGTCCTTAAAGATGGTGAACCTTGATCGGTTTCCGGGTTAGGCGAGGAACGAGGAGATGAGGACAGATAAAATAAGCAATTGGAACGAACCCTATTCCTCCACCATTTACTATGAAAAATTAAGATTGCAGGCAATTATGCTCAGTGTCTTTATGCTTATTTTAACTGATCAACTGAGCTTTTGATAATGTTGCTTGGCAATAATGTTTTGTACGGAATCAGAATGGTCCCCTGTTGTTGTGCCTCACTACTACATCTGTGCATGTTGCAGTGCCTGGACCTGATGGTGCTGGTCTCTCCCTCTCTTATGACAGGCTGTTATCTGGCGGGGCAGTAGGTGGGTGGTGTGGAGCTGGCCTCGGCGCTGGGAGAGGCCACCGCGCCCCCCCCCTCCGCACTGCATGGCTGCGATGGCGCCCGCTCTGACCGACGCGCCAGCCGAAGCTCACCACATCCGCTTCAAACTGGCCCCCCCATCCTCCACCCTCTCTCCAGGCAGCGTGGAGAACAACAGCAATGCCGGCAACATCCTCATCTCCAGCAACGGTGCCGTCAAGCGCAAAACCCTGGCCTCAGCTGGCGAGGAGCGCTCCCTGGACTTCCGGGACGGAGTCAGGGAGGAGCAGAGACCCGCGGAGGTGACACCCACCCCGCTGGGGAAGCTGCAGCCGCTAGTGGCCTCATACCTGTGTTCGGATGTGACCTCTGTGCCCTCCACTAAGGAGTCCCTGAGGCTGCAAGGCGTCCTCCTCAAGCAGTCGGTCCTGAAGACCCATGGCATCCTGCCAAACTCCTACTTCAGCAACTCTGACTTCCTGCCCAGGAAGCACCAAACTGTAGAGCTCTCCGAGGAGCAGCTGAAGAGCTTCATGAGCAGCGGAGGGCAGCCCATGGCCAACGGCTTGGCTAAAAAGCTGGCTAAGACTGGTGCCGACAGGGAACACACGACCTTGGTCGACGGAGGCAGGCCTCCCGTCAACCAGGACTCCCCAGCTCAGGCGCCACAGGTGGCCCGCCCCTCCATTTCCAAAGGGGACCTGGCCGGCCACGTCGTGCCACGGATTCCCCACACGGTGGCCAATGGCTCGGAGCACCCCACGTCTGCCACGCTGCCGGAATCCGTGCCCCAGAGCCCCGGCAGGGTGGCCGACGGGCTGGCAGCGGACAGGGAGGAGGGCGGCAGCGGAGGATCCGCCTCCCCAGCCCGTGAGCGGCGGCTCTCCCCCTTCAGCAGTCTGGACACAGAGGTGAGGGACCGGACACTGCTGAGCCAGAGCCAGCAGGGCGAGATCGAGGGCCGTCTGCGCAGGCTGCGCAAGCGGCTGCAGGTGGTGCAGGCCAAGCAGGTGGAGCGGCACGTACAGCAGCAGCTGGGGGGCTTCCTGCAGATCACCTTCAGCAAGCTGCCTAGTCTGGACGCCCTGCGCCAGCGCAGCCCGGCCATGCTCACTCGCAAGGCTGAGGCCG
The DNA here is from genome assembly GCA_022702515.1 of Ilyophis sp. 1 JC-2022. Taxonomy (NCBI): domain Eukaryota; kingdom Metazoa; phylum Chordata; class Actinopteri; order Anguilliformes; family Synaphobranchidae; genus Ilyophis; species Ilyophis sp. 1 JC-2022. Next base: position 115,164,630 of record CM040405.1, on the reverse strand, counting down.
CCCTGTGGCGGGTGGCCAGCGACCCAGGGGCTGAGGATGGGCTGGGCCGGTTCTTGAAAGGCGGCTTGGTGCCCAGTGAGCTGGAGCGGCTCTCGCTGAGCGGCACGGCCAACCTGCGCACGACCGAGGGTGCCTTTGACTCGGACGCCACAGAGAGCAGCTCTGGCGGGGAGACGGACGTGGAGGAGGAGGAGCTCACCAAGGTGGACATAGAGCAGCGCCACATCTCACTGTGAGTACTGACTGGACTCCGGGCTGGTGGGCTGGACGGGAGGTGAGAGGGAGGGGGGCACTGGCCGCAGCTTTGGGCTTTTCCCTTTGCATTCAGTGAGGTCGCTCCAAAGCAAATCTTAAATTAAACTGAAGTGGCAGGGAAGAATTATGTCTCTCTTGGTCTGCAACACAAGATAGGGCATGCACCTCCCATTATATTTGGCTGCACTGAGAGCACATATTGTAGTGCTGGGTGATGGAGCTGCACTGGTCTTAATCTTGAAAGGGAAGGGACTTGCATTTTCAGGGATGCACTTGGGACGGCAGAAATGCGACAATTTCCAAACCTGTAACTTTAAATAGTTGGTTATTAGTAAGCCCAGACGGAATCTGCTGACTTTTTCCGGGTTTTCTTTGGTGTTTCAGGAGGGAAATCTGTGGGGGGGAATTTTTTTTCTTTCCCTTTTAGTCATTCACTACTTATTCAATGAGTTCTGACCAAATATAGCCATGTTAAATGTGATGATTCAAACTGAGGACCGTAGTGTTACAGGAGGTAAAAAGAAAAATCAAAACTCTGAATATTGAATATTTAAATATTGGGACAATGAAATACACGCTAATTCTTGTTCAAGTGATGGCTGATACAGAAGGCCAAGAGTTTAAAATAACCACTCGAACACTACATTTTTGTGTTTCTCTGTCTAATAACAAGCACAATAAATCCAAGTCCATGGATTCAAAATTCCAATTAAAATTTGGTGCGATCTTAACTATGCGTTATATGGGTGAGGGATCCGTAAAGAAATGCGAGCAGGGCAGAATTAGGCTAATTTCCACTAATTAGACAAGTACAAAAAAAAGTCCACACAAATCCCTTCAACATTGAGGCTCTCAAAAGCCAAGAGCTCAGTCTTTTAACCAGTCCCATCTGTCAGCTGGTCCAGAAATGAATCAACCCACATCAATCAATAAACAAATCCATTTCAAACCAGCACCACCGACCAAACTCAAATTAAGGTAAACCAAATCAAACACTCCCATTTGGAACTTTGGGATGAAAATGCCTTTGGGCCCTAAAACGATGATATGAATGGGCAGAGTATCTCTGTACCTTCAGTGATTCAAAGCAGGGATGAATCCTGACAAAATACAGACTCAGCAACCAAAGTCTCGCAAAAGAAAAAGGCAGACCTAAGAAATCATGGAAACCCAAGGAGGATAGAATAGATGGTCACTGTCAGGTTAGGTTGAGACAGAGGTGCACTTTGTCCTTCAATGGGAAAAATTCAAAATGGAGAAATTTACTTAGAAAAATTTGGTCCTCAAATCGCAAACTTCTCCCATTTATCCACCATGGATAAACTCCCAATTGTGTTGGAAGAGGGACTTACAGCAATTGCTGAAAAATGTGACAGTCTGCCATAGAGAGAGATGGTGAGAGAATATATACATCAGTATTTCCTTCGTTATATACATTTTGCCGCCGCTGCTTCAGAATGTTTTGAAATGTCATGAAGTCGCAATTACACAACTCTGCGGAGCTGTCCGCTCCACTGAACTCAAACGAACGGTCGTCCGCTCTCTCCACTTTGAGGATGAGCAACTGGAACAGTGACAGGACGTCAATCACTCGTGAAGTCATGACGACCTAGTAAAAACAGCGTGAGTACAGCAGAGTGACAAACAGGCTATATTAGGCTATATAACCTATACATATATATATATATATATATACACTGTAAAAAAAACACTGAAAGCAATGGCTGCCAAACAAAAACTGTAAAAATTTAAGTAAAATACCCTCGTTAAAATAAAGTGGAAAAAACAATAAAATTACAACAAATTTACATTAAAAGTTAAACAGACAATCACTCTTAATTTACAGATATTTCCTGATTTATTAAGCTCAAATACCTTCAATAAACAGTGATTGAAAGTAATAACACATCCCAAAGACTGTAAAATAATACTGGTGGCAGTATTGGCATGCTCAGATAGTGCAGCAGGCACTGCTATTTCTAATTACATTCAAGACTTAAAACAAAATGGTCACAAGGAGAGGATGAGTTAATATGCTGCATTTATTGCATAGAAATAAGCTGTGTAATCTATGCCACATTGTTATTAAGACTCCATGATTATACAGAGCATCTTGAAAAATGTTACTAACTTCAGTGACAAATATTTTAGAACATTCAATAAAAAAAATATGAGATATCAAATTAACTTTCATTAGATTCAATTTCAGTGCTGGGGAGTTGTTGGGGTCATTTATTTCTTTAGGTTTTGGAGGAAGAAATAAGGACACAACTGGCATTTCTTTGCCGCTTTGCCCAGGTTTTACGCACCTTGTGCATTAGCTAATGTTAACAATCCTCTGACCTTTGCAAAATATTAGCACATCATAAACATAGGAGAAAAATGTTTTTATTTGGTTGTCCATCCCCGTGTTAGAACTGTTTTTCGTTTTAGGTGGTGCCATGCTCACGTTACCTATCCAAGTGTCATAACGGGGAAATTGTCTCAGAGCGTGCAAACTTGTTCAAACTGATCAATCACAATATCTGACAGCTAACATTCGCGAGCTAACTATGAGAGGCAGTATCTGTGTCGTAACGATAGTTTATTATTTAAATAGAGCTGATGCAATAATTGTCTGACATTATCTCAGTGTTTCTCCTATAATATACAACAGAACCAACACCAGGTGAACAATTTTTTTTTTTTTTTTAATGCCCAATGCTATTCTTTCAGAAATCAATAATCATTTGCGCTTGGGAGCCTCTGCCTGCGTACCAAAAAGTGGACACGAACATGCCGTAACATTAGGTTGCACTATTTACAGTACAATCAAGAAACATAGTGACTATCAAAACCTTACTTTCACTTCGAGAAGCCTAAAGATTTGTTATCAATCAACATAAAGAAAGCCAGCATGTCTGTTCCACTCCACTTTTTGTTACTCTCTCGCTCAGATTCTTCAGGCAGAGGCTCCCAAGCAAATGATTATTGATTTCTGATCGGCATTTAAAAAAATAAAAAAAAGGAATTTCTTTGATTACAAATAAACAACATTTTTTTTATTCTTTTTTTATTGGCATAATCGGTGTTAAATAGTTTAACACCATCGGCCGATCAAATTTGTAATATCGGCTGATACCGATCGTTGGCTGATATATCGGTGCATCCCTGAAATTTTGGAGAGTAATCCAAACCAAAGATGTCATTGTCAGTTGGTATATTACTGTTGTAAGACCATTCATATGTAGGTGAGTAATCCAAACCAAAGATGTCATCGTTAGTTGGTATATTACTGTTGGAAGACTATTCATGTGTTGGAGGGTGAGCCAAACCAAAGATGTTTTTATACTTGCGGTGTGATCGGGAGTTGCCGTTCTTGCTCTGTGCTGCAGAGAAAGCTCTGCACTAGCCCTGACTGATACCCATGATGTGTAGCACAATCACCCCTCCATTTGCTAGAGTAATTTATTCTTAATTTAATATCTTGTATGTTACGCAATAGAATGCTTTGAAATTTGTTCATATAACCTATAAATAGATACTCTTTCTACTGAAACAAACAAAATTATATTAACCTCGAGAGAAAACCAAGCAAAATATAGATCAATATATTCACAGCGTTTCAGAATCATTCCTTTATTCTATGTGAAGAAATAAGACAGTTTCTTCCTGCTTGATGTAACGCACGGTATGTTTCTAGTCACCGCTTGTGCCTTTTCTATCAATAGTTGCGCTATTTTGTTTTCCTTGATTCCAACACACCGACCAGTAAGATGGGCTTGTTATGATTTACCTTTCACGTTAATCTAACATCATAAAATTGAATATTCACAAAGCGAGAGCGTTTTAAAGATAACAAACACTTTTTATTCCCTCATAACACAACAAAATTATGTACTGACTCACCATTGAACATGAATGTTTTGTTATCAAAAACTGCATTCTGACCTCTAGAAATTACAACATTCTTTTGGGCTTGTGTTGGTCTACTCTTGTGTGTATTTGTAGCCGATTAAATGCAGTAAAACACACGATATGGTACTTTTACCAAAACTGAAACACTTTCTGCTAGTCACGTCCACGTGCGCTTACTCAGAGCTGTTATTTCCATAATGAATTCAACAACAACAAAATAAAAAAATCTGAATGTTTCACGTAAAAAAAGAAGTGCAGTTAAGAAAAGCAGCAGAAAAGAGAGAGAATAGAGTATATTACGAGAAAAAACGCCAAAAAATTATAAAGTACAAGAAAGACGTTGTGAAAGCCGAGAATCTTCAGAGCGATTGCTCACAGCATCTAAAATGACTATTTCATACTTTTCTATTGATATCATGATCTAACATCAAAATACATTAAATGAGACAAAGAAAACTAAATTGCTGTGAAATTTGTTTTAATCACTTTTGTAACCCCAAATGGAGGGGTGATTGTGCTACTGATCCTTGTAACTGGAGTGAATGATGGCATGGTGTTAGAAGGCGCAGTGAAATATTTTGAATGGTCATTGTTTGTAAAGTTAATTATTCATATATTAATAAATAGTGTAAGTCTTGCTTTCCGCTGTTCGGAACTAAAAAAGCTCTGACATTTCATGTGCATGATTGAGGGTAGCAGACATGAGTGGGTGTGTGGGGTACAGCAGATGCGCTAAAAGTGGGCGAGAGATAGGCTGACAGAAAAGGGCAGCCCCTGCTGTGCACGGCTCCTGTTTCTCCCCAGAGCTGCTGATTGGTTGAGGTGTGTGTGCATGTCAGGAATAAGATGCATGATTTCTGGGAAATCTGTTTTCTAAGAAAATGTGGAAATCAAATGAGATTTTGTAAATGGAGTAAAGGTCCAAACAAGCCATTTAAAAATGGTTCTTCACTGCAAAACAGAGTTCTTACTGTTGCTGCAGATGAACAATGTTATAGGTATTATCACCAGGGCTGCCCCCGACCAAAGATTTGCTTAGTCGACCTGTAGTCATCAGTTCAAACCCATAGTCGACTAACTGTCACACATTTATGATATTAATTTAATTATTAAAATATGTATTTCTGAGCGTCAGAAAATGGTTTGACTTCCATCTGATCTATAGTAAGTTTACTATATTAGAAAAATACAAAAACTGCGATTTGCTGGCCTGCGCTGCCTATTAACGGTATCGGTTTGCTTATGGCCGGCGATGTAGGCTATTAACGGTATCGGTTTGCTTATGGCCCGTGCTGTAGGCTATTATTTTTTTAAAGATGCAAGTAAATGGGCTATAAATTATATAAACAAACAAATAAAAAACACAGCAAACAAACACTTAAGAGAAATATAAACAGAAAGATGAAATATAATCTATATTAGCAACGTAAAAGTGTGTTTTAGCCGACTTGCGATCTTCGTCACATTAGGCCTACTCACTGCTGTTTTTCTTCCGATCGCAGTCTTCTATTATGCGTGTGGATATTGCTGACGTTGCTCTGGAGAAGTGAGCTCCGCGTTGAAGCTGACAGTGAAGCCGGCCTTTGAGAAGATTCGCTGAATGATATGCGAATTGTTGCTTGCAGAGTTTACATTTAACTTTTTTTGGAGTCATGTTCTAGACGCTCAAAATGCTCACATACTTTTGATTTTCTCTGACATTCTATACAACTGATCTATTCTTTAATTAATAGACACCAATTGATTGTGACAAGGCGCACATCTGTGTTTTTTCACACTGCGACGATTTGACCAATTCATATTTTGGTCAAACAAGTTCTTTTGATCAACTAATAGTTTTGTCGTCTATTTGGGGGCAGCCCTAATAATCACCTTTCACCATTATTCCCAGTTGAAGATGCAGGTCCTAAAGTTTGTTTTTGAGGAAAAACATTTTTTAGGAATACCCAGGATATTTCTCAGCCTATTTAAACCCTACACGTGCGCCTGTGCATTGTCTCCAGCATAGGGAGTGTGTTGTTCTCATACTTAAAAATGTGCCGCAGAGAACATAAAGCTGATTTTAAATGAAGCTGATGGTGTCTCCACCCGCCCGCCCCCACGTATTGGAACGCCCTCTAGGCCCACACACGCTGCTCCTTCCCAAAACATCATGTGTAGCTGGCAGCTCCCGTGAGGCCCGCCTTTTTGCACTTTAATGCTCTGAGGAGGAGGGGTCAGCGAGCAGATGGGCACATCTGAAGCACTCGGCACACCAAAGAATCTGCATAGTTTTCCATTTTTTTTTATTTCCAAGGTCACCTCTGACTGCCTGGCTTTGTACCTTTCTATTTTATTTCAACAGCATATGCATATCATTGCCTGATCTCATTTCTGCTGTGTTAATCTCGACTGGGCTTGGCACAGCTCTAGGTGGTCCCTAGACATGCTCTTGAGTAGGAATAATAACGTGGCTAGATGAGCCATACGGCCTGTTCTCATTAGAAAACCATACTGTCATGTTCTCATAAAGCCTACTGACAGTCCAAGCTGCTGCCTAACAAATGAAAATGGGGACTCTAGGACCGAATGAAGGAGCATTTTCTCTAAAGATAAGGCGACAGGGTCGCTATCTGGAATAGGGATATCCATGTAGTGGCCCAGAGTTAGAGGCGCATCTCTTCTCCCCACCTGTTCTGGTGTTGAGTGCTGATTCAGGTGTCTGGCCTGGATGTCATTTGCATGGCAAATTGGCAGCAGACGGCTAAAACCAGGGCTGGCTTCTTAACAGCCAAAGTTTTCACAGCCAGCTCTCGCTCGTTAGTTGTGACCCTCTCCCTTGCTCAAAGTGGATCATTTTGGTGGGGGCTGTCGCCCGAGGGGAACAAAACGGCCGAAATCAGGGCATCGCGTCCATCCAAGAGCACAGGAGCACAGTGGGCAGTTAAAACACCTCACTCCCCACAAACATCTGTTCCGTGGAGGCAACCCCTCGAGCCATCCCGTATTTGTTCTGCTGGCAGATAGTGCTGTTGTGTAGATTATCTTTGTCGACACAACACGTCATCTCTGCTGACCAACGCAGATCCCACAGCCATTTAGAGTAGCCAGTAAGAAGGATAAAGGGCATCGCTGCACTGATTAGAGAGTCTGTGTAGAAAATGAAACGGCATGAGGGAAAGGGGTGCCAGGCCAGGGTGTTTGGGGAGGGCATTGCTGGCATGGAGGTAAGACGCGGTGATGCCAGAGGCTCACGAGACACAGAGGAACCCTTGTGCTCTTGGTTTCTGATGCAATGCTGTGTAAACAACTGGGCCCTCGACCCCACGGGAGGGCCAGTGATGTGCGGTCATGTGATACGCCCACTGTAGCATGACTCGCCACAAATGGGCGCAGCTTGTTTTTCAATCCCGTAACCCGGAGAAAACTCCCTGTGTTCTCAAATGTTTTTGGTTTGTTTGGAAGCTAGTTTCCAAGTTAAACGGTTAATTGTTTACGTTGTATGGTAGGGAAAAATGGATTCCCAAATAGCTGATTCTCTTGCTTGCATTGTCCTCATCTAAGGGAGGTTTTGTCAAGGCTGAAAAAAATCCACTGTGAGTCCCAACAGTCGAAAAATGCAACCTTTCCTCCTCCACTACCACTCTTCTACTCCGTGCCCCGGAAACGGATATTTGTGTTTTAATCTAATGTTGCTGATTACATCTTAATTACGTATTAATGGTTACATATTAGTCTGGACACAAACCAAAATGTCAGGTACATTGTATACTGAACATGCAAATAATTGTACTCGAAACGAAAGGCAGTTTTGCATACTTCTGGGTAGTTGAGGAGTGGTAGTGGGGGAGTGGAGCTGGGGAGTGAAGAATATTGGGACGCACCCAGTGATTTCTTCAAGGCTTATTTAACCTTCTACTTTGGTCGCATTTCCTGTTTGGATTGAATGTCCACGGACTGCTGACGTGCCCCTCTCTCTCTCTCTCTCTCTCTCTCTCTCTCTGTCTCTCTCTGTCACTCTCTGTCACTCTCTCTCTCTGTCACACTCTCTCTCTCTCTCTCTGTCACACTCTCTCTCTCTCTCTCTGTCACACTCTCTCTCTCTGTCACTCTCTCTCTCTCTGTCACACTCTCTCTCTCTCACACTCTCTCTCTCTGTCACACTCACTCTCTCTCTCTCTCTCTCTCTCTCTCTCTCTCTCTCTCTCTCTCTCTGTCCCTCTCCCCCTCTCCCCCTCTATCTCCTCTTGAATAGTCGTCAGATGGTGCCGGCCACAGGAGAGATGGAGCACTCTGTGATGGGCTCCGCCGCCTGGCTTTGCGCAGGCACCCCACACAGACAGCCGCAGCCTGCCCACCTTTCACTGTGGCCACTTTGCCAGAACTTATCCTTATCCTCTTTGTGCTGAAGCTAAATTGGTCTTTTCGCCTCTCTTGCACTGTTCTGTTTAAGGCTTTGGAAGGACTATGCCTCTATTCTCGCATGTGGAGTATTACTCATGCAAAGGGGTTTGCGTTTGACGGTAGTGGAGATGGACATATCCTCAGACAAGGCGCCAATAATGTACGGAATATATATAACTCTTACATGGGATGCCAGCAATATAGGCAATAACTATGGAATAATGAGGTTTATTATGTTAGGATAAGGGAGCAAACCGTCTGGCCTGCTCAGGTTAGTTAGTACTACCACATTAGCTGTGAAACGATAGGCCAGCTTGCTAGCAAGCGCAACAAGTTTATACAGCTATTATCGCACAATCAAGTCCAGGGAATACAATCTAATTAGAATAGAATAACTTTTATTTCCCTTTCGGGAACTTCAGTTGTAGCCCCAGCAACAACAAAAAAGACAGACAGTGGGGCAGACCCACAACCCACAAACAAACATATCAAATAAAGACACAATAGAATCATTGCATTAATCAAGTGACTTAAGTGAATTAAAGTGGAATCGCCATGATTAGAAACGGCCCCCCGCTGTCCCGAGATGTCCAGTGTCACACCCACGAACTCCGCCTCCATGACTTTCCTCCATACACGCAGTGCTGCGGTCTCTGTCCACTGTCGTAACGGAGCGCAGCCTTCCCAGTCACGCTGCCTCACTCCTCCGCATTATCTTCTACTTCCCTGGTGGCCTTCTGAAGAGTGCCTGCACTCCCGGATCAGTCCCGACAACTCTGGTGAAGAGCGATGGTAAACTCCGTGGCTGCAGATCCAACAGACATTCCCGAGCATAATGCTCAATGGTGACGACCACAAACAAAATCATCCCAGCTAGACAATTCGTCAATATTACAAAAACAAGCAGCAGGAGTGCCCCCAAAAATCTCCATCCACTTCCCCGTCCCACAACAGACGCATGAAAAAAACAAAAGACAAAAGCCGGACACAACAAAAACTCAATGTTAGGACCAGAGTAGAAATATATATATTTATTTATATATATATATATTACGGTATGTAATTTGAAAATGCCTGCCAGCTATGTTAGAATGAATTAAAGTGAATTGTGTTTAAATATCGTTAGCAGCACCGTTTGTCCAGGAGCTTATCTGTATTTTGGTTCTTACCAATCAGGAGCCGGTCGGTACCAGTTTAATACCAGTTCTCGATACCCATTCCTAATCCTGATATACAATGTATTCAAACACCAGCTGATTTTAAAGTTAGGTCTGGTCTGGGTGTCTTGTATATGAATGTTTGTAGCCTGTTGCCTAAAATAGAGTTGATTTAGAGTATGGGCCAAATCGACAAATGCTGATATCATTGTGATTTATGAATATTGGCTGAAGTCTGTTTTGGATAGTGATGTTTTTATTGGTGGATACTAAGTGTATTGCACAGACCGTCCAAAGAAAAAAGACGGTGGAAACATGAAACTTTGTGAAGTCAACGTTTTATGTAAATTTGGTGCTCTTTATTAGTTTACAATTGGAATTCCTTGCCCTGAATATAAAAGTCTCAAATGGTCTCAGTTTAACTGTGGTGGGCTGTTTTAGGCTGCCATCAGCGCCAAAAGATTCTATTGACTTCTTGTTACACTTTTTATCCAAAATAATCCTGGCTGGAGATCTGAACTGGGACTGGCTAACTCTAGTGTCTGATTATTTAAAATCATACTGTGACTCCATGAATCTGACCCAACTGATTGCTTCGACTACCTGGCCTAACCTTAAATGGTCCTGATAAGTCCACACACATTGATTTGATCCTGACTAATGCTTCCCGCGCATTTTCTGCTACTGGTGTTTTTTGTAATGACCTCAGTGATCACTGTGCAGTTGTTGCAATAGGAAATACTAAGGTCCCCAAGACCAAACCACCAGGGGTGCCAATAATAGTGGAGGGCACTTTATGTATCTCAGAATCTCAATTGATGATTCTCTGTCTTTTGAAAATCATGTTCAGCAACTCACAAGTAAGCTAAAGCTTGTTTTTTATTTTAGAAATAAGGCTTGCTTCTCCTTTGAAGCAAAAAAGAGGCTTGTTGCTGCCACTTTTCTTCCAGTCATTGATAATGGGGACATTTGATATTTGCATGCTTCTGGAAAGTATCTCAGTTCGATTGTCCCGATCTACCATAATGCATTACGATTTAGAACTAACTCTAAGGCTCTTATTCATCACTGCGCCTTATATGCCGGGGTTGGTTGGCCTGCTCTAGCCACACGCAGGCTTAGCCACTGGCATATTTTTATTGATAAGGCGATCCTTGGCCTTTTGCCCACCTACTTATGTTCATATCTTAATAGGACTAATGCAGGTGGTCTCAGGATCTCATGTTTTTATCTGTCTCTTTAGTATGGATAGAAGCAGGTAAAAAAGCATTCAGTTACTTTGCTCCTTCAACCTGGAACTCTTTGCAAAACAAATTAGAAATGTTTTTAAAACTATTGTTAGAGACATGGAGACAGCTTCCTTGACCTGCTTAATTTTTTGATGATGCCTATTACCTGTGATTTAGGTGCATTTGACTATTATTTAATCTAGTTTTTCTTATGCTTTAACTTGTTAAATGTTGTAACTTTGTTGTGACTGATACTGCCAAGTTTGATCAGGACAAAAATGAGATTTTTAATCTTAAGAGGTATCTCCTGAATAAATAAAGGTTAAATACATTTTTTTTGTAATCTTAAAACACTTGCTAGCAAACATGCTAATGACTAACGTTCGGATGCTCAAACTATTGATAAAAAAATATTGACTTCTTGTTACACCTTTTATCCATACTGGTTGGTACTCCAACTGGCGGATTTACCCAGTCAAACTGAACACAGCCAAACTACTCGCGTCAAAGTGTTTAAAAGCACAAATCCGTTTAGTAACTATAAAAAATCATGTACAGCCGTATAGAAAGTTTTGAAGTTGTTTTTTCAAACCAAAGTTTTGTCAAATACAATCCAGCAGAACATTTTTACCAACACATTGTTTATGGCGTGACTGCAAGCTGCAATAAATGTTTGGTAATTAGATGGGAGTTTCCAACGTTTTGGGACTTTCCCAGAAGGAATGGATGCATCTTAAGGATATTTAATGAAAATATTGAGGAGAGCAGTTTATATATTATCAAATTAATAAAATTTATAATTTAATAACTTGTGTGACACCCGTGTTCCTGCTCGGGGGCGTTTGATAGGAAGATATTGAAAGGATCCAGGCGGGCCATTTTTTCATTGCCCAGCCATTACCCGGGCATCCTTTCACGGCCGTCCACGGTTCGCCTCGATTCTGCGTGTGGTTCTAGTGAAAGGGTGATGGAAAGAGGCGGCTTTGATGTCGTCTTTGATCCGCGTCCCATCTGTTCTGTGAAGCCTGCTTTCTTCATCGCAAATTCCCTGCCAGATGACATCACCCCCGCCTGCTGGATATCTTCACACACTCAAATGACGTAGCCTGAGATGGCGTGACCAAGTGTTACCTTTTTGATAAAAATTGAATCTGCTATTTGATCTAATGCCAACCGCTTCATTGTTAGTGTTGAGACGTTTCAGGCAGGTGACGGTGACTTTTGAGGGTAAAACCAAGGGATTTTTTTCTCAAGGGTCAAACCATGGAAATCCAGTCTGCTTTGTCACAGGCACAGCCACTGTTTGCCTTTCGGCGCAGGCAAGACTCGTCTCACAGGGTATGACTGAACTGTTCAGGAGGAGCTCTTAAGCAAGTGGGACATTAATTTCTTTCAAGTACAAAAGCGGTGAAAGTGAGGTACCTCTGTGTGTATGTGCTGGGAGCTTGAGTGTTTGAATACTATATCCCGGTTTCAATATTGAAATGGTCAGCGTGTAGTGCAGGGTGGCTCTCAAGCTGAATGCCTCAGTGCTGGAGCATGCTGCTTGGTACATTGCCTCAGAACTTGCACTCAGTCACGTGGGGGCGTTTGCCCTTGTGTTTCGCCAGCCCTGGGATTTACGGCATCATCGCAGTTCTGCGCGCAAAGCCTCCTGTCCTCCTCAAAAAATGTTGTTTTCATCTTCTCCCCCCTTCCCCATGTACCCTTTTTAGATAGATATATTTATGGGTCCAAAAACCTATAAAATGAGCCAAATATTTTTATTTTTATTTTTTATTTTTTAAAATTTGTTTCTGATTTTTTCCCCATTTTCTCCCAATTTAGTAGCCAATTGAACCCCTATTCTACTTCAATTCCCCCCGTGTAGCAACCGCTAGAGAACCACCGCTATACAACCCCGTCAGCCGGTAGTAGGAAAGAGGCCGCCACGTCCTCTACAGGGCGCGACTCCCCAAGCTCCTGACCGTGATTCCAACTCGCCCGGGGCCTTATTTTGCGTAGCGATTCTCATCCGAGCCCTCCCCCCACCCGGAAGCAGCCGCCAATTGCTGCTCCCACAGGGCGCTGGCCATGCTCGGAAAATGGCAGGACCGGGGCGCGAACCCCGATCCTCGGAGTACAACCTTTTACCGCTGTACCACCGCAGCGGCCCGAGCCAAATATTTTTGTCCATTATAAAGCGTATACATTTGTGAATGCTTTCACTATGGTAGGCTATGTGAAATGTACTCAAAATGCAAAAATAACTATCAAATATATGACTGTGGTGAAGTGGAAAAGCTAACATAAATACATGCACTGCTCAAAAGAATAAAGGGATCACTTAATCATCACAGTATAACACCAAGTCAATTAAACCAAACCGGTCATGCTGGATGATGTTGCTGGCAGCATAACATTCGCCACGGCATCTCCATACTCCAGTCTGTCGCTTGCTCAGTGTGAACCTGCTCATCTGTGAAGAGAACGGGGTGCCAATGGCGAAATCTGGTGTTCTCTGGCAAATGCCAATCAAGCTGCACGGTGCTGGGCTGTGAGCACAGGTCCCACTACAGGACGTCGGGCCCTCATGCCACCCTCGTGGAGTCTGTTTCTGACAGTTTGGTCAGAAACATGCACATGAGTAGCCCGCTGGAGGTCATTTTGTAGGGCTCTGGCAGTGCTCCTCCTGCTGCTCCTCGCACAAAGGAGCAGATACTGGTCCTGCTGCTGGGTTGTTGCCCTTCTACGGCCCTGTCCAGCTCTCCTCGTGTAATGGCCCGTCTCCCGGGGTATCCTCCATGCTCTTGAGACTGTGCTGGGAGACACAGCAAACCTTCTTGCGACGGCACATATGGATGTGCCATCCTGGAGGAGCTGGACTACCTGTGCAACCTGAATGGGCTGCAGGTACCGCCTCATGCTTCCAGTAGTGACAAGGGCACTAGCAAAATGCAAAACTAGAGAAAAATCAGTCAGGAAGGATAAGGAGAGAGAAATGGTCTGTGGCCAGCACCTGCAAAACCATTTACTTTTTGGGGGTTGTCTTGCTGTTGCCTCTCCTGTCCATCTGTTGCCACTTTCATTTGCACCAAAGCAGGTGAAATAGATTCACAATCGTTTACGCTTCCTAACTGGACAGATCGATATCCCAGAAGTTTAATTGACTTGGTGTTATACTGTGTTGATTAAGTGTTCCCTTAATTTCTTTGATCAGTATATTACAAGCTGAAATGCTTACATACAGTCAAGCTGGAAAATCTGAACACCCCTTTCACCTTCTCCACGTTTTATTACAGACATATTCTACAATAGATTGAGTTAATTTTTTGTCTCAAAATTCTTCACAAAATAGCCCATAATGACAGTGAAAACATGTTTTCAGAAATTTTTGCAAATGTATTAAAAATCGAGAACTGAAATCTTTCATTTACATAAGTATTCATACCCTTTGCTTGAACATATTTTTAAAGTATCACATTTAATATTTGGTCGCATATCCTTTGCATGCTGTTACTTCCTGAAGTCTAGTACAAGTACAAGCTGTGGCACCCAAAAATCATGAATGAACAACTGTGGATATGTTTAAAGATGGATCAATTGGCTGAAATGTATAATCTTTCCCGTAGTCGTTATCGCCGAGTCAATATAGTTTCACCAGCGGGAGGGGGACTTCATTGCTATTGAAATTTTAACTTTTTAGTTCAGAGAAATTATAGATAGCTACACTCTCCAGAGGAAGACATCGCCCATGTTTTAAAGTCGATCAATGTCAGAGGAGCAACAACTAATGAAAAGTAAGCCGAGTTCAAAGCAGATAATCTTTTAACTGCGGTCCCGGCAAATATGCAACCTGTCGAGTGCCGTATAAATAAACAGCAATTCAAAGCATTTAGCTTCCTGTACGTCAAATAGTACGTCGACCGGTTCTCTGCACAAAGGTACAAACAACGACATGCCTCAAGTCCAAGATAACGAGTGGGCTGTTAATGCTGATATACAGTGAGCAGCATAATTAATTGCACAGTGACAAATTTGTAAAATTTTTGTTCTGTACTCTAGCACTGAGTTTCGTTTCAATTTTATTTGTATAGCGCTGTCACATACACACTGCACAGAAAAGCAGAAGGAAAATAGAACGAAAAACCAGGCCTTAACCCCCAACCAGCAAAACGAGGTTTAAAAAAAAAAAAAAACTCCCCAGTGGGAAGAAGTCTTGGACGGAACCTGGCGAGAGAGGGCGTGCCCATCCTTCGTTAGCTGGCCCGGTTTAAACTAAAGGTGGAATGGATGGTAATGGACTGTAATGAGGGATCGAATAAAACCAGCTGTTAAGTAGAAAGTCCAAAGAAAAAAATTACAAGCTAAACAAGTGCTCACTGTCAACACCTGTTTTTTTTGTTTTTTTTCCCCCTCTTGGCTGTTCTCCCGCTTTGAGGCCATGGGAAAAACAAGTAGCCGAACTGATCTAAAATGACCTACCTACATTAGTTAACTTGGCTAACAGTTAAACGGTCAATGTTCATGTTTATGTAGTTTTGACCGAAATTAGATGTTTCTTGAGGTTTTAATGTGGCTACATGACTCAATTTAGAGAAGTTACTACGTGTTTCATTGTATATTAATTCATGGCTAACTTGGCAGTCTTTAATGACGTTAACTGTTACTACAAAATTATCCAAATTAAGATGAGGGCTAAGTTTATAACTAGGCCTATATGTAGCCTACATTTTCCAGTTCTCCACCTCCGCCACAGCCACTGCTCCAGGCTCAGCAGCTGGAGCAAGCGGCTCGAACAAAACACATTATGGCTGTGAATGAGCATACATCAAGAAAAGTGGCCAAAGTGTACAGCGGCTTTTTTTCGATGTTGCTAAACCTTCTTTGAACCGCCTCCAACAATGTGGTTTTTGCAGTGCCCACTCCACGGTCTACGTCTGCTCTTCTCTCCAAAATGCGTTTCAGCGCTGTGATGGCTGGAATAACGTCTGCGGCCGTCGCTATCGAGGAGCTGATTTCTTTTTGCGTTCTTCAAAAGGTGTGAGGAGGCTCAGCACGTTCTCAGTTAGCCCCCACGGATGCGTGTTGAGTGTGGCTGGCAGCTCACGCTCTGCAGAGTACGCCCCCACGGATGCGTGTTGAGTGTGGCTGGCAGCTCACGCTCTGCAGAGTACGCCCCCACGGATGCGTGTTGAGTGTGGCTGGCAGCTCACGCTCTGCAGAGTACGCCCCCACGGATGCGTGTTGAGTGTGGCTGGCAGCTCACGCTCTGCAGAGTACGCCCCCACGGATGCGTGTTGAGTGTGGCTGGCAGCTCACGCTCTGCAGAGTACGCCCCCACGGATGCGTGTTGAGTGTGGCTGGCAGCTCACGCTCTGCAGAGTACGCCCCCACGGATGCGTGTTGAGTGTGGCTGGCAGCTCACGCTCTGCAGAGTACGCCCCCACGGATGCGTGTTGAGTGTGGCTGGCAGCTCACGCTCTGCAGAGTACGCCCCCACGGATGCGTGTTGAGTGTGGCTGGCAGCTCACGCTCTGCAGAGTACGCCCCCACGGATGCGTGTTGAGTGTGGCTGGCAGCTCACGCTCTGCAGAGTACGCCCCCACGGATGCGTGTTGAGTGTGGCTGGCAGCTCACGCTCTGCAGAGTACGCCCCCACGGATGCGTGTTGAGTGTGGCTGGCAGCTCACGCTCTGCAGAGTACGCCCCCACGGATGCGTGTTGAGTGTGGCTGGCAGCTCACGCTCTGCAGAGTACGCCCCCACGGATGCGTGTTGAGTGTGGCTGGCAGCTCACGCTCTGCAGAGTACGCCCCCAGAGCACGTCTCTGCTCCATCAGCGATTGTAGCATATAGCAGGTGATATCCCATCTTCTCGGAACATCTCGCTGGAATCGTTTCTTAGGCTGACTCAACTGTGCCTGGAGGTTGTGAAGTCACGAATAGGCGAGCGACGAGTGTTTAAAATGCCCGACAATCTTCCTTCCGGTTGCCGCTGCGTCAGTGATGCTTCGTTGGGACAGCAGACCCTCATTCAGCTGGAGTGTGTGTGCCTTGCAGGGCAAACTCGCCAAGTTGCCATCGTCCAGTGCTTTGGTCATATTTCTAGCATTGTCACGCAACACCACATGAACGCTGGTCTTGTCTATGTCCCACCGTTGCAACATTGTGTCAAATGTGGCTGTTGGATTGGCAGCAGTGTGGGATCCTAGCATTTTGTTAGTGTAGAAGGACTTTGTGTTTTTGGACATCTTCGTCCACCCACTGAGCAGTCAGGCACAACATTGACATCAAGCTTACATTAGATGTCCAAATGTCAGTTGTAAAACTAATTACTGCTTTGGAATCGGCTTGTAGCAGGCTGCGTGTGTGGCGTGACACAGAATTAAACAATTCTGGTAACACGACATCCGAGAAGTATCGTCTACTTGGTGTTGTGTATCTTGGGCTCAGGTAATTCATCAAACTTCTGAAACCTCTATCCTCGACTACTGAAAATGGCTGGTCATCTAGTGCCATGAATTCTATGATTTTCCTCATAATGGCTTTGGTCTTCTCATTACTGAACAAAGATAGCAGAAGCTGCTGGATTGTGGATGGCTCTGCGCTATCGCTAGCTTTCTTTTTTGCCTCTTTGCTAGCTTATTCAAATTGGGCATATTCAGCGTGGTGACAGTGTTTTAAGTGTCTTATTAAATTAGTCGTTCCGAATGTTTTCGGAGTTGTTTCTCCACGGCTTACTTTAGCGTTGCAGGTATTGCAAATTGCAAGCTTGTTGTCTTCACACACTGAAGAACATTCACGCTGACGACATGTTTTGTGTGTGTGGCTGTGTTTGCCGACATGAACCATCGTGCGGCACATGCGTGTAAATTTGACCGGCACAGACTGATATCTCAGACTGATCGACCGGTCATGGCCGATCAAGCTGAAAACCGGTCGAATCCGGTCCCGGCCGATCGATCGGTGCATCCCTAGTCTTTAAGAACTTGAACGATCTAACGTTGGTATCAAATATAAAAAATTATGACTATGAACATCTGTAGCGTCGTCTTGAATTGTATCAATGCAAGGAAATATTTTACTACTAGGGTGGGAAATTAGCACCCGCTAAATGCGGGTAGATTTCAGAATTGTCGGGTAAATGTATCAAACCTACTACCCGCCACAGTGGTGTGTAGCAAAGCGGATACAAGCAGGAATTAAAAAAATCTCTTTTTGCCTAAATGTGAGACGGGGAAAAAAAGAAAAGCGCTTGTTAGAATATCCCGTGGCGAGCTCGCCTTACGCCGTGTTCACAACTCATCCGTTGTTTTTACATAGGCTATCATAAATCCTCAATGCAATCCCCACCCCCAGAGAAACGCAGCACCATAACAGATCTGACGGAAACAACGAGAGAAAATAGGGTACCGTCTGAACTGAACTTGAACTCGCCGAATAAGTTGGCTGGAGTTGGTGAACCCAGTAGCCTATCTTGCAGAGTTTCTTCTAGAGCTAACGTTAGTAGCAGAACTTTGCAAGTCTTGGCTCTCAAGTTAAATTAAAGAAATACCCAAGCTTGGCTACTTCCCAAAATAAGCTACGGTATTATGTCATACCCTCGATATAACGATTAATTTTGGACGGAGAATATGTGAATTATTTGCTGATTCAGAATGCAAACGGGTGTCATTTAATATTGTCAACATAATTTTATTAGTTTGCTGGAAAATAAGATTGTTTACAAGTTATCAAAGAAACAAGCAGTGAAATTAAGCGTTTATTATGAGGCTCGTTTTTATTAATCTATTTATACTACGAGTTATTCATCATTCACGTTTAATAATTGTATAATTGTAATCATTTAAATAATAATTGTATGGATATATCAATATCTGGTGTGAAAATAAAGATTTGATTGAAAAACACTCGTTTAATATTTTCTGTCATCGGCAAAATGTGAACGGTTTTGGTCGATTCATTGATCGATAACGTTATCGATGATCAAGTAAGGAAATTTCTTCAAATTGACATCCCTAGTTTACATTGAATAATATTGAGGTTGAGCGCATCAAACAGTACAAGTATCTAGGTATTTGGTTGGATTGTGATCTTTCTTTCAGATCATTGGTGACCCATTTGACAAAACGTAAACCTAAACTTTGCTTTCTTTTTAGGAATCAGTCTTGCCAACTATTTATATATAGTTGGAAAAAGAATGTGCAGGCTGCAATATTACCAGTGTTAGGTTACGGTGATATTCTACAAACCCCAATTCCAAAAAAGTTGGGACAGTATATAAAATGCACATAAAAGCAGAAATCAGTGATTTGTAAATTTTATATATTTAATTGAAAACGGCACAAAGAAAAGATATTTAATGTTTTACCTTATCAACTTCATTGATTTTTGTAAATATACGGTACAGGGGCAAGAACAAGTCTGGGAAGTTCAAAAACACCTGTTTGGAACATTTCACAGGTAAACAGGTGATGCTGTCATGACTGTGTGTAAAAGGATATCAAAAGACTCCTTCTTATTTTCAGGTACACATACAAGCGATAGTATAACCTCTCTGCATTTAATTGGATATCTGAAAGGTTTCTTAGTTTGTTACACTTGTAACCTTTGTAAAAATTTTCCAAAACTCTTTCACTCAAATTAGAACTGTCGGCAGAAGCAAGACATTCAAGGCTGAACGGTTGCGGAGCCAACTGGAGCTTGCGGAGTGATAACATTCTAATAGTGCTCATCACTGTAATTAAATGACGTCCGCTTCCCCTCCTCGCTCGCTCCCACTCACATACTCTGACACACACACCTTTGAGAATCAGATGCACTCTGTCATCCCGTTATGCAGGCCTGCCTGCATGCTCCAGAAAGATATCCGCCGTGCCTTGTCACATGTTCCTCACTGGCTGCATACAGGCGTCTGGGCTGAGCTAGTCGTGCCTAGTCTGTGTATTTTTTTTGCTCATCATTTGTTCTCCAGAGGGAATCGATACTGGTTCTGCCCACATTTTTTCTCTCTCCTTTCACTCACACTGTCACCCTCCCTCCCTGTATTTCTATCACATGCACTCTCGCTTTACTCCCCCTTCTCTCCATCTCTCTCTCTTTCTGTTTCTCTCACATGCTCGCTCTCTTCAGCTGGGCTGTGCAGGGGAGGGTCACATGGTCTAGGGGAGGGCTGTTTGTTTTCATTGAATTAAATTCTTTGTTCTCCAGACCTAGTCCAGAGCTCCCCTTTCGAGTAACTGAGCAGGCTAAAAGGGGGGGAGGGAAACACTGAAGGAGAAAGCCCTTTGGAAGGCTTGCATTTTGCCCACTTCACTGTAACGGCAGACAGACGGTGTTCGGTTATGGTGTCCGTAAGTAAAGCACTGTAGCTCCAGCTGCCTTAAATGGATTTTTTTTTTGTGCTTTTTAGAACCTCACCTCTTCTCGATCACGTATTTGAAAAACTTTTTTTTAAACAAATTTTTCACTGATTTTTCTTCCGGTTTTCAGTGGGTTTATCATTGCATGCAGGAGAGGAAAAGCGTTAAATCGCTGTGTTTAGTGCGACCTTAGAAACGACACCACTACACAGTGTAAAGCTCTGCTCTCATTACTGTTATTCCCCGGCTCCTAGCGAGGGAGCAGAATGTGCCCATCTCTGAGTCACGACCCGCCAAGCTCAGGCTGGACCCCCCGTGCCGCAAGGCTCTGGTTTGGCTCATTCACCCCCGTCCCACAAGCGTCGGCAGTCCATCGATCTGTTTCACTCTCATACGGACGGCACAGACGCTCCTGTGAGCTGGGCCGTTGTCGTTGCACTTTTATTGCAAAGGGCCCTGTCCCGCCTGACATGCAGACACCACAGGGCTGGGCCTTACTTCAGATCTCCCCCTCCATTGTGTGGAAATGCCCCCCCTCCCCACTTCAAAGCGGAGGATATTTAACACATTAGGCACACATTGCCCTGTACAGCATCCAATTTCCTGCAAGCTCAGTGGTGAGGAATGCAAGGGCACTTATCGGATGTCTTTGTTTTCACTTGCAAGCGTAACAGCGTTCCGATTCTTTTGGATCTTTTTAAAAGGAATGATTTTGTAACCCGTGGTCTTCTGCTTTCTATGTATGAGAGTGTGTGTGCGAGTATCTGCATGTTTAGTTTTGTGTGTGTGTGTGTGTGTGTGTGTGTGTGTGTGTGTGTGTGTGTGTGTGTGTGTGTGTGTGTGTGAGAGAGAGAGAGAGAGTGAATGTGTCTCAGCGCATCTCAGATTGTGGATACTTCCCCCTTCACATCCTGCACCTTTGGATCAGTGAAGAGCTGCTGAATGCAGCAGGATTCATGTTTGTACTACGTACTACAAATCATTATCTCAGTCCGCCCCCCTGAGTTGCATGGTTGATCGACATCCCTGACTATCCTCCCTCGCCCTCCCTGAAATGGAAAGCTCTTTTTACCTCCTCCTCTCTTCCACCACCTCCCGTCCTGGTGGAAAATTTTGATTGGAAAAAGACGGGGGAGGGAGACGGAAAATAATTGTTTTAGCCAGAGCAACATGGGCCGTAGAGCAAGAGAGCGGGCTTCTCATTGCCCCCCTCCCAAAGGCTGGAGTGTTTAACGAGAGGTGGTTCCGTGCGTCTGAGAAGCGCTTGGTCCGTCCCTCCGGGCTGTGCGAAAGGTGAAATCTTAGCCGGGCCTCCTGCACTTGGGAGCTACGTGTCGAACTGGGCTTTTGTAAAAACCGGTTTCCATTGCACTGGCTGCTGTCACTTCATGGCTGTGAGCTGAAAGATTATGCACAGGCCATGTAAGATCACTGTGCAGGCTGCACAGAGTGGGGGCCACAGCTGCATTTACATACTGCAGCCTGTGTGTTTTGGGATTTTGCAACAGGAGACTGTAGACATCATCACCATGTCAGCTCTGTGCCAGGCATTTTATTTAGAAGTCTAATAAAACACTGCTGGCATTATTCTCCAAAATGAAGCCTCTTGACTGAGGCTAGAGTCGGCTGTAAACTACGCTGGAACAGTATGGCTTGTTTAATACCGCAGACCCTTGATGACTTGCGGCCCTTTAGCCAACCATGTTCTCCATACTGTTCCAGCATAATTTACTTCATCTAGCCCCCCCCCCCTCAATTCCCATAGAGATCCATTCAAATGCAGAGATGTTATCGTATCGCTTGTAAGAGTACCTGGAAATAAAATGTCAAGTCTTTTGATGATGTTGGGTCACAGATAGAGCCTGCTCCGATGGGGGATTTTAGAGGAGGGGAAACTTCACTGATTACTGATATAGCAGCCGATATAAAACATTAAAAAATAATTATATATTTAATAGTGGTGGGCATAGATTATTTTTTTTAATCTAGATTAATCTCACTGTAATCTTGGAATTAATCTAGATTAATCTAGATTAAAATGGCTCATTTGAATTCTGCCGAAGGCATTCAGAATATGTGTGCTACCCAAATAATGACTAAAAGTAAGTCTTTGAGAACGGGTTTCTCAAGCCAGGTGGCGCATTAGACCAGGGGCTCATCTCCTGTTTCCAAAATGCATCACAAACTGCTTGGGAAGTTTCTTAAAAATAAATTTTCCCTGAAGCAAACCCGGCGGCTTCATAGCTGCATCCATGTTAGCACGTCACGTTTGATGTGGTAATTTCACAGTAGGCATACACACAGGTTCGAAGACTTGTTCTCGCCCCCTACTGTGATGTTCTGGAATTATGTATGTCTGTTTATATTATTGTTTTCTTTCATCATTGCATTCCCCTCTGTTCGTGGGTTGTCTGAGTCGAATTCGTGTGTTTGTTTACCCTGTCTTGTGTATGCACTGTTTAGGTGACTTCGGGATTTTCCGAGGGGTTCGTGTTCTGCTACTTCCTGGTTTTCCTTAGGCGTAATTGTATAGATTACTAACTCGTGCTAACAATCACTCGGGTGGTTTATTAGTTAAATGCACTTACTAAACCAATTAACATAAACGTCTACTAACGAACTAACGGTCTGTCTTATAGTTAGGTATTAACAAGATTAACCAGTTTGTCCGCAATCTCTGTTATTCGCCCCAGCTGTTTGTATGTAGTTTCACCTCTCCTGATTACTGAGCACACTCCGCTCCTCTTTGAGCCCGTTGTTTGTTATGCATGTTTCCGAGTCCCTTCCATGTCTTTGTTATGTTTCCGTGATTGTATCATTGCTACCTCATGTGTTAACCTCACGTAGTTTGTTACCCCTCCCTTTCCTATACGTATAGACCCACATATCTGTTTGTTCCCTGTCAGAACGTACACTTTATTTCCTGTGCCTGAGATTGTGAAAGCCAGAGACTTATTGATTACCTGAGACACCCTTTCCGTACGACCCGAGATAGCCTAGCGATTTTGTTTGTTTGCCATTTGGTTTCGACTTCTGATTGTTTTTTGACTTTGCCTTTGCCTGCCGTTTTTGTACCTCTGCCTTTGATTTCCGGTTTTTAGACTTTTGATTCCTGACTACTCTTTTGCTTTCCGTTTTTGTACTGTATATATTCTGATATCCTGGCTTTTTGACCTCACCCTTTGAAATAAAACTACGTTTCTGCTTATCCCTGTCTGCTATTGGGTTTTCTGAGTCCAGACGTAACACCTACAGTGCAATTCGGCTAGGTATACATCCGTGCTAAAATATCAAGGTGAAAGTCATCATAGCTTGCGTAGTATAGACCCAGCTCCCAACCCAACTTTGAGAATAGATTAACGGCGATATTTTTTTTATCGCCCGATAAGAGTCTCACGCTAACGCAGCACGTTAACGCCGATAACGGCCCACCACTAATATTTAACTACAAATCAACAGGTTTGGCTCATAAAACTCACTTGCATAATTTTCAAGTGGGAATGACTATATTTTCATCAGTATAGGGGGTAGATATCTATGGGTCCAAAACCCCGCTGCAAAACATGTCATAAAATGAATAAAATAAAGGGTTATACATTATAAAGGATATACATATTTGCTCCTTCTGATGGCTTAAGATAAAAACATTGATATCAGTGTTACATCCACCTAAATATGTAGCCTAATCATTCACTCTTGTACCTCAATAAAACATCACTTTTCCCTGTACAGGGCTGTACGTTAACTTTTTTTGCACATAGCACTGGTGCTACAGAGGTTGATAGTTTTGTAGCACAGGCCAAAAACTTGTAGCATGAGTATAAAACGTCTCTAAAATCTCTAAAAACAACCACAAGTAATGTAGTTCATCACTTAAACAGGTATGTGACTGGCAAAGGACATGACTTGCATACAGGGCACACAAAATCCAAACCTTAACAAGAAATGTTTTCAGACAAACATTTTTTCTTTATTTGCCCATAATGGTAAATTGCAGGGACATAACAACTATACAAGACATCAATATGTTACGCTTCAAATTAGCAGTGCAAATCTCAGTTTAAATTCATATCATACAATATTTTTTATTTTAAATTGAGAAAGTGTGGAAATCACTAATAAGAAAATAAAAACAACAAACGTGTGTGTGTGTGTGTGTGTGTGTGTGCCACAGATCTAGCATGGCTGCTGGCCACTTTTTGTCCCCCACCACAACGAAGAGGGACTGTGGAGGGGGATTTTAATTTGATCCCAGTGTGTGTGCGTCTGTCTGTCTGTCACACATGTATGTATGTACCCCACCACCAGAGGGGCGCTATTACAATACATTTCCCCATAGCCAAGTACATTTTGCTTTGTACATAAAAAAACTGATGTCTCCACATAGTGGCATTTCTACTCAGCAGACCGTCGACTTTCGAAATCCACAGAGTTCGGAGCTTAAGGTGTTTCGTAGCTCTTTGTGGAAAATGTAGAATGTATATGCATTTTCCCATTAAAGGTATACTATGTAGTTTCAGAACACCAGATGGCGATATAGAGCACGTAGGAGATCACGGTCACTGCTGTCTTAAATTAATAAATGTTGTAAGTTAGTTAACAGAGGCTAATCTGTAACGTTAGTTCCATCTATTCTCACACTCACACGTTCATGTGATGGTTATATAAGACAAGGGTTTCCTGTTTTCCCTCGAATTGTCCACCATCAATATGCTAATGAATTAAATGGAGGTGGCCATCAGGTATATTGTGATACAAACGTTCAAGAGAAATGGTAATGGGCTACCGCGGTGGTACAACGGCAGTTGTACTCCGAGGATCGGGGTTCGCGCCCCGGTCCTGCCAGATCTGAGCGTGGCCGGTGCCCTGTGGAAGCGGCAATTGGCGGCTGCTTCCGGGTGGGGGGAGGGGCTCGGAGAGAATCGCTGCGCAACATTTGTTCCATATTTTTCTACTACACAAGTTTCATACACACGCATGAGTGAAATCAAACTAGTTTCACATTAAATGGGCTAGTTGAGACTCAGAAGTAGCCTCGTGGTATTTTTTTTGCAATTAATCTACGATACAGCTGCGCTGTAGGTGCCCAGCAGCGGAAAGATTGTGATTTTGAAACTGAATACAATATAGCTCATCGCTTCATTGCTGCTGAATCAGCGGTCAAGCGCAACACGGAATGCTACATTGATAGGCCTATTGCCTAACTGAAACAAAGTACAAAGATGGGATGCATTCATTTTATTTGGCGGATTGACAATGTGTTGATCATTTTAAATTGATTTTTGACAATTACAAATAAGTGCTGGAATGGGGATCGGGTATCGACGATCTCTGATAATGGCGATGAGACGATCTGAAAATGTTACTGGTGCTGGTAAAATGGTCCACAAGTGGCATGTGGTCATTTTTAAGTTTTTTTTTTTATAGTTTATGAAAGTATGTTGGTACACCTTAAAACACTTTCCTGAGAAAATGGCTCTCAAACATTTGTAAAGATTCACACCTCAGCCTGGCAAACTTAATGGGCGCTACTTTGCTCCATCTGGTCCTCTGGCTTTCGATATGAATATCTTCCGACATAGCTCCATGTAAAAAAGTGAACGCTGTAACTTAACAGCCGTTTTGCAGCCGAACGGAATCGAGTTCCCTAATTCTGAACGTTCTTACGTATTTTGGCACTTGTCCTCCACAAAGCTCAGCCGTAATCCATACTTTTAATCATTAGCCTAACGTTAATACATGTTAATATAGTTCCTAAAGTAAGCATGTTTCAGTTGTCTGCTGATGATGACGCCATGTTTGTTTTTTTATTACCATCGTCAGAATTGTAGGATTCCATGAATTCTCTGTTGTCTATGCTTCCACCGGCAGCTACATTATTCCGAGCTGGGAGACTTCAATAGGAAAATTAGTCAGGAGAAACTACCTTTAAAGTGATCCATCCATATCTACTGCATATCTGGTAGCAGAGTGATTGTTTGAGGCTCATTTGATACCCAGTCATGATAGCATCACCTGTTAACCTATGGAATCTTCCAAACAGGTGTTTTTGAACTTCCCAGTCTTTTTATTTATTCTTTTTTTGCTGTCCTTGTCCCAACTTTTTTGGAACATGTTGCAGGCATCAAATTCATGTCCCAGTGGGATTTTAACAAGTCCATTTTAAACACTGCTTCAGTGGTTAGTGGAGTAAGTCCCAGGTGGGTCACTACTGTGGTGTTCTTGTGCACCAAGGCACTTGATTCAGTGAGCTGTACCTTTTTACCATAGATTCAGTCATATTTGAAATGGGGATCACATTTTTGGGAATGTGATTTTGTGTTTAAATTATTCCCCCCATGTTGCCATATTGAGCATTCCGTAGAAATCTTGCATCCGGCAGGGTGACTCATAAAAACACCTCTTAAGCTGTATTTAATTCATTTTAGCATTCATTCATAGAACTCGCCAATGTTCTTTCTTTGAGGTGGCTCTCGCCTGTTTTGTGCGACCTCCATCTTTCACCGTCTCACAAACTCATGCACACACACACACACACACACGCACACACAGGACTCTGTATCCCTCTGGTTTTTTCAGGCAGTGAGCAGAGGCAGAGCACTGGCTGAAGCCTGCATCTCACCATCCCCACCCCCTTTCCCCATTTGCGCTCCTTTCACAGATGGAGGAGAGCGGAGGGCTGCCACGCCCTGGAAAGGGCCACCATCATCAGCCACTGGAATTGGCTCCAGGCCCACATCTCGGATCTGGAGTACCGTATCCGGCAGCAGACCGACATCTACCGCCAGATCCGTATCAACAAGGTCAGCTTTTGGTCTTTAACCATTATACTATACTACACTGCTGCTCTGTACAATACAAAGTGCAGAACATGTTTATTAAAAAAAAATGTACAATAAAGTTTTCATTCATCGTTCAGGCTCAGCTATTGTTGAAAATTTTTGGGGGCGATCATTTGCCTTTATAACAAAATACAGAAAATAGGCGCCAATTTTGTGGGTGCTCAGGGGCCTGGGCACCCGCTGGCAAATCGTATTGCAGGGTGAAGTTACGGTTTGATGCGGGTCACGGGTGGTTTAATCTGGTTCAATGCGTGAAATAAACGCGAAACAAGCAACCAATAAAAAGTCGCTATTTGTTGAGCTATGCTGGCTCGAGATGGACAAGTTTGTAATAGGTTTTTTGACTGGCTAGAATGTAGCCAGGCTATATCTTGGTAAAACCTGAACCAAATGAATACGTTCATGTTGAAAACGTGTCAAAGATTTAAACTAGATTTCCACCCCTCTTGATGTCTTGGGTTCATTCCAACCGCTTACTTTCATTCCAACCGCTTACTTTCATTCCAACCGCTTACTTTCATTCCAACCGCTTACTTTCATTCCAACCGCTTACTTTCATTCCAACCGCTTACTTTCATTCCAACCGCTTACTTTCATTCCTTGCATTCTTTCCTCGCTTCCTTTCATCACTCCTGAGCTCCATCCTCAGAACGTGTTTTTACACAGAAAATGGGATGTATTGTTTTATTGGACGCTGTATTTCAGACGTGAAATATATACGGTAAATTATGCCAAAATAGTAATATCATAAAATGAATAGCCTATATGAACATATGAATTGCTTCGGTAAAAAACAGCAAATGCATGCAAATAGATTGAAATTACGTTATTAACTCTGTCATAGCTTACGAGAATGAGGGCGGAAAAGCCTTTGAACGCAAGGCAGCTTGCATGTTAATGAGAACTGTTGCAGTTGAAAAGGTGGCCTGATGAGTCAACAATTTTTTTACTTATTTGCCGGAGGCATTCAACTGTATGAGCATAGGATAAAACGTGACATTGCATAGGCTACATACGTAGAAAATGTCATATTGGTTTGAAAGGACCCGGGTTAATGTTAAGCATTGAATGTTGTGTTTCCTATGCAATAGCCTAACAAACAAACTGAATGATGCGTGAAACAAAAACGTCCAAAATATTATGCTTACTCGCTTAACGACAATGTTGTTTGCCTGTGGCAGAATTGTTTAAGGGCACCCCCTGGTAAAAAAAAATTTAACCTGGCGCTTCTGGTGCAGAAAAATAAAAAATAATAATAAAAAAGGTTTTAATTCCATGCCCTAGCTGGAACGTTAGCTACAAAAAGGGCTTAATTTGTGACATGACAGAGAGATGCGTCTTTATGCTAGAATTAACTACTCTAGAATTAACGGCATAGGTGGAGGGTGTGTAAAATAATGTAGGCTATAAAATACAAATGCTGCGATAGAGGATTCGAGATAGCTCACTCAATCCACAAGGCTACTGCCTACTGCGGAGGAGGTAACGGCTGGCTGCGTGTAGCTGATTGCTGCATGGTTAGACTACCTGTACTAATGCATGGCTAGTTAGCTAGCTAGCGAGTCTCCTCCATCAATGCGTTGTCCTGTCAGTGAAGCGACAGTCAAGCTGAAGGATCATCCCAGACTCCCGGAGCATTTGTGGACAGTCACACACTGTTAATGTCAATTAAAAATGTTAGAAATTATGTGTGTGTTGGCCTGCCATGCCGAAAGAAAAAAACCAAATCATTCATAGGCCATCTTCTTGTAGTGGAGTTGCTTAAATAATGAGTCTATCAATATGATGTGAAAATGTGATCGTATCTAAATAACTCACATTTTCTGGAGTGTTATTTTGTATGGGGTGTCAGGGTTGTTACATAGTAAATTTTTTGGCGGCCGCCAAAATGTTTTCACGGACCGCCAAAGGTAAATCGAAAATTATACCCAGTCATGACGACCATCAAAATGAGAATAATTGCGAAAACTTTTTGAAGCCCTAAATTCTGAAAAGGTAAATATAATATAGGCTGCTATCTAACAGTTTTTTACCTCTGCGACATTGAACACTAGTTTACCTCAGTGACATTTTGTAACACTTATCTTGCACACTTATTTTTTTATTCTGTTTTAGAGTGTTTATTTATTTTTCTATTTGTGTGCTATTGAAATAAATGGTGTAATATCTAAATGTTCCAAAAGCTTCAAGGACCTTTGATTTATAAACCCTAACTCCTAAACACAACCCTACTGGTAAAAATTGGTAAATGACCGGGAATTCTCGGTTAATGCAACCCCTGACCCTGCCCTCAACCTCAGACCTTAGGCCTTCTGAATTTCATGCTAATTTCAGCTCTTAATTATTTAGGTGCACTATGCAGGATTTGTACCTTCAAAATATTATAAAATAACCATGCTTAGTTGTCTATGATGCACTGGCAATCTCTGTCTTTGCACACATTTGCCAAGTCCTTGCTCCTGTCTGTATTTTTATTCTAAGGTTCATTTGCACTTTTCTGTATGGGGAGCGGTTTGAGTGGCTACAGAGCCTGTGAGGTTTCAGCCACAGAACAGTTCTGCGGTTTCAGCAGAGCATTTGGCTAGCTAACTACTGCAATGGCGTAGTTGAAGATGCTCAAGTAGCTACCGCAGAGCCAAACAAGCTGACCTTGTGTTCAAGAGTCAACCTATTATTTGCTTTTTCTCGATGGCGACCACTGAAGTTCGAGCATAGTGCAACTGTAATTAGCCCAGTCATTTAGTGATTGATATTTTAACACATTTTTTTAAGTTCATGAATGACAACTGAAGACCTTTGTATTGTGGTCTAATCTACGGTTAAACCAGCACAATTGTATTCAGCTAAATAACTTATTTGGTTTGTGTCATTGGTGACAACAAAAGCCTGCATACACACCATCCCTGTAGTAATGCAATTGCCCACCCCTGCCTTAGATCTCTCCACCTTTCACTCCAGTGCTTTTCCCAGGGTGTCTTTGTAGGCTGGGTGGTGAGACCGTGCGACCTCAGACCGGGTGGGGGGGACTTGTGTGTGCTGGAACGATAGTTGCCCCCCCAAACAGATGGAAATGGGAGTACTGTTGTGTAATGTTACTCCCTTTTCCCTGTCTAATTTTTTCACTCTGTGCTCTGAGCAGGCACCTCAATTAACTAAAAGTTTCTGCCCTGCCTGGGTTTCAATGCCTGCTTGTGTTGCTTACACAAGTGGCGCAGCATCCCAAATTGAAAATGGCATAGATTTTATTTGGCTTCGTCAATGTCAGTGCTTCACAATATCAGAGACATCCAAGAAAACAAGAGACCGGAGAATAATGAAATAGGACGTGAGAAGAGAGGCTCAAATAGTCATCTGTAAAAACTCAACTAAAATAGCGTTAAGATTCTGCTTTGTGATTGCGATATTTAGGGGTTTCATTATCTAACGAAAATTGCAAACTTTAGTTACGAGTTGGTTACTCTCCTAGGCTTGTTTCCTTTAATCATAAAGCCATGGTTTGTAATGATGGCCCTCAAGCCAGGCTGGGTTCCATAAAGACTCCGTTGGCTTCTGTATTTTCAGAATGGCTCCCACTTTCACGTTTACATGGATGAAAGATGAGATATTTTTCAGTGGTAAGCTCCTCTTATTAGCTGAAGATGACATTATCATTTAGCTAGGTTAGTTATTTGCTTCCCAGAGGTAGGAAATGAGCCAAACGTATTAAGGAGGAAACACTGCACTCCGCAGTTGCCTCAGTCATTTTGGACATTTGGTTCATTCAGTTTGCCTGTGGTGGTTATAATTTCAGCTCTTCCACCAATGGCCAGCACATAGCATGCTCAGCATCACCCAAATTGTCCCCCACAATTCAAAATGATTAGCTAAGCTCTTGAGTAATGATGGCCTTGTCGTAAAAGGAGCCTTGAGTGACCGTCTCACGCTCAACCCCGCAGGGTTCGATAGAGCTCGGAGACTCTGCCCCGTGCGACGCGCCCGCTGAGGACATGGTGGAGGTGAAGGCCGAGACTATCTCCTCCCAGGACACGCAGGTAAGGGCACCGACCGCCTTTCATTCCAAGCACAGCTTTTGCAAGTATCTGAGAATCAAGAGTTTCTGCGTTCTGACACAAGCCAGAGGGCGGCTCGGTGTTCTAACTGCTGAAGCATGGGAAATGAAACTCCCTCCTCTGTGATTGTGCCTGTAAAGCTCCCCTCAGACGCACCTAACAACGGAAGTATCTGAGTGGTCAAGGAACGCGTGTAGTCTTATCTGGTGCTACGGGACCGGATTAATTTCATGTTATTTTAATTTTACTTGATTATCTGACTCCAAGTTAACGTTTTAACCTTTCCTCTGTGCTAAGTTATACATAGGAAGCCGCAAATGAGGGACTATAGCCTCTTTCCTCCAATAGTGTGGCTCTATACGGCTCGCTATCCATCTTTCGAGACGCGGATGTGCCTCTGGCTTGTGTAGCCTCCAGAGGATACAATGTGTATCTTGTGACAGCATGAATGTATAGGCGAGTGACTTTGGGTTTAAGGTCCTAGCATGTGTATGTTAGGACCTTAAAAGCGCTAAGTGTGTGATGGTAAAATTCTAAGAAGAATGCCAGGTTAAAATTAATGTGATTTATTATCCAGTATGTTCAGTAGTGACGGCATGCAATGGTGCAAAATGAGTGTGGTGAGTTGGCTATACGCGAATGGCGCGCGGGAGGTCATATTGACGAGTCTCCCAGAACCATTCCACTTATTCGTATATGCCCAAACCTCAAAGGAAAACCCTGAATCATCAAAGCAAGACCCAATCACAACAAACCAGCAGTAACAACAATAAGCCCCAATCTGTACGTTTATCACACCACGTTAACCATTTGTGGCACAGCTGTGCTGACCATCACAGTAAGGTATACAGTCAATTCACCTTTGGTAGTCGGGACAGGGGACACCCTTATGTAAACCACCCGACATTACCTCTAGTGCCTTTATTACCCCTTAATGCAGCGTTTACTAATGCAACGCTGGGGACGGGATGGGAAGGGGGTCTGAAAAGCCGCCATGTCTTTTCAGGATGGCGGTTCCAAGGGAATGGAGCGTGCAGTGTCGACCCATAGCCCCGTCGCCAAGTCGGGACTCTGGACAGCCAGCGGCCCTGGCCGGCCCGTCAATGGAATCATCAACAGGTACTCAGTCTCTTGTACACAGAGCTCTGCTCTCCACACAATAGCCCCTTTTCCACAGCAGGACCTTTTTCCGGTAATCAGGAACACTGCTGAACTCAGGAACTAAAGCCCTTTTTCCGCCGGAGGAACCAGGGCCGATTTTGGTTCCTGGGGCTTGGTTCCCATCCCCTTTTTAGTCCGTATTTGCAAGGTAGTAGTTCCCGATGGTTTAGAACTATTGGGGTGGGGCTTGCCGTATTGGTCTGCGAGGCAATATTTGCGAGAATCGCCAGGCAGACCACAAGCAATGTTTTAAAAATACTGGCAACAGAAAAGCAGTTAGCAGCTGCCAGAAAAACATTTAGCAGCAGCTTGACAGCAGTCTTCAATCCAATGAAAAGTGGAAAAACAAAGCCAGACAAATGGACCAACAACGAGGTGCAAATTTTAAGCAGTTGACAAAATGTGCATCTGACATGCACAGCGATTGCCTGCGACCACTGATTCTAGTCATTTAAACAGTGATGGGGGGGGAAGAAAAGCAGGATTGCAAAACAAAAGAAATTATAATAATTAAAGAACACAATACTATGGAGTTAGATAGCTGCCAAAACGTTTTGTAAACGTAAATTGAGATTCGCAAATGTATTCGATGAGACATAAATGTAAAAGCAGGATTGTTTACGTTTTTTCAAATACAGATTGCAATTTTCGCCTTCAACGTTCACTTGCCGTTCATATGAATCTCGCTTTACAAGTTTGTGCACTTTTGACAGTTTTCTGGCACCTGTCAGTAATCGTAACAAAGCAGCATGAAGCAAACTGGAATTTTTTTTTACTTCTGGTTCTTAAAAATAAATTAAAAGTCCTAGTGGAATTGAACTCTCTATAGCCTCCAATTTTACCAGCCAACGTATAGTTAGGTATATAAAGGTATAGTAGTCAGGGTTTGAATTGTCATTGAACGCGGGGGAGCACTTCGCCCCTTGTTAAGTGAAATTAGGAAAATGGTTCCCCTTGTTAAGATACGCAATTCTGTTAAACGAAATGCAGTGGGTTCAGTGCAATCGCGTATTTTCACTCATTGCTTATTTTTATTTCCTCGTGTCCTTTCCTCGGTCTTTAGTTCCACCCAACGGAGGCCGTGAGGAAGAGATGCCAGGATGAGATACGAGAGCGGAGGAATCGAGGCAACATGCATTATGCAAATGGAAAGTCCTTGCTCAGTCAAGCGTTAGTTTAAGCGATGTCAATTACTAATGACGTTGCACAGCTACGTCTGTATGTGGGCATCTAACAGATTGTTCTCATCTCAGCAGGGCTCCAGACTAACTTTTTCTACAATTGAAATTTTTAGGAGCACCAGCCCAAATTTAGCAGCGCCACTTTAATCGACATTTAGCACAACACATTTGTATTTTTTCCATCAATAAATGCAGGCACTTAAAAATAAAAGGGCAAATTTTTATTTCAGTAAAGTTTATTTTTTAAAGGAAAAATTGTAACATAACAGACAGGAAATAATACATTTGTAATTTCTGCAGATCGATTGGCAGATTCCTGCCTCCTAAAAGCTGTTGGAAGTGGCGCTGCAGTACGACCAATGCTTATGTCCCTACAAGCTTTATGCTTCGTACTGTTGTTGTGCTTTCCGAGTGCTCCGTGTTTAAAGTGCGTGGTAGGGTTAGGGGTAGGGTTAGGGGTAGAATCTGCAAACTTGGTTTTCCCCACAACTGTTTGGCCTCACTCAGAACAGGAGACAACTGACAATACATGGCTTTCCTTTCCTTGCAATATCTCACCCACGTAAATTCTTTCAGCCATTTCTGTTGGAAACAGTATGACTTATGCGCCATTTTTGCAGGCTCACCTGCTGCGCACTCCTCATCTGAATGGTCCTCCTCTTCAACATTTTGCGATTGTTGAGGAGGGTCATTTCTTGTAAAAAAATAAATCAATAGTTTTTTATTCTCGGGATAAGCTGCTCTCACTAACTAGCAATAATTATATTAATGTCTCCGTTTTCCTGCCTCTGGTTCCACTGCACTGCATCTCAAAGCGTCAAGTATCGTGAGTGTCTCTCGCTCTAGTCTCTACCACTCAGCGCATCTATCTCTATCATGGTAATGAGAAACTTGCACGGTAGCACACAAACACACACACACGAACACACGTCAATTCTTTCCCTCCCTCTCGTGATTAACGTGATATATGATGATTCAAAAAAAAAAAAAGGAAAAAATTATTGAAAAAATGCTGGTCGCACTGGTGATAGTCGCAACATCTCCAAAAGTGTTCGCAAAATGCGACTAAATAGTCATGCTCTGGAGCCCTGCTCAGTTTGTTTTTGCACTGAAAATGGTAGCCTACTGTTTTAATGGCCGCTGTAGCCTATTTCAGGCATGAAATAAAATTATACACCGGTCAATGATTAAAAATAAATAAAGTTCAACAGCCAACAACATGAATTGCATTGGTAAAAGACAGCCAATTCAAATAAATAGATAATTTACATTATTCTCTCTCATAGTTTTAAAGTTGCAGTTCCCACTTCTGCTCGTTATTATTAGCGCAGAACAAATCATGTCTGTTTGTAAAATTATGGCTGAAATATAATTGTTAGTTTTATTTTTGGTTTGGCGGGGGATAAATTACATACAGGTAACTAAACTGTGGTGGCCTGTAAGCTAATTTGTTCCGCTAATTTGTTTTTAGTCATGATAAACTTAAAAGATCGCTTTTGGTCACACTTTAAATAAACCAGTACAACAAACATGACTGCTTTTATTTAATTTCTTTGATGGCTCAAGTGTATATGTCAAGTGGATCAAGCCTCTTATAAGTTGATCGCCTACAGAGGGAGGGGGTGTACCACTTCACAGTTGCCAACTTAAAAAAAAATGTTAATAAATAATACATTTTTTAAAAATTATAATAATTTCAGGTTGCATTCAACTGTATGAACTGGAGTTATTTGTCAGATGCATTCCAGCTGTATGAATCGGCCAAACGTGACATATTGCATAGGCTACATACGCAGAATGAATATTTTTTTGAATATGAGTTAATGTTAAGCATTGAAGGTTGCGTTTCCTAGCTACAAAGAAACTGAATGTTATGGGAAACAAAATCGGTAATATTCAGTATCAGTCAGTAATATTATACGTAACTTTGTTTTTTTGCCTCTTTTTGCATCAGTCTTTCAGGCACGGCGGTGCCTACCCATAATTAATTATGTCTTCTATCTCCACTTGGCATGCGATTTTACTGCTTTCTGTGGGGCTTTACTATTACCAGGGAATTCGGTGGAGCCAACCACTGTTCTTCAGCGATAGTTTCCAAATTAGTTGGTTAGCTAAGCTAGTTTCTGTGAATGCACATGGAACCTTAGTAGAAGCTTTCAGATGCTTGCAGTTGATTGGAAAAACCTGTGAACTTTTAATTTGGAAATGTTGTTTCTGAGACTTCCGGTTTTTAAGTGTGGCTTTCTGGTCTAGGTTTGCGTTGCTCTCGTTACGAATTTCAAATTACGGTTACAGTTCTAGTTTGGTGCCAACCATACTGACAAAACGCATGTATGTAGAGAATAGAGCGCAGATTCCTATAATGACTTC
The DNA here is from genome assembly GCA_022702515.1 of Ilyophis sp. 1 JC-2022. Taxonomy (NCBI): domain Eukaryota; kingdom Metazoa; phylum Chordata; class Actinopteri; order Anguilliformes; family Synaphobranchidae; genus Ilyophis; species Ilyophis sp. 1 JC-2022. The sequence goes on along the minus strand of CM040405.1, from coordinate 115,128,763 downwards.
CACACGTACAGATTAAAAAATTACGAACACAAATCAGGTTTTACATTTACACTTCAATATATTTGTTACAAATTTTGATTTTACATTTGCAATTTGAGTAACATTTGCAAATCTCAATTTACATTTACAAAATGTTTTGGCAGCTATCGAACTCATGCAATACTTCTTAAATGTAAGCGTGGCTTTTTCCCCCCATCTCTTCCTCCTGCTTTGCCTAGTCTTTGCGGGTCTCAAGGCGCGGTGGGAAAGCAAATACTATCGCGGTCCAGGAACCGTTTTCGTCCACGTTATGGATGGTTTCTGCCCACTTTTAGTTCCTTCCTATAATCCGGTGGAAAAAGGGCTAATTTCTAAATAACCTTTTCTGCTTTTGCATTATAATGACAACGTCACTTACAGCCATTCTGACCTCAGACACTCAACTTGTGCTTTTTTACATACTGGTCCTTACAAACAATAATCCTCCTTTCCTAATTTAGGTTCTTATTATTTTTATTATTAGTAGTAGCTCATCACGAGCGACACCGTTTCTCCACCTCAGCCTGCACCCCGGCCTGGTCGCCTGCGCTTCGTCCGAGGGCCTGGTGGAAGAGACCGGCAAAAAGCAGCACCTCACCCCCCTCCCTTCGCCGCCCGACAGCACCTGCGTGGCTGCCCGCACGTGCCCTATCCTCGGCTGCAAGAAGCGGAGGCTCGTCCGACCCGCCGTGGTCGCCAGCCTCGGCCGCAAGGTGAGCCAAACCCGGCATGTGTAGCACGCGACCCACTCGGTCGCTTTCTCCTTCCGTGTTTCAGGGACTTAAAGGGGTAGGAAACACTAAAACAAATTTTTTGAGATGTTAACTAATATCTAGGCATTGCCTCAGATGGAAGAGAACAATAGTATGCATTACGTCTACAATTTTGTAAAATCTTGAATTCCAGTATTTTAGCCGTTGCATCGCCTATTCTTCTTCCGGGGCTGAAAATCAAAAATGGGTCGCGTAATTGAAAATGACGTAGTCGTACTTTTGGTAATCAGTTTCACACTTTGTTACTGCCCGCAATATAAGTACATTCGAAGGTGTGGCCATATCCATTTCACAGTCATTATCGTTAGTTGTTGTTCCTGATAGCCTATAGTTAGTTTTCAATTTACAAGCAATGAGCGATGGGTCACAGGTGTTCTTTCTCTGGGTGCAAGAGTATCAGCGGATTACATGCTTTTCCCAGCAATCCGGAGAGAGCTGTACTCTGGCTTGCGCATTTTGGGTCTGGCGCTAATGACTAGCACCGCTGGCATGTTTATGTGCAACAAGCATTTTTTGTGGGACTGTTACGAGAACTATGCCCAGGTTGAATTGGGGTATGCTGGCCAACGTCACCTTAGACTGAAGGAAGAGGCGGTACCAAGCCCTGCTGATATTTCTGTCCCTTAAAATGCGGTAAGTTAAGTGTACGGAGTCAAAGCTATTTAATAGAGTTGTTTTCGTATCGTTAACCACAGTTAAAGGCATACTGAACTTTGTTAGAACATAACATTGTATAGCTACCTCATAAAATCACGACATCCAGAACCGAACGTTTGAAAGGATAAAGAACTCCATGATATTTTACACTTTTTCCAAACAAAGGTTTGGAAGAAGATCCGGTCATTTGATGAGAAACATTCTTGTTTTGTTATTGCGCCTGTAACGGTCCCACCCGCTTCCTGAAGCGTGCATTAGTAAACAAACCGAGCAAGTTCGCAAAGAAGTTAGCAACAGTTGCTAGTTTTCTTAGAAAATAGTTCTTCAAAATCAAATCAATCAAAATTGGTTTCAAGCGCTCGGTTCTGATTGTCGTGATTTTATATATCGGCAAAATCCGCATTGTTTGCATTTGTTTGTGCTAAAAGTGTTTTCAATTTTTTTTAATTTATGTTTTTCCAGTAATCATGATCAATTCAGACAATAACATTTTTTCCAAATTATACATGGTTCATGATTCAATTGCAGTCTATACAGGAGTAGAATCTGAAGGCAGGGGGGGAGCCACACACACACATAAACACACACACACACACAAAACGGGTATGTGAAACATACAAATCACTAAGCAATACATTTTGTCAGACGACCTACATTTCTGATGTCCGTGATTTTACATAGTTCTCAAACACTATACATTTCTATTTTTCTTCTTCTTCTCACATAAGTAAACATTCATTGAACTTTCTTTAAGCTGTTATCATAAGTGTGTCAGGAGTGGATAGTCCTTTAAGTAGTATATCAGAAAGTTCCTGTCCGAAGTAGTGAAACAAAGGGTTCCATATTATGAGAAAGGTGTCTAATTTACCATTTAGGACATATGTTAATCTTTCTAATGGAAAGATATTAAAAATATTTTTTAACCAATGTGAAATTGTGGGAGCAGTTTGGTCAATCCATAGCTGGAGGATCGTCTGGTGGGCTGAGAACCAAAGCAACTGTAAGAGTTTTCCATGGCTCTATTTCTATTTCTAAGGGATGGTAAACTGTAGGGGATTCAAATCCACTTGGACTCTTACCATTAGAGAAATCTGTGATTCAACCTCAACCAAAAATGTCATAATTTGTGGGCAATACCAAAGCTAATGGACATAAGTGCCTCTTTGTTGTTTACATTTAGGACACAGGGGAGAGCAAGTTGGGTCATATTTACTTCTAATGCTAGGAGTCATCTGTAATTTGTGTAATATTTTAAATTGCATTTCATAAGTTATAGCAGGAAGATATTTTTTTTGCATTTACAAATGGTGAGTCCCACTCCCTTACTTCAATCAGTACCGAGGTCCATTTGCCAGGAGATCCTACTAGTTTCAGTATTCGTCTTACTTTAAGACAACAAGCTATTGTATATGTAGCTTATTCTCTTCTCTCAACACGCTTGCATGGAGTATAATCCTCTCCAGGTCATTGGGCCCAAAACCTCTTGTAAAATGGAACAGAGTTGATAAAACTTCTCAGTTGCAGGTAGCGAAAGAATTTGGATTGAGCCAATCCGTACTCTCTTTGGAGCCGTTGAAAAGAATTCATAGTGCCATTATAGAAAAGATCATTGATATTGGATACACCAGCGGCCATCCATTCTTGAAAAGCTTTATCCATAATTGATGGTGGGAAGTTATGGTTGTTTACTAAAGGAGTATACGCAGAGTATACTTTATCTATATGAAATGCCTTAATATTATCCCATGTTCTAATAATATTTGTTATTATAAAACTGTCCTTAATACTATTATGACTATCAGATAGCCCCAGGAAAGGTAGAGTTGGCAGGGGGAAGGATGCACATCCCTCTGATTCCAAATCAAACCAGATGGATTTGGAATCGGATTTAATCCACTCGGATAGGAACTGAAGTTGCGTTGACCAATAATAAAACAGAAAATTTGAAACAGCAAGGCCTTTACAGGTAGGAATTAGAGGTTTCTCTAATCTGATTTTAGATTTTTTTATTATTCCAAATACATTTTGAAACTGCTCTATGTAGGGTTTTAAAAAAACTTAACAGATGTGATTTTGCATTGGATTAATTATTCTATGGAGCACGTTCATTTTTATCACTGCAATCCGGCCCAGTAGGGAAATTGACAATGAAGACCATCTATTCATGTTATTTTCTCATTTCGACTACCTTCTGGAGAGCGATTGGTTTATTTAGTACCTCCCTATCTTGCACAATTACCTGTGAAAGTTTCACATTAACCAAGAATTTTAAGTCGTCACTGCATTCTGCGATTTCAGAGGTATAAAGCAATTTGTATAACTGGGAGAACACTAGGGCTGCCCCCAAATCGACTAAACCATTAGTCGGTCAAAAGAACTTGGTTGACTAAAATTTTAATTAGTCGAATTGAGTTGGGAACTATTCCTTCCAGACATGCGCCTTGTAACGAACAATTGGTGTCTATTAATTAAGGAATAGATCAGTTGTATAGAATATCTGAGAGAAAATCAAAAGTGTGCAAGCATTTCGAGCGTCTAAAAGATGACCCCAAAAAAGTTCAATGTAAGCTTTGCAAGCAACAATTTACCTATATCAGCGCATCTTCTCAAAGGCCAGCATCATTGTCAGCAAAACGCGGAGCTCACTTCTCCAGAGCAACGTCAACAAACTCGTGTTCCTCACGCATAATATGAGAACTGCAATCGGAGGAAAAGCAGCAGTGAGTAGGCCTAATGTGGTTCGCGGGTCACAAGTAGGCTAAAACACACTTTTACGTTGCTAATCTAGATTATAATAAATTTTTCATTTGGCCTGATGTTGTTGATATTTCTCTTAAGTGTTTGTTTGCTGTGTTTTTCATTTATTCGTTTGTTTATATAATTTATAGCCTATTTAAAAAAAATAATAATAATGTTTGTGCTCTTTCGTATCGCCGGACAAAAGGTTGCTTTTTTAATTTAGTTATTCACTATTTTTAAGTTGTGTGTTGTTCTAAAAAGTGGAAACAAAAATAACAATGTTAAATGTCTGATTGCTTGTTGTTCCGACACATTCATTTACCGCTTTTTCGATGCCGTTAAGACAGCGCTGGCCATAAGCAAACCGATGCCCCCTACAACAAGGCTTGCTTCAGTCACATTGATCCATAAAAAAAATGAAGACCCATAAGATCCTGCCTCCTATAGGCCTATTTCACTATTAAATGTTGATAACAAAACTGTGTTAATAGGCAGCGCAGGCCAGCAAATCGCAGCCTGTGCTTTTAGCTATCGTCAAATTGATATTTTAAATGCTCATAATGGCAGTTTTGTATTTTTCTTCCTATAGATCAGATGGAAGTCAAACCATGTTCTGATGCTCAAAAATACACATTGAAATAATTCCATTAATATCATAAATTTAGTTGACGGTTAGTCGACTATGAGTTTGAACTGACAACTACAGGTCGACTAAGCAAATCTTTAGTCGGGGGCAGCTCGAGAGAACACATTCATGTCATTGGAACCAAAGCAGCATTGACCATTGCAGTTTCTTATACATGCAATAGACTTCTGATTTGAGTGGTGGTTAATAATGTTAGCAAGTAGACTCCCAGACGTATTGCCATGTTCATATAGTTTCTGCCTTTGGAAAAAATGTTTATTTTCTGCTTTTTGGGACAGAAGAGTATTTAAGTCTGTTCTCGCTGTAATCGGCCATGTCCAAGGGGTGTGTTTTATGCTCACGTTTAATGTTAAAAAGTTGTGATTCTAGAGATCTCTGTTCAGCAATGATTTTCTTTTTTTTTGCACTGCAGTAGGTCCTCACTTATTAGTCCTCACCGCTTAGTCCTCAAGTATTGACGGATTGGAGTCTTCATTGTCATTCACCTGAATAAAAAGGGAAAACGCCTTTATGTATTCACAAAAATCACAATCTGACAGGACTGATCTACAGTCAGGTCCATATTATTTGGACAGTGAATTTGAGTTGTTTTGGCTGTGTACTCCAACACATTGGATTTTAAATGGAACAGTAACTATGAGGTTAAAGTGCAGACTTTCAGCTTTAATTTGAGGGTTTTTAATCCATATCGGGTGAACAGTGTAGCAATGGGGGGGTCTATTGTATTTTGTATACATAGTCCCCCCATTTTTGGGGACCAAAAGTAATTGGACAAATTAACAAACTTTAAAGTTATAATATTTAATTTTTGGTTGCATTTCCTTTGCATCTCATGACTTCCTGATGTCTGTGACCCAACAACATCAAAAGACTCTTGATATCTTATTTTCAGGTACTCTTACAGGCAATACTATAATCTCCATTTGAATGGATCTCTATGGGAATTGGGGGGTGGGACTAGATTAAACTGTAGATGACACAGGAATAGTATGGAACACATGGTTGGCTATGGGAATCCTTAGATTTTATTGATACCGGTTGCCTTTATCGATTCTGCTTATCGATCCGATTCTTTATCGATTCCTTAAATATTTGAAATTTGATTTCTTCTATATCAGACAAGAAATATATAGTAATGTTTTCTTTCCTTAAATATTATTTGCTCCCAGGCTATTAAAGGACCAACTATTACTCTTACTATCGGGTGGTCATCTAAAATGGATCCAATGACGTAATATTTATAAAGTATAAAGCATTTGTTTTTCATTCATATTTATTAGTCATATCATGGAAAATATTTATCTGCTGTATTTATGCCGGCACAAGTGGCAGAGCATCCAATAAAACGGTCAGAATTCTGTAAATTATAATTGTAATTTGCTTGAGTGCTTAAAAATATCAGACATAAAAGAAAATAAGACACCGGAAAATAATGAAAAAGGACGCGAGAAGAGGATAAATGATCAGTTTAACCTTATGTCAAAAAAGATGGCAAAAATATTGTTGTTTAACCGCTGCTCTGTGATTGGGATATTTATGAATTTCATTCTCTAACGAAGACCGCAGTTAACTTTACTTATGAGTTAGTTACGCTCCTAGGCTTGATTCATAAAGCTGCACCGTAACGTTTGCATTACTTTCTGTATTATCAGAACAGTTTCAACTGTCACCATTCTCCCCCTCATGTCATTTAGCCTATACATTTACATGGAAGAACGACGAGATCTTTAACGTTACCTGGCCATTTTTTAGGAGGCAAGCTGGCTCCTCTTATTAGCTGAAGATGACAAAGATTGAAGATTATCATTTAGCTAATTTAGGTCAGTTATTCGCCTTCCAAATCTAGGATGCATATGTGCGTGACCAAGCAGGCAATCGTTATCAGATTAGTCTACCGCCAGTCAAAACACTGTAGTTTTACACTTGTTGGTTATAGCCATAGGCACCCGAGGGAAGTCCACACACTCCGCTAATCTGTTGAATAGTTGATCATTTCCGAAGACGGATAGCAAAATGGAGAGCTTATGGGAACACATTTTCTATTGATTTTCAAATGATAGTAGCTTAAATTAGTTATTTATAAAATGACGTTTACATTTTATATTTTTAGACTCTGCCTGCCAGCATGCGTTGAAAAAGGACAGCGCGCATTTTTTAATGAAATGGTCCAACCTGCCGACATTTTGGTAGTCTTTTCTGTTAGCTTGCTAACAACATTGAAGAAAATAGTACTTTATAAATTATTTTAATTAGCCTACGTGAAAAAAAATACGTACGAGAACTGGTTTTTTTTCTTCTTGATTTAATCCGCTTTTTTTCTGGTCATATACGCGCTAGAAGTGTCATTTTGAGACCGTTATCGCTGCCCCATAGAAGTGAATGGAGAGCGACAAATGCCCGATTCTGGATTATCACCCCAGTGGAGCACAGAGCAACTAGCATATTTCGCCACCATTTAGACTCATATCATGGCCAGGTAATGACACAACCCAAAGTTCTATCAAACTTCAGTTGTACTTTCAGACTGGAGTTACATTCTAACATACTGCTTTACCAAGTAGATCAAGAAAAAAGTGAGAGTATTACATATACAGGTGCAGCTCAATTAGAATATCGTGAAAAAGTTCAATATTTTTTGTCACTCATTTCATAGAGATCAGTTCAAATGCAGAGAGGTTATAGTATCGCTTGTAACAGTACCTGAAAATAAGATATCGAGAGTCCTTTGATGTTGCTTGGTCACAGACTTCATGAAGTAACAGCATGCAAAGGATATGCGACCAAATATTAAATATGATACTTTAAAAATATGTTCAAGCAAAATATTCTAATTTTCTGAGACACTGAATTTTGGGTTTCATTAGCTGTAAGCCATAATCATCAAAATTACAAGAAATAAAGGCTTGAAATATTTCACTCTGTGTAATGAATCTATATAATATATGAGTTTCACTTTCTGAAATGAGTGACAAAAAATATATTTAACTTTTTCACGATATTAAAATTTTTTGAGCTGCACCTGTCTGTTGTCTGAAAGAATAATTCAAGTAATATATATCAACCATATATATAGACCTAAAATATAGAATTGATCATTGAAAGGGGATATTAAAACATTATGCACACACTTGGGACTGTTTGGGGACTCCTGCCTGCCCCCAGGGTTAAAACAAAATGAGGTTAAAAAATACATATACTACAAAGATTAATTTGTCTTTTTTGTCTACCACACTCCTAATACTGATGGGATCTGCATGGGAAGAGAGCTCAGGAGCAGTCGTGGTGTCCGGGCCTGCAGACCCAGGGGCTGTGAATGTCAGTTTTTTAACCAGAAAGCTGTTCTGGTTAAACAGCTTTAACCAGAAATAAAGTCAAAGCAAATGAGTCGACAAATCCTGAGTAGACTACTAATAGAGGGGGGAAAAAACAGCAACAAAAAACAAAAGTAATCTGACCAACATACACTACTGGTCAAAAGTTTGAGAACACCTGCTCAAACCAGTTTTTTCATGATTAAAAATGCTTTAAACTGTATAAACTTGTCTATACACATTTAATATTTCATTATATGATATGTGTCCTTATATAGGAGATAATCATAAGTGAATTGCATTCAAAAGTTTAATTTAATGAAAATGGATTTTGTTAGTACATTGGGAGGGGCATTGTTTTGTTATTTAAATAAATTTGTACATACTGGTGTTCCTGATGATGTCTATCTTAACAGGTGCTCCAGGGCCTGTGGAATTCTTCATATTTGAAAAAAATTAAATAAAGACCACCCATCATATTTAAAAATGGGGTCTAATCCCCCATCAGTTTCACCCTTCTTCGTTCTATTGGAAATGCATGGTACTGCATGTGGTGAAACTTATGTAGGAATAAACTCAATTTCTCTTTAAATATGGCAGGTGGTCTTTATTTTTTCTAAATATGAAAAATTCCACAGGTCCTGGAGCACCTGTTAAGATAGATATCATCATTAACACCAGTATGTACCAATTTATTAAAATAACAAAACAATGCCCCCTCCACCCCTCCCAATGTACTTACAAAATTGCCATTTTCATTTAAAAATCAAACTTTTGCATGCAATTCACTTATAATATCTGCTTATATAAGGACACATATCATATAATTAAATATTAAATGTGTATAGACAAGTTTATACAGTTCAAAGTATTTTTAATAATGAAAAAACTGGTTTGAGCAGGTGTTCTCAAACTTTTGACCAGTAGTGTAAGTAGTCAATACCAACATTTTAGTAGCTCATAATATCATTAGTCAATTCATTATATTATTCGATTTTATTTTCAAAAAGACAGCAATAGTATTGATTATTTAAGTATTAATATGAGAAAGATACATTTCTCAAAATGTTCCTTTAAGTGTTGTCCCCGTTCTATTTGTGTGCTCATCACGGCATTCAGGCCTGCAGACCCGGAAGCCGGAAATGGCCACAGACTACAGGCCAGGAGACCACAAACAGGCCTGCGCTAAAAGAGCCTGTTCTTGGCCTTACCAAAGGGTGAATAATGTGACTCGGAGAAAGAAAGATTCTGCCAAAAATGTGGAGAAAATAATTAAATAAGCAGAGTTATGAAAATTAAACTAGTTCTTTAGTCATTCCATTCACTTAAAGAATCTCTTTAAATATTATTTGAAACCTAAACACCCATGAGATACAAAGAAGAGGGCTACAGGCTCAATAATCATCATCAGCAGCTGTGGCGAGTGCACTGTGCTTTGCGTTGCTCTCTTCATGTATTTGATACGATTAATGAATATATACATAACTAATATTTATTGTGGCATTTGTTAATTCAATGGGACCCCACGTAGCCAACAGAAAATCTTAATTTCTCCGGCCCTTTTTCCGAGAATCAATTGAAAGTAGCCTAAGAAAGCCAGTTCGACTCGCTTGTAGAGAAAATAAATCGATACCAAAAACCCTTCTGCGTTTGTTTCGGCTTTCAGTTAAGAGAGATGCATGAAAACAGACAGTAACCGTTATCCAATGATAGTGGGGAAATAAGGACCCTCTTCTCTTGCCAGTTCTTTTTAGACCTGTTTTGCCATACAATGGGAGTGAATGGAGAGAGAAAAAGCGTCATTCTCCGTTGGCCAGTTTCTGACCAGTGGAGCAAGTCATGAAGATGAGCGTGAATATTATGATTCGGGGCCAGGTAGCTATACAATATTATTTTCTAACAAAGCTCAGTATGCCTTTAACTGATCAGTAATATTTCTCTGCGTTTTGTATTTTATTAGCTATAGCTCGTGAAGTTTCCATTTCATAGCCTATGGTTTGATACTGCAGTGTCAATTTTACTGGTGTGGGGTCTGCATCACGAAGCAGTATTAACGTTACGGAGTTAGCTTTCCAGAAGCCCCCCAAGTCTAACTTACTGAAGTAAAAGGGCTGTTCCAGGTTTTACTCAGTGCAGTTATCCGGGGAACTCAGTAATTAATCCTGCTTTGTGATTTAAGCCCCTGCTGTGGTTGTTATGTCTTGGCTAAGTTATTTAGATAGCTAACTTGCTAGTAAATGCTCAGTTGTGGATAGGTAATGCATTTCCGCCAAAAGTCGTTCAGTTTCACTTCACATTCATGACGTATTGTATTTTGTCATGTACGGGTACGTCAGACTGAATATTTGCTGACAAGCGTTACTGGGCATACATCGATTTGAGCAGATGGAGATGGTAAAGTGTCCCGTAGCCAACTTCCACTAACAGCAATTTAGTTTCACTTGGCATTGATTATATATTTTATTATGTCGTCATGGTTGTGTACTGGTAGCCTACGTCATGGCTATGACGGCTATGGCTCGAGATGGCTATAGATGGCTAAAAAACCAAATTAGTTTGACAATGGAGTGATGCTGTGACTGGATGATGCTCTGTATTTACAGGGTAACAGCTGTTTATTTTCACTTGGAATTAATGGCTTTTTTTATTTATTATTGTTATAATATATTAATGACTTAATATGCGCTGACAAAACTGCAGAACATTGATTTAAATAGCAAGCGATAGGAGAGTTCACAAGTGGGATAAAAGATAATTAGCTAGACTACCACTCAGAGACTTCTCCCAACGGCTCAAACTGATCGGGCTCCGGATCATTTCCACCTTCATCCTGGTCGGTGGAAAGCCCACGGGATTCCTGAGGGGAGAAGTCCTCCACCTACACAGACGTATCACCATCTTTTCCGTAGTAGGCATGTCTTCATGTGGCGATTGCCTCTCCCCTCGCTCTCGCCCCTCCCTGTCCACTGCTGCTCTCCACACCCATTTAATTGCATTTTTTACATTTGTGGTGTGGGCGGAGAGAGAATGTAACTGAGGGTTTCATAACCCTTTAAGTCTAAAAGAAAAGCTGGCCAAAAATATCACTTTATGACCTTTACAAAGCTGACGTCTGACCGTGGGATGGCGTATTCGGCCCAAACCCGCACAGTCCGAGGGGATTTTCTTGATCACAGGAAACGCCGTGCACTACGCCACATACCGAAAGTACAGAAGGTATGAAATTTAAAATGCCCACATCCTCCTTCGGTGTGCTCTAGAATTCAATCCGAAGTCATTTCTGGGGCAGTGCTCGCCACAGCTCTGAGCTCCCAGCAAATGCTCGGCTGGCAACTCCAACTCCACTTACCTGCTGCCGGCAGCGGAACAAGCAGTGCTGTCCCAAAGTTTTCTGTTTACACTAATCTGTGGATGGCTTTCAGATGTACTTAAAGTTCAGGACAGAAAGCATTGCTCGGTAAAAAAATAAAACATTGGGTGCATTTCTGTATACCTTGCTGTCTATATTTTTTCTGACTTTTTTCAGTGTAGCATTCTACTCGAGTAGGAACATATTTATTCAAAACTTATTACAGTGGTTCGGTAACTCCAGGGACGTACCTACATTTTGAGTAGAGGAGGCCTCTTCTGCTGAGGTACATGTATGCGAGATCATTACGTTACAATCAATTGCATTCCTTCATAATAATAATAATAATGATAATGCCTGGCATTTATATATTGCCTTTCTCACACTTAAAGCGCTTTACAATGATGAGGGGAAACTTACCTCAACCACCACTAATGTGTAGCACCCTCCTGAGTGATGCAACGGCAGCCATTTTGTGCCAGATTGCTCACCACCCATCAGCTGAGGTGGAGAGGTAGTGAGCTATTTTATTTAGCCAATTAAACTGGGGGATGATTAGGTAGCAGATTGAAAGAGCCGGGTTGGGAGTTTAGCCAGGACACCGGAGAAGCCCCCACTCTTTGTGATAAGTGTCATGGGATCTTTAATGACCGCAATCATTACTTTGTAAAAGGATGTTTTCTCCAAAGCACAGAACCAGTTACTCTGCAGAATGGATCCCCTCAGCCAGCATCTAAATACTGTAGTTTGATGACATTGTTTAAACAAACTGACATTGTTTAAAAGGACTTACGGAAGACGGTGTTCGCTCAATTGACCCTCGCGCCACCTTTTCCGCAGGTCCAGATGATCTCCGGCCCCCGCTGTGGCTGCGATGTCAATCCCCTGTGTGCCACATGTATGGGCCACGCCAACCCCAGCAGTGGCGCAGACCTCCCGTATGGGAAGCCCTTGCTGGAGCGGCTTTCCCAGTTTGACCTCAGCGTCCACCCCATCCTCTCCTCCTCCGACGGTAAGCGCCACGGAGGTTACGGCGTTCCGGCGCTTCCGGTCTGAATGTTCCTGGCTGCCCGCTGTGCTTCCTTTTCAGCAGAAAAAGAGGGCCGTCTGCAGCTTATTTATTTATTTATTGTTTCAATAAGGTAGAAAGCTAGCTAAGCTGCAAATCTAAATACCTACCAAGATGAAGCCAACAAACTACACAGTGCAGGTATGACCATACAATCATTTATCTTGAATGGGTTCTCGTGATTTCAATGGACGCAGCTAAATGTTGAAAATGAAAGTGGGGTTATCTTGGTGGAGTAGTTTGTAATGACACCATCCACGTGCTCATTGTGAGCTGGGACATCGGCAGTTCCAATCTGGCCACGCAACCTTTTTAGCATGTCTCTCTCCCTCTCTCTCTGTCCCATTCTGCCTCTCTACATTGTGCTGTCCAATAAAGCTGAAAAGCCCTAAAAATAAAGCTTCAAAAAGAAACTGAAAGCCCTTGCTGACTAGATGGCTCACTCTTCCTAAAAATAATAATGTGTGTCAAAAAGCTATCGTCATTCAGATAAGGCATTAATGCAAGGAACCAATATCAATTCTGCGAGGGAATTATTTGGGTATCCGTTTGGCCAGCGACAAAAATACCCCTGCATGCTTCCAAGAGCAGTTGGCCATTTCCCCTTCCTACTGGCCAGGGCTGGCACTGGGGTGAACGGCAGAGCCAGTGCTGATCATCCACCGAGAATGATGGCAGCACATCACTTCCTGCGTGTAAACACCTTTACTCTAGCTTTCCCATCATTGGCTGACCATGCTGAACTTGCATGATTTGTCATTGACTGATCACGGAGCTAGGAATCATGTTATAACTCCCAGTCTGTTTCTATAGCAACTCGCTGCAGTGCCAGAACAATTTTGATCCGATTTGTTTGTGTCAATATACATTTTTATTTTTCAAATAGCTTTATGAGCTATGCTAAAAACGAAATGGGTGTATGGGAAAAATAATTTTCTGTAAATGTTGGATAAAGATTAATCTGTGTACTATGACTTGTCTTTTGAAAAAAGGAAAAAAAATCAAAGAGTGTATCCTCAAAACGGAGTTTGTTACAAAACAACATATGAAATGCTTCTCTCGTGGTTCGAGTGAACAATTCAGTTTTGATCCGTGGAGCCGTTACATTTTCCATCACGCTAGCATCACTGGAGTCTCCAAAACCCTTGATAACCCCGTGGTTCTACCATTCTCTCAACTCCAGATGTGTCCATGGGCCTGCACCTCCAGCGGGTGATGAAGTCGCACTGCTACAACAAGCCCCTGGAGAAGATCAAGCCCCTGAAGAAGCTGTCCCTCAAACGCAAGCTGTCACTCAGCCGCCGCCTTAACGAACCCTGCTCCTCTTCCTCCAAAGATAAACACAAGCTCACTAACTCGCCCCTCACCGGACTTCGTGAGTACCCAGCTTCCATAGTCCTCATGCTTAACGCACACACTCACGCATTCACATACACACACGTGCACTCTATCTCGCTCACGCAAGGGTTCTGTTCCCCCATGTTCAATTGGAAAGGCAGTTCCATCATGAGCAGTCTGTATAATTTAAACTGCCTTTAATATGTTCTGAGGTTATGGCAGTTATAGCTGCAGGAGCCATTTTGTAACATACAGGCACTTCCTAATGAATTGGTCAAATAGAGTGCTCCAGTGATGACGTATTTTTGTAGGCTAATTCAGACACAATAGTCTGCCTGGAGCTGGATCTCCAGTGTAGGCAGGAAGCAAAGTAGCTCCAGTGTCAGGCAGGAAGTGACGTAAGCAGAAAGGCTGTTTCTTCGTAGCCAGTCGTTTGTTTGTTTGTTTGTTTGTTAGCTAACGTGAACTATTCATTGATAGCTAACGTTAACGTATTTTCTGTACCGCTTTTGACCAATTGGCGGTGAAACAAACTTTTTTTTCAACATTTCTTCGTAGCCAGTCTTGTTTGTTAGTTAGCTAATGTGAACGATTGATATCCAACGCAAGCTATTGTCGGCTAATGTTACCTTAGCTAGCTAACGTTAAGTGTCTCGTAATGTTAGGTGTTTAATTTGTTTAATAAAAAATATACAGGACATCATACGTGTAATGTTATCGACGAACATAGCTTATAACGTGAAACATTGATGGCTAACGTTACCGTAGCTAGCCACGTAGCTTAACTTTTACGTTATAACGTGAAGAGTCTCGTAACATTAGGTGTTTAATTTGTTTTCGTTAACGTTAATTAAAAATGTATAGGGCATCGTGTGTATGTAACGTTAACATTTTCGATAAACGTTCTCTCGTCTGATATTGACTAACGGTTAACTCACACGATTTATCATGAAGTTTCTTCAGCGTTTTGTCGTAGCCAGCCAGTCTGTTTTTTTATAACCTTAAGTGTCTCGTAGGTGTTCAATTAAAAATGTAGATTCAGGGCATCATATGTGTAACGTTATTGATAAACATTCTCTGGACTGATATTGACTAACTCACGATGAAACTAAAATGTAAAAGTTTCTTCAACGTTTTGTCGACTTGTAGCCAGTCTGTTTGTTTGTTAGCTAACATTAGGCTCATGTATGAATAAATCTCACATTGAGTGGTTCTCTGACCTCTCTTTGGAGTTTGTGTAATGTTAGTATCTTTGATCATAAACTGCATGATTATGGTCAAAGATACTAACATTAATACCATTAATAACTGCATGATTAATGGTCATGTGGACAGCATTTTCTGTAGGATTACTGATTATTTTACCATGTAGATCTTTTTTTTTTGTAGTCATGTAGATAGTTCCTTTTGTAGTTAATAATATAGTATCAATATTGTTGTTTTATTCATGTTCTATTGTTGTTCAATGTTTTGTGTTAAAAATTGTGAGAATTAATACTGTTCTTTAAACTTAATATACACATTGTCATGTTGCACATTGTGTTTTGGCTATAAACACATATTTGATGGGATGAATACTCCTTACCCCACTTCACGGGGACGATCCCAAAATAAGGAGGGGTGGAGCACACAGTGGTCCGGGTAAGGAATATTCTTCGAGTTTGCTGGTCCTGGTTGTTGTGCACTCTTTAGTAGTAGTCCTCTTTTACAAAGCTGCCCTGTAGTACGTTTGGGATTACCCTTCTAACATATATTTGATGTTTTAATGTTATCAACATTTTTCCTTGGAATTTTCTTAATGACTAATCTAAATGTTTGTATGTTATGGGAAGGGTGGCCAACCACTGAACTGGTAATGGATGCAGGAAGTTTAACTCATACGTGCCCTGCATAAGGTACAATATGGACACAGTTATCAGTACCAGTGGGGATATGATATTAGTCTGATACTTGTATGAACAATGGCTGCATATTGATTAGAACTCAGTTTGATGATTGAATGATGATTAATATCAGGTACGTTACATTTAACCAAGCAGTTCGGGGGCTTCATCTTCAACTTAAATGGTTAACTAACTAGCAGACTAGCTATTAGGTAGCTAACAAGCACCCATCACCTCTGTGCACTAGGGTTGTCACGATATCCAATAACATCGGATATGGCGACATTTGAAAATATCACAGAGATTACGGTCTATAGCCACGATATTTAAAAAATATATACAGTCAAGCCGGAAAGTCTGCACACCCCTTTCACCTTCTCCACGTTTTATTACGTTACAGACTCATACTACAATAGATTGAGTTAATTTTTTGCCTCAAACATCTACACACAACAGCCAATAATGACGAAGTGAAAACACGTTTTTAGAAAATATGCAATTTTATTTTACTGACAAAAATAGGTTATTTAGGGGTTACGTATCTGTACACACCCTTAGCCTAATACTTGGTTGCTGCACCTTTGGCAGCGATTACAGCTTCAAGGCGTCTTGGGAAAGAAGCTACGAGCTTGGCACACTTGTTTCTGGACATTCTTGCCCATTCCTCTTGGCATATCCTTGCAAGCTCCGTCAGGTTGGATGGGGAGCGTCGGTACACAGCCATTTTCAGCTCTTTCCCCAGATGTTCAATTGGATTCAGGTCTGGGCTCTGGCTGGGCCACTCAAGGACATGCACAGACTTTCTCCGAAGCCACTCCTTTGTTCTCTTGGCTGTGTGCTTCGGGTCGTTGTCATGTTGGAAGGTAAACCTTCGCCCCAGTCTGAGGTCCAGAGCGCTCTGGAGCAGGTTTTCTTCAAGGATCTCGATGTACTTAAATGCATTCATCTTTCCCTCTATCAGGACTAGTCGCCCTGTTCCCACTGCTGAAAAACATCTCCACATTATGATGCTGCCACCACCATGCTTCACTGTAGGGATGGTATTAGCCAGGTGATGAGCGGTGCCTGGTTTCCTCCAGACGTGATGCTTGGTACTCAGGCCGAAAAGTTCAATTTTGATTTCATAAGACCAGAGAATCTTGATTCTCATGGTTTGAGAGTCCTCTAGGTGCCTTTTGACAAACTCCAAGCGGGCTGTGATGTGCCTTTTACTAAGGAGGGGCGTCCGTCTGGCCACTCTACCATAAAGGCCTGATTGGAGGAGTGCTGCCTGGATGGTTGATCTTCTGAAAGGTTCTCCCATCTCCATAAGGATACGCTGGAGCTCTGTCAGAGTGACCCTCGGGTTCCTGCTCACCTCTCTGGCTAAGGCCCGTCTTCCCCGATTGCTCAGTTTGGCCGGGCGGCCAGGTCTAGGAAGATTCTTGGTGGTTCCAAACTTCTTCCATTTACGAATGATGGTGGCCACTGTGCTCTTTGGGACCTGTAAAGCTGCAGAGATTTTCCGTACCCTTCTCCAGATCTATGCCTTGACACAATCCTGTTTCTGAGGTCTGGAGATAATTCCTTTGACCCCATGGCTTGGAGTTTGCTCTGACATGCACTGTCAACTGTGGGACCTTATATAGGCAGGTGTTGGCAATCCCCAATCATGTCCAATCAATTGAATTTATCAATTAAGTTGTAGAAACATCTCAAGCAGTATCAATGGAAACAAAATGCACCTCGGCTCACTTTTGGGTTTCACATCAGCGGGTGTGCACACTTGTATACATATTTACATTTAGATTTTTAATAAATTAGCACAAATGTTTTCACTTTGTCATTATGGGCTATTTTGTGTAGAATTTTGAGACAAAAAATGAACTCAATCTATTGTAGAATATGTCTAACGTAATAAAACGTGGAGAAGGTGAAAGGGGTGTGCAGACTTTCCGGCTTGACTATTTTAAAAAATAATATTGATATTCTAAGGACAAAACATGCATGCATACTTTTAAATAATAATATCGTCGGAAATAATAAGTGAGTTTCTGTTTCAAAATTTGTATAAGGAAGCAATAGATCACGAGAGGAAGTGTTTTTGGAAATATAATCACTGCGGTGGCTTTGCAGCAACAAGAGTTGAGTTGCAAAGTAGCCTACTCTCCGCTGTGATATATCCAATAACGTACGAATCCTCGAGTGATCTATTGCTTTTATACAACAATGTTAATGTAAACGTTTAATAAGTCATGAAATTATGTTGAAACAATAACTTTTGATGAACTCATTCTTTATTTCAGATTCGCCAAATTGCTAGCACCCTAGTGCCGTTGCTGTTGTTGTTTATACTTCCTAGGCAACGCTCTATTGAACGCGTCTATGCAATGGCAGTGAGGTTATACTAAATACCAGAACTGGTGGAACGTGTTTTGGCCAATCACGTTATTCGCTCGAATCTCATTGTTGTATGACTCTAAATATTTGCATTACTGCATGTGCCATATGGCCCGCCAGACAAATCTTGCACAGGTGTTGAAGTGTAGCGTATGCCCTTTCCGCTCCATTTTCTATTGAAGTTCTGATGCCTCGCAACAAATTCTGTATGCTTTGTTTTTTTAAAGTATTTGGTTATTATTATTTGCTCTATATTTATTATTTTGTTACCATTAGTATTTTTGTATACGAGCTAGCCTATTTAGACTAACAATACTCATTAAATATCTGATGCGCAATGCTAACAGCAGAGCGAGGATGGTTATTAGATTTTCCAGTGGAAGGTTAGTGGAAGATATGATGTAGGATCGAATTACAACGTCTGATCGCTTGCTTTCATCTTTGCAGAGGGGGCTAGTGCAATAGATGTAACAGCCGTGGTGTCAATGTATTATCCTATCTCGTGACTGATCGTAATAATTAGTTAAGAGAAAGCGAGAAAAGATGACTGATCTTGTTTCAAATAAAAACACCACTTTGCCAATCGGGGAATTTTTCAGCAACAAACCCAATGATAAAGGAGAACCGGCGAATGTCGACGAGGTAACATGCCATAAATGCATGAGTCGTCACAACTAAGGATGGAAATACAACAAACATTTCCCATAAAACATTTTCACTAACGACAGTCATTATCAGTGCATTAGAACATTATGCCACTGAGAGCCTACAGGAGATGGCAATAAATTATTTGTCATATGCAGACATAGCAGCAAACATTGCATCGCAACATTGTTTTGTGGACATAGTTTGAAGCATAATAAATTGACGGCCGCTCATCGTTTGTCATCACATTCATTTGGAGCGATCTATGAAGTGAACAGCTACTTAGTTACGAGAACTTTTTTTTTTTGTGAGATGAGTGATGGTATGGAATGTTAGTTGTCATTTATTTACGACACTACAGGCTCAGCGTCTCGGAGCAGCGTCTATATTTAATCCAAACTGTTTGGATTAAATATAGCCTATGAATCGATTGCTCCATACCTGTATACAATTGTTTAATAATAAAAAAAATCTGTGTTATGTTGTATGTCTCACTGATAGCCTACCTTATATTAGCTATAGCTAGCTCATACATAATGATAATTATAATATAGCCTACATGTCTATGCAAAAGCTGCGTCTCCCAGAGAATCTCTGGCTATGCTCAGTAGCCGCTGGATCACAGTTCTGTGCGCTGGCTGGAGTGGACCCTTTTCCCTTGGGAAAATGGAAATCTGAACATGGCGCAATAAACTTTGCAAATAGAGACCAGTTTCAATTTCCTGTAATGTTATGTTTAAAATTAGTCAGCAAAACTAATAACCATTTGATTCTCGTTTTTCAATTTCTGTTTTTAAAATGAATATAGAATAACCATTAGTTTCTTGTTTTTTAATTTCTGTTTCTGAAACGGGAAACGATTGGGCAAAAGGGACACTGATCCAGAAGCAACGCTAAGGCTACTGCAATTAGAACTCAATGCTGCCGCTGTGCAGCCAGCCAGCCAGCTGCACGTTGTCATTAATCCGCTAAATTATATAGTACGAACAATAATATTGAATATCACAATATCTCTTAAAGGCATATCGACGATATGAAAATATTGTGACAACCCGACTGTGCACCATTTTCTCTCTATGCTGTATAAGTCTGTACTCGGGGTAGGCCTCTGATCTCGCTCAGCTTTGAAGTGCATTGTTTTGTTGGGTCACACACTGGATTTGGGGCAGCTTTCACATTACCTCCTATTGAACCTACAATATGTAGAAATAGTTGCAGTACTGTCTGTGTAGATTATAGATTTAAATCACTAATTTGGATTGAAAAATTTGTTGCCCTTGGTGTGTTTTGAACTCACAACATCTAGCTTTGTAAGTAAATGACTTACCCACTACACCACCACACCAGTTGGTTTGCTATGTATATTATTAATACATGCCACCACTAAAGAGGAAAAAAGAACTTTGGCCAGGGAAGATGGAGGAATATTGAGAAATGTTCTAAAGCATCGCATTGTAGAGAATAATATTGTTTGAGAAGATAGGCCAGATATAGTCAACATATCATCACCTGTGTTAGCGAGCTAAGTACTTTCGATTCAGTTCCTCCTTACAAACAGCGATTTATACCTGTCATCATCAGCAAGTTATAAAGACTTGGCTCTGATCACGGAGAACACACAAAAGCGCTCCCTCACTTCTAAAAATAGCACTACAACACAGACATTTTTTACTCGCTGCTAAGGGGTGGCGCTTTATTTTGAGGTCAATTAGGAATCTGTGTTTTTCTGCTAAAGAAAAGGGCTTTACCCTACTTCTCATTTGTGGACTGAACTAAAAAAGGGAAGAGAAAATATTTTTACTGAGAAAATCGTAATAACAATTTTTTTGTGTACTCTGCCTGCTATGTGCTAAAAGTGCTTTGTCACTGAAGTGGGTTATGTTTCTCAACTGGCGTATAAATTAAACAAATTCCCTATTTGCTGGGGAGATTTTCTTTAGCAGTTTAGCAGTTCTTTAGCAGCTCAAGAATAATTTCCTTTAAGAGGAACCAGTTCCATTAGCCTAGATGACGTGTCAAGAAGGTAACCTGTGGGTTATATTAGCACCCTTATGGTATAGCTAGTGTGATTTTCAATGTTATATTGGTTATCAGAATACCACATTTCCTTTCTGTCAGAACAGTAAAAAAGAAAAGGAGAGAATATTTAGTTAATAAATCTCTTTTTTTTTTTTTTCTCCAAAACTTTAATCTTTCATGTATGAGTATTTGTCAGAGTCATACAGTTGTTCTTTTGGACGTGATGACTTGCCTTGGTTTTTACCTATATACACTCCTCAAAGAAATGAAGGGAACACTTAATAACACCAAGTCAATTAAACTTCTGGGATATCGATCTGTCCAGTTCGGAAGCGTAAACGATTGTGAATCAATTTTACCTGCTTTGGTACAAATGAATGCGACAACAGATGGACAGGAGAGGCAACAGCAAGACGACCCCCAAAAAGTAAATGGTTTTGCAGGTGGTGGCCACAGACCATTTCTCTCTCCTTATCCTTCCTGACTGATTTTTCTCTAGTTTTGCATTTTGCTCGTGCCCTTGTCCACTACTGGTAGCATGAGGCGGTACCTGCAGCCCATTCGGCGTTGGAAATCTGTCGAGGGAACCCATGGCTCAAAAATGCTAACTCACTTCCGGGTTTTAGGACTACAAACTGTAGCACTATTTTAGAACCTCAGTTGGAGAGTGCATTTCCCTTCCCCCTTTAGAACTGGTGAACATTTTGTCCAGTCATGGGTTCTTTGTTTATGGACCATTGGAGGGTTGACATGAGGAAAGTGGTAACTCCTTCTCCCTCTTTCACCCTCACTCTCTCTCCCTTTCTCTCTTTCTCCCCCTTTCTCTTCCCCTCACTCTCTTTTTTTTCTCTCCCCTCTCTCCCCAGGACTCTCGAGGCTAGAGAAGTTGCACCGGCAGCACCTGGAGGGGCGCTCACTTTGCAAGGGGGAGCGGTGCCAGGGCCTCACAACGGGGGCCTACGACAGAGGCCACAGCCGCAAGAGGTCATGGGAGCGATACCCAGAGAGGACGGACGGTGAGCGCATGTTAATTTACCTTTTTACAAGTATAAACCATAGGTGATTGGTTTAGACCAAAGTAAAATATTTTACACAAGGACAAAAGAACAGCCTTCAGCTATCATTCATGAGCTCAAGAAATTCAGCGAACATGGCAGGTCACGTAAATAATTAGGCTACTTGTGTGATAAAGAACACAAGTGGGCATTAAATTCAGAATCCCATACGGCCCTCCTTGCCCCCTCCGCTGCTCCGTCAGGCTGGTTGTCCCACTGTGACCTTTTGGCCCTTGAAATGAATAATGTCCACCTGTCTGTTTGTCCCTTATGCAGCCAACCCTAAACTCGGTATGGATACGGGCAGCCCCTGCTCGCCCCTGGCCAGCTTGCACACACCCATCCACAGCCCCCTAGTAAGGCAGCTCTCCACTTCCTCTGAAAGCTCCACGCCCGTTGGCCCCACTAGCCAGAGCGCCACCAGCACGCCGGTAAGCAGCCACCTCCACGCCGGGTACCCACCCCCCACCCTCACCTCACACGCTTCCTTTCTTCAGTTCTCTGCCTCCCGCTGGGATGAGTCTTCCGGGGAAGGATTTTTTTTTGGTCCGGGCGCAGAGCGCGCGCAGGCCTCAACCCCTGAAAGTAGGTAACTGACTGGCTGAGTGTCTCTATGGCTCTGTCCCCCGTTGTTGAAAAGCGCATGCGCAAAATAGTAATTCCGGTAAAAAGCTTTTTGTCTAACCATGGTGAGTTTATGGTGTGAGGTCACATTTTGGAGCTGGTAAACGTGGCGTTCGATCGGCACAACTGGGGACTTGGCACGATGGACACCCTTTGCAGGAATGTTTTGGCTTTGCTTGCGAACGTAGCTAAAACGGCGAACTACAACCATCGCGTTTTAACTTTTAATTGTATATGTTTCTCATTCAGTATCAGCATGTTGGCCGATACAAAAGCATTTCATGATGAAAAACAAAAGTTGAAGTGCTTTAAAAGCGATGTTTGTAGACACCTGTGGATACGTTTAAAGATACAGGTCGATTGGCTAAAATGTATAATCTTTCTCGTAGGCGTTAGCTCCCAGTGAATAGGCCTATTGTTTCAGCAGCAGGAGGAGTGATACTCTTAAATCTTCTGTTCATTGAATGACATTTTACTTGACTTACCTTGGCAATTACCATGGACTGCTTAGGAGGTAATGTATTAAGTCAATATTTTATTGGTTTTGAGCAAATAAAAAAACTTGTTTGACTCTCAGCAAATACACGACCTGTCGAATGGCAAATAAATAAACAGCCATTCAAAGCATTTTCATGAACCAATTGTCACAAGTTTATAGGAAAATACAGGTCAATTGGCTGAAATGTATAATCTTTCTCGTAGCTAGACGTTAGCACCCAGTGAATAGGCCGATTGTTTCACCAGTGGGTGGGATGATGCTTTTAAATCTCCTATCCTTTGAATGAATGACATAATTTGTTTTCATACATTTTTCGATTACCATGGTCTGCTTCGTTGGTAATGTACACTGCTCAAAGAAATTAAGGGAACACTTAATCAACACAGTATAACACCAAGTCAATTAAACTTCTGGGATATTGATCTGTCCAGTTAGGAAGCGTAAACGATTGTGAATCTATTTCACCTGCTTTGGTGCAAATGAAAGTGTCAACAGATGGACAGGAGAGGCAACAGCAAGACAACCCCCAAAAAGTAAATGGTTTTGCAGGTGGTGTCCACAGACCATTTCTCTCCTTATCCTTCCTGCCTGATTTTTCTCTAGTTTTGCATTTTGCTCGTGCCCTTGTCACTACTGCTAGCATGAGGCAGTACCTGCAGCCCATTCAGGTTGCATAGGTAGTCCAGCTCCTCCAGGATGGCACATCCATACATGCCATTACACAAGGAGAGCTGGACAGGGCCGTAGAAGGGCAACAACCCAGCGGCAGGACCGGTATCTGCTCCTTTGTGCGAGGAGGAACAGGAGGAGCACTGCCGGAGCCCTACAAAATGACCTCCAGCGGGCTACTAGTGTGCATGTTTCTGACCAAACTGTCAGAAACAGATTCCATGAGGGTGGCATGAGGGCCCGACATCCTGTAGTGGGACCTGTGCTCACAGCCCAGTACCGTGCCGCTCGATTGGCATTTGCCAGAGAACACCAGAATTGGCAGGTTTGCCATTGGTGCCCCGTTCTCTTCACAGATGAGCAGGTTCACACTGTGACAGACATGAAAGAGTCAGGAGACGCCGTGGCGAATGTTATGCTGCCTGCATCATCATCCAGCATGATCGGTTTGGTTTAATTGACTTGGTGTCATACTGTGATGTGATGATTAAGTGTTCCCTTCATTTTTTTGAGCAGTGTATTAACAGTCAATATTTTCTTGGTTTTGACCAAATGAAAAACTTTTTCAAAACAAGGATGCATTCTTTTTTTTTTTTTTCATTTATTTAATTGATATTGTTTTTGAGCAAATAAAAGAACTTTAGTGCGGTCAATGTGTGCATTCTCTGTGTACAGAAAATATCAACAGGGGGACAAGTCGGGGATTCGCCCGATATTGCAGACACATAAGTGAACTTAAAAAAGTGAACAAACGTATCTTCTTGTGTAATGATGATGAGTTGAAATTGAAATATACCGTGACTTAGTGTGAAGTCTAAGTTAGCTAGCTAACGTTAATTGTCCTGGCTGACATTCAGGCAGTTGACAAAAGTTGTGTTGGTAAATACTAACGTTCGGTCGGTAATTATTATCAATCCGACTGTCGCATCATTGCGTCAAGTCTCAACGAGAGAGCACACGTTATATTAGGTAATGTTAACGCACAAATCATGAGGTTTGGGGATAGGATTCTGAGTCAGGACTTATTTCAGAAATGGGGGAGAAACTTTAGTTGTGCCAAAAAGAAAACCCTAAGATCATGAAATATTTGGCATATTTTTTGCTAAATGCTTCTTTATTTGAAGCATATGGCTGTTAAGCTCCACAGTCGACCAACAATGCAAGTAATGTTAATAATAATAACAACTATTTAGATAGCACTTTTTGAAACACTGGGTTATAAAGTGCTGTTCAAAATAAAAGAACAAAAAACAACATGATGGAGATGAAATACAAGATAAACAAATGAAAATAACTCAAATGAAATAAATATAATACAATATATAAAAATAATCAGTTAAAAGCAAGTCCATAAAAGTGAGCTTTCAATTGGGAACTTTTCCATTGTGTCTGGAAGGCTGTTCCAGATTCTAGGGGCCCTGACCACAAAACCACATCACCTTTGGATTTCAACCTAAACTTTGGAATAGTGAGTAGAGCTCTGCCCTCGGACCTAACGCTGTGTGACTGCTGCGGCTTTGTATGTTATCAATAAAATCTTAAAATCAATGCATAATTTGACAGGGGGACAAGCAACACCAGCTTACTGAAGTTGCTGCCAGAATCAGACAGAGGGGACCTGATGCCCCACCATCACCTGTCCTCACAGGATGGAGGGAAATATGTTGGTGAAAATGGCCAATATAATGCACACTGCTTATTATGTAGCCAAAGAAGAGCAGCCCTTCACCTGATTTACAACCCTACATGATTTCATCTACAGAATCTAACTTTGCAACTGCTACGCGTGTCCAACAAGGCTTGTGTATGGTGCAAACGCACGCACACATACGGGCATTGTGTCATTTTTGTTAATAAGCTAATAAATTACAAGAATTGTCCAAATCTGTCTTTTATTATTATTTTTAATAGGCCTTTATTTTCAGTTTCAGACAAATTTTGCCTCCGGACAAGTAAAAAATCTGAATCAAAAAGTTAATGTCAAGACCTGACTAAACTAATGTGGTATCTAAACAAAAAATGTGATATCCATTTTTATCACAATTTATAAACCGGTGCGAACTTGCGGAGCGGTAACGTCCTAATAGTGCTCATCACTCTCATGAATTTACGTCCGCTTCCCCTCCTCGCTCGCTCCCGCTCACATCTCGCTCGCTCCCGCTCACGTACTCTGACACACACACATATGCTCATCAGATGCACTCTTTCGCCCTGGTATGCAGGCTAACCAGCATGCTCCAGATCCGCTGTGCCTTGTCGCATGTTCCCCACTGTCTGCATACAGGCGTCCGGGCTGAGCTAGGCTTGCCTTGTCTTGTTTCAGAAAACGGATGCGATTTTTTTTTTTGCCCATTTTGCTGGATTCTTAAAATGTACTGCCACAGATGATTTTCCACTGTTTTGCTTTGTAGCTTTTGATGTAACGTCGTGCTCTCAGAATGTGCGCCTTGCTGGGGATTTGCAGATTGCACTGCATGTTTTGACATACTCACAGACTCTTGTGTGTTAGTGCAAGCCGACGGTGTTGAAAGCAGGTCCAATCCTTTCTCTGTTCATGTGATGTTGACAAAGGTTTTGTGTATCTAAGTGTTGTGAACACGGAACTCCCAAACCTCACACTAAATGTGAAGGTGTGTTGCTTGTTGAAGTGACATGGCTTTTAGAATTTTTTCCTGGATCTGGTTGATGCGGTTCACTCTCATACTGAGATGACAATTTATGAACCAAGCAATAATTTTCTCAGGCCCATACTTTTGTGGTATCAATGCTTGTATAACAAACTATTTACATCTCTGGAGTTACAGGACCATTGTAAGTATCCGTTTTTGAATGAATCTGTTCCTACTTCATGCAACTTTAGTGCATTCCCCGTTGCAGAAGCATGCATTGGGTTTTGGCGCCTGGAGCCTAGGCCCACATTACTGCCTATGGCCCCACAGACCCAGGGCCCATGCATGGTACATTAGTGTCAGTGGGGTTCGAGTGTGAGTGCGGTTACTGACGGCAGGTTGTATGCTTGTCCCCCGTCCCCCACAGCAGCTCATACGGAGGCGAAGAGGAGAAAGCTCCTTCGACATCAACAACATCGTCATCCCCATGTCAGTGGCTGCCACCACTCGAGTCGAGAAGCTGCAGTACAAAGAGATCCTGACGCCAAGGTAACTGCCCCAGCGCCCAGGCCCACCCTCACCAATCAGAGTCCAGACTTCAACACAAACGCTCGTTGGTACTACATAAAGGTTGTCGGCGCTCGTCCGGGATCCTTAGTCATGAGTACTCGCCCTGCCCATTAACAATCTCCATTTCAATAATTGTCTAGGGGGTTACACTGGAAGTAAAAGAATACGTACAAATTTTGAAGGAGTAGTTCACACAAAAATGAAATTAAGCTATGTTTCTATACCCAGTGTTATCTATATATCCAGATTTCACGAGATTTATAGATATCCGCTTCAGCTCACCTTGATTTTACTGTGATACGAAGGACCTCAATGGTTCCAATGTTCGTAGCGCCCAAACGACAAAAATGTACATTAAAAAAAATCAACAGCAATGTCTTTCCGAACATAATGACATGGTTACTCGTGATCATCCACAGACCTTTTTGTGCACTGTTTTTGAAAAACTACTTAAGCACGGCAACTGTGTCTGTCCGTCTCAACCAAAGGATGACTGTTTCTGTGACGCAGTCTGCCCCAGAATAATGGCGTGCTTTGGTTGAGACTTTTTCTTCTACTGTCTGAAATGAGTGTTTTCTTTTATGTAGTGGAAACGATGTAACAAGCGCTGAGGCTCATGGATAGTATTTGAAACTAACAAAAAACATGATTTCTCTAACAAAGTTGAAACATTCATAATCGGGGGTCATATTGTTGTTATTGCTTAGATTAAATTCTATGGATGGGAGAATCTATAGATATAAAAACCTAGATAGCCTAGCTCATTCGCCCTGTTCAGATCTGTTCGGATACATCTGCACGGCCGTCATATTAGGGCGGTCAAGATCCACATATAAACAAACGGTAGACATTTCTGCATAATACAGGCTACTTGATGTCCTACAGACTTTTTCTGAAGGCTTAAAGGATAACTTAGTTTTTTATCAACCTAATTTAACAAACTATTCATCATGCTGATGATAATTGTGTCATCTTTTTGTGCAGCTTTGGTCACCAAGCAAACCGCTTGTCTCTGCTTTACAATGCAGTCCAATGTGATGCGCGCTGGTAAAATGGTCCACAAGTCACACTTATGCAATTCACAGTACAGCGTAAAATATGGGTGAAAACAAAATTTGTTTTTTTCCTTATAACGAAAGTTAAAGTATTTTATAAGTCACGTTATATCATATAGAACATATTTAAGATATCTAAATACCTGTAATAAGTAACACAAATATGCTTGTTAAAATCATGTTTGCCGGGGGTGGGCTTCGAGTTTCAGGGCGCAGACTAAATGTGTTTTTCCACCAAATAAAAGCTTGACAAGCAAATGGCTCATTGACATGACGTAAGTTTTTATTTATTTTTTATTTTTTGTCCGAATCCATTATTTTAAACAAAAAATAATACATGTAGACATTCGGTACATTAAAACATTTTACATTGTATCTTATCAGGCTCCACTTAAATTTTCATTGTATTAGTATTAGGAATGTAATGGTACACAAAAGTCACTGTTCAGTACGTACCTCGGTTTTGAAGTCACGGTTTCGGTACCACGGAAAAAAAGAAATGCTATTTATAAACTTCTAAACAGTGGCTAATTGGTCATAATTTTCTGAACAAAGGAAGGCACATTTAAAAGCTATGGCGTTTGATATCGCTTTTGCCCGGACTGAATTAGTAGAGGCAGCTTAAATGCCATGGGGAGCTGGGTTTGCACTCCACTCTGTTTTCCTTGTACCAGTTTGCCAAACTGATGAGGCTGGGCTGTGCTAACCCTGCATTCGTTTATGGTCGGAGGTCGGATGTGGGAAACGTGTCGTTTCCGCGTCATTACCGACATCACTGCCTTCACGGTGCACAACTGGGGACTTGGCGTCATGCACGCCCTTCGCAGGGAAGTTTTGGCTTTGCTAGCACGTATAGCTAAAACAGCTAACAACTACAACAATAACATTTAAACTTTTAATTGTATATACAGTGCCCTCCACTATTATTGGCACCCCTGGTAAAGATTAGTAAAGAGGGTTATAAAGCATTCACCGTTTTGTGAATTAGCTTAATCTCACACTGAAAAATGGGGAAAAATCCAACCTTTAATTGAAGTAAATTTATTCTGAGAAAAATAAATCCCTCAACAAATAATTATTTTTTAACAAAACCACGTGTGCCACAATTAT
Organism: Ilyophis sp. 1 JC-2022; assembly: GCA_022702515.1. Lineage (NCBI taxonomy): Eukaryota > Metazoa > Chordata > Actinopteri > Anguilliformes > Synaphobranchidae > Ilyophis > Ilyophis sp. 1 JC-2022. Next base: position 115,099,746 of record CM040405.1, on the reverse strand, counting down.
TGGCACCCCTTCATTTATATATAGAATAGTCATAAGTTTTCATATTTGGTCGCATATCCTTTGCATGCCATGACTTCTTGATGTCTGTGATCCAACAACATCAAAAGACTATCTTATTTGCTTATACTCTTACAAGCGATAGTATAACGTCTCTGCATTTGAATGGATCTTTATGGGAATTGGGGGGTGGGACTAGATTTAGCTGTAAATTACACTGGAACAGTATGGAACACATGGTTGGCTAAATGGCTCTAAGTCATCAACGGTCTGACGTATCAAATAAGCCTTAAACCATCTTTATATAACTTGAAGGGTTTCTTCTCCTGACTTATTTTTCCATAGAGTTCAATAGGAAAATGTGTCAAGAGAAACAACCCTTAAAGTGATCCATCCATATCTACTGCATATCTGGCAGCAGAGTGATGGCTTGAGGCTTGTTTGATACTTCAGACCCTTGATTACTTACAGCCATTTTACCAACCATGTATTCCATACTGTTCCAGCATAATTTACAGATAAATCTAGTCCCACCCCCCCAATTCCCATAGAGATTCATAGAGATACGGGTAGACTTGTATTTTATCGGTTGCTATAGGGCTACTGGCGAGAAGGTGATACAGGCTATAGAAATATTGGCTGTATTGAAATATTAGCTCATTTCTTTTTAGTTTCCTCTTGGATAAGTGGCTAATTGGCTACATCCCAGCAAAACGATACGCACTGACAATGTGTTACATTAATGAGAAGAATTTTTTTGTTTTTATCCTACAGTTGTCTGTCTGGCAGCTTAGATCACTTTCTCCAGTGGCTTAGATCACTATGCTTGCTTCATTGATAAAGCTCAATGCCCTCTTCGCACTGGACTAGTAGTTTATTACCTGGGACCTTGTGTGATTTCTAACAATTGCAGAGGTCGTCTATGATCTTAATCCATTGCAAATCTGCCAAGTCTGTTATTTGTAAAGTAAAGATTCCACGGCAAATTAGGCTACCCATTTAGCAAAACACAGATGTCACTTGATAATATTAGTCCCGTGTGAATCAGCATCTCAGTAATTTGATGGGATTTTTTTTTCTCCCGCAGAAAGACGTATTCTTTTCATGTCTTTTTCTGCATCTTTCCGGGTTGAGAATTATGGCTTTGGTAGAAATTATTACTGCATATTTTGACAGCATTTTGGTTGCGTTTCTTATGCCAAACGTTTTTAAAAGTAACCCTACCCCTGAATTTACTAAATTATCCAACCCTGTAGCCACGGGTGTGGGTCACATGTGGTCCTCACGTAATACAAGTCCAGTGTGAATAGGGCATAAAATTCTGTTAATTTCACTATGCTTTTTGTGATTACTTGCCTGCTAATTTCAGTAACTTTATCCCATCATTTAGCTTTTAGGTTTTAAAAACATGGCCATTGTCAGCAGTTTAACAATGAATTGTTAATTAATTAAAGAAAATTACATTAGTTTGGGTTGCGAAAAGTATGGATCGACATCCTTGGGTCATCACTGAAGAAGTTTGTGCACCACTGGTTTACATGTTGGTAGCCAAGTGAATTCTGCCCATTTTGCCTACCAGTAGATTTGATTTATTTTTTAAGATTTGATTTATTTTTTCTTGGTTATATTTTCAGTTGGCGTGAAGTGGACATTTTTGCAAAGCCAATTGCTGCGGAGGATGAAAGTGTTGAGGTATGGAGTTTATATTTTTCCCACTGCTGGGTCAGATCTGATCAGGCTTTGAGTTTTATGCAGATCAGATGAGGCTGCAGAGGCCTTATGTAACTTGTAAGACTTGTAGATTTGTAGATTGTAAAAACATGGAGTATTAATTGGCTCTGAAGAGCTGGGTTTTGCTTGTGCAATAATAATTCTTCTCCAGTGAACACTGTTTCAAGGCCAGCACATTGCCTTGAATAATAATAACATAGACATTGAATAATAATAATAATAATAATACAGACCAGTATTTCTGCGCTCCCTTCTAAACTGTAACCCATGTGCAGCTTTTAGTGACGCTGTGTGTGTGCGCAGGTCGAGGATCTGACTGACACTGCCTTCTCTGAACTGCACTTGCTGTGTGAGGGGCAGGAGCGTTCGCGGTGGACTTGGATGGCCAGCACTCCGACCAAGAGGAGGGGCAGCAGGTAGGGCCCAGCCTCGAACACACCCTTCACATGTGAGGCTTGGATCGGAGTACACACAGGGCTTACTGCCTTGAACACACCCCTCCATGTGACACTCGGATCTATAGTAAGAGAGACGCAATTCAAAGCCCATTGTTCTTTATGGATGGTAACAATAATTGGGCAGTGTTGAACACATTTGAAGTCGTTTTGAAGTGCTCAACTCCCCAACATCGACCCCTGCTTCATAATGTATGTGTTCATATACTGTAGGCAATGTCGATTTGGATCGACTGCATGTACAGTGGTGTTCAAATACGTTGCAGTGCGTTAAGAAAAGTGAATAAAGTGAAAATATTTAATAGCTTTTAGTTCCATATTTCAAATGTAGTGGAAACATTACACATTCAATTCCAAATCAAAGCATTAACAAATTTTATCAAGTCTGCGTTATTCCTTTACAGGAAGCAAAGAAAAGGAATATTAATCTGTTCAAAAATATAGCAGTGTCGACATTTTTCTCTTCAAACTCAAACACAAATTTTTCAAGATTTAACTAATATTTAGTTGCATAACCATTATTTTTGATAATGCGCATCTGCCTTGCATCGAGTCAACCAACTTCTGGCACCTAGAAACGGGTATTTCAGCCCAGTATGAACAAACTACATTCAACAGTTCCTGTGAATTTTTGGGTTTTGCTTCAGAAACTGCATTTTTAATGTTACCCCACAAGTTTTGAATGGGGTTGAGGTTGGGGGATTGAGCTGGCCACTCCATTACCTCAATCCTTTTTGTCTGGAACCAAGATGTTGCTCGCTTACTCGTGTGTTTGGGGTTGTTGTCTTGTTGAAACACCCATTTCAGGGGCATTTCCTCTTCGGCATACGGCAACATAATCTCTTCAAGTATTTTGATGCATTCAAACTGATCCATGATCCCTGGTATAGGATAAATAGGCCCAACATCGTAGTATCCCCATACCATGATTTTTGCGCCACTATGCTTCACTGTCTTCACAGTGTCCTGTGGCTTGAATTCAGTACCCGGGGGTCGTCTGACGTACTGTGGACGACCACTAGACCCGAAAAGAACAATTTTACTCATCAGTCCACAGAATGTTACGCCATTTCTCTTTGGGCCAATCGATGTGTTCCTTGGAAAATTTTAACCGATCCTGTACATGCCGTTTTTTCAACAACGGTGCTTTACGGGGGCTTTTTGCTGATAGCTTAGCTTCGATCAAACATCTTCTGACTGTAACAGCCCTTACAGGTAATTTTAGATCATCTTTGATCTTTCTGGAGGTGATGATTGGCTGAATCTTTGCCATTCTGACTATTCTTCGATCCGTTTAAACGGTAGTTGCTCGTTTTCTTCCGCGTGTTTCGGGTTTTTGATGCCATTTTAAAGCATTTGAGATCTTTTTAGCTGAGCATCCTATAATTTGCTGCACTTCTTTATACGTTTTCCCCTCTCCGATCAACTTTTTAATCAAATTACGTTGTTCCTCCGAACAATGTTTGGAATGGCCCATTTTTCTTAGCAATTCAGAAGGAAATATATTTTATAACAATGTGTGAAACATTTGCTTCTCTTTTTCCTTAATAGAGGACAATTAATGGCACCTGTTTTTTCACAGAATGAATGAATTCTCTAATTAAACTCCACACTGCTATTTTGAACACGTCCCTTTCAATGAATGAGTCAGAGTTCTGATTACTCAGAACAAGCAGCGTGCATGTCATGACAGTTGGGTCTGTTGTTTTTCTATTACACTACTACATCTACAAGTAAATTATTTGCCATGCAGAAATATCACTACTAATAACAGTGGTTCATCAGGTTACTGATGATGTCCTGCTATTTTTTTATTTTTTTGAACACAACTTTATATGGAGATACATCACAGTTCCTTGAAGGCCAAGCCTTTTGAGTATTTGCAAGAGATGTTGCATAATTTTTAAGGACAGAAGAAGCTCATGAGAAAGAGTGCAAAAGCGGGTGAAAATGCACTGAAAGCATCATATCAGGTGGTGCTTAGAGTTGCACAATACAAGCCCCATAAAATTGCAGAGCAACTTATTTTACCAGCAGCTATAGACATGTGTAAAACCATGATAAATGAAAAACCCTTGTCAGATAGCACAGTGGGACGACAAATTGTGAAAATGGCCAGTGATGTGAACGGGCAGTTGATACAGAAACTGAGATCAGCTCAAGCATTCTCGACGAGTCGACAGATATTTCCAACGATGCGTAACTTTTGGTATTTGTGCGATACGAGGACAGTGGGGCGATGTGTGAGGAATTTTTTTTTTGTGCAAACGACAGGTGCAGAGATCTTTAGAGCCCTTGATGACTTTTTTTAAAGATCACAATATTTTGTGGCAAAGGTGTGTGGCATTATGTAGCGATGGAGCCAGAGCTATGAGTGGCAGCCAGAGCTATGAGTGGGAGCCAGAGCTATGAGTGGGAGCCAGAGCTATGAGTGGCAGCCAGAGCTATGAGTGGGAGCCAGAGCTATGAGTGGGAGCCAGAGCTATGAGTGGCAGCCAGAGCTATGAGTGGGAGCCAGAGCTATGAGTGGCAGCCAGAGCTATGAGTGGGAGCCAGAGCTATGAGTGGGAGCCAGAGCTATGAGTGGCAGCCAGAGCTATGAGTGGGAGCCAGAGCTATGAGTGGCAGCCAGAGCTATGAGTGGCAGCCAGAGCTATGAGTGGCAGCCAGAGCTATGAGTGGCAGCCAGAGCTATGAGTGGCAGCCAGAGCTATGAGTGGCAGCCAGAGCTATGAGTGGCAGCCAGAGCTATGAGTGGCAGCCAGAGCTATGAGTGGCAGCCAGAGCTATGAGTGGCAGCCAGAGCTATGAGTGGGAGCCAGAGCTATGAGTGGGAGCCAGAGCTATGAGTGGGAGCCAGAGCTATGAGTGGGAGCCAGAGCTATGAGTGGCAGCCAGAGCTATGAGTGGCAGCCAGAGCTATGAGTGGCAGCCAGAGCTATGAGTGGCAGCCAGAGCTATGAGTGGCAGCCAGAGCTATGAGTGGCAGCCAGAGCTATGAGTGGCAGCCAGAGCTATGAGTGGCAGCCAGAGCTATGAGTGGCAGCCAGAGCTATGAGTGGCAGCCAGAGCTATGAGTGGCAGCCAGAGCTATGAGTGGCAGCCAGAGCTATGAGTGGCAGCCAGAGCTATGAGTGGCAGCCAGAGCTATGAGTGGCAGCCAGAGCTATGAGTGGCAGCCAGAGCTATGAGTGGCAGCCAGAGCTATGAGTGGCAGCCAGAGCTATGAGTGGCAGCCAGAGCTATGAGTGGCAGCCAGAGCTATGAGTGGCAGCCAGAGCTATGAGTGGCAGCCAGAGCTATGAGTGGCAGCCAGACTGGATTGTATGATTCATCGTGAGGCCCTGGCCTCCAAAGAATTAAGCTTTGAACATGTGTTTGATACTGTTGTAAAGACAATAAACCTAATCAAGCGAAAGGCATTAAATACACGCTTGTTCTCATTTGTGAAGGCTTCGGAAGTGAGCACACCTCTTCTTTATCACTCAGAGGTGAGATGGTTGTCCCGAGGGGCTGTGCTAACAAGTCTGTTTGAACTGCGTGGCGCTATCCACGATTTCTTATGCGAGCAGAACGACAATGAACTGGCTGCTTACTTCAACGACAGCGAGTGGTTAACTCAGCTAGCCTATCTCACTGATATTTTTGCTGAGCTTAAAGGAGAAGTTTGGTATATAGCATATACAAATGGTCCATATCAACATTTTGATGAACTGTGCAGTCTTGAGATGTATTGCTCATTGCTCATGTCACAGCTAACTTACACAATGGATCTGGATAGGCATATAGAAAATCCTTCCAAAAACACAATAAACTCTTGTTTTCAAAGACTGGAAACTCACCGAGTGGTCACTGGTATCTGTTGATGTTCTGACACAAAAATTGTCGCAAAGTATGCTCTGTATCGGGTTTTATTTATTATTTTATTAAATCCATTGACTTGTATAGACACCAAAGGAGGTTTAGATGGATACATCCACAGCCGGAAACCAGACGTACTTCTGAATTGTTTTGGAAAGTTTGTAGTTTTCTGTTGCTTACTAGCGGTCTTGTGCGCTCGCAGTGAAGGAATCAGTCACATAAACATACACTAATTTCACTAAATGGATCCTTTTGAAGATACCTACCCAACACTAACGATTAAAGATTAGCTGCAAAGCAAACCCCGACCTGGTGACCCGGAAGCGCCTCTTCTTCTACGGTTGCCTTCAAACTCAGCCAAAACCTCCCAAAATTTCAAGTGGAAGTTTACAAACGTATGGCTCTACGTCGACTGAAAATAGTTCTATAAATCTTTAAATGGTTATTTAAAACATGTTTTAAACGTAAATTACAAGAACACACCAGTGACCACTCGGTGAGTTTCCCATCTTTAAAAACGAGAGTTGTTTTTTTTTTAGGGATTTTCTCGTTTTTAAGGATTTTCTATATGCCTATCCAGATCCATTGTGTAAGTTAGCTGTGACATGAGCAATGAGCAATCCATCTCAAGACTGCACAGTTCGTCAAAATGTTGATATGGACCATTTGTATATGATCGTAAATAACTTTATAACAGGGCTTATAATGCTATATACCAAACATCACAAGTTGAACAGCTCCATACAGTGGAGAGATGCAAATGTTTTACAGCTAATTTATTAAAAAGATGAGAAGGTGGGTAGCGCGAGTAGAGCGTGGTAACCTGGCTATGTTTCCATCAATTGAGGAATATTCTCACAGTGCTGACATTAAAGACTTTTATCAGTGGCCATTTGAGGAGGCTTGTGCTTCAATTCCACTTCTCTGAGTCTGAACAGTGGCGCTGTGACAGCAAATGGATCCTGCTCCCATTCAGTGATGATGCAGCAGCATGGTCAAGCTTAACTACAACAGAAGAGGATCAGCTCATTGAGATGTTCACAGACTCTGTCAAGAGGCACACGTATGAAACGCAGCCCCTTGTGAAGTTCTGGATGAGTTGTCAATTTTCTGAGCTTACAGCAAAAGCAGTAAAGTGTTTTTTACCTTTTGCAACTACATATCTCTGTGAGAGTGGTTTTTCCACACTGGCATACCTGACGAATAAGTACAGGGCTGGGTTGGAGCCAGAACATATGAGACTTTGAATGAGTTCCTATAGTATTGCGTATAGTAAGTCGGTCCTAGCAGCACGCTTTATTTCTGTTGTTGTTCTCTGCCCGTGCTTCTACCGCTCTTTTGTCCAATGCCCTGCAGGTCCTACAAGTCTCTGGATGGGCGGATGACGCCCTTGCTCGGCAACACCAACCCCTCCGTGCCCCAGCCGGCCTCCCCGGACACGGGACACTTCCAAACGCTGCAGGACTACGGCCCCGTGCCTTCCCCCCACAGACCGGCCAGCCCCGACCTGCTCTCCAACTCCTACACCCCTGGCTCCCGAGACTCCCACCGCCTGCATTCCGGCGAGGAAACCCGCTGCTCCACGCCAGACTTGGCCTTCGAGGAGCTGGTAAGCTCCAACTCTAGCGTTCACTCGTGGACATGACTAAGATCTCTTCACATTACACTGCAGTCACTTAGCAGCCATCTTCATCTAAAGCGAAAAGTGGAGAACATCGATGTTACTCTCAGGACTACAGAAGTGTGATATCACCAAAAAGGCACAGAAAGCCTATTTATAAGAAATAAGTTTAAAGCTAAACAAACCAATTATTATTGTATACAAAAAAAATGCCACTACACTGCTAATCTATCTTCATAGTGATGCATATAACATTATTCCAAAGGAAATCCTAAACGAAAGGATTACATGTGTGTCTCACAACCCGCAAATACATAAAGGACTCAGCTTTGCATGTTAGTCGTAAGCCAGTTTATTCTGTTACCCAAGCAAGTAGGCTGTCTCACAGGATGGTGTGCAGAATACAGAACGATCTTGATTTTTACTTAAAATGAAATGTCCTTGCCTGTAAGCTGAGCTTTTCAACTACGGCATTGTGTTGAATCGGGCGGGGTCGTGCCTCAGGTTTGGTGCTCACCCCTCTTTCTCTGTACAGGTTCTCCAAACAGTGCAGCCGTGGGAGCGCAGGAACTTCCCGCTGGAGGAGGACCCCGCCCTGGAGCCAGAGGACCAGAGCAGCCCCGAGGGCGACCTGCTGGGCCGGGCCAGGCGACGCATCTCTGGCAGCAGACTTGGCTTTTTCACGGCCGAGTCCGAGAGCAGTCCCGCCTCGCCCTTTCTCCCCACAACTCAGCAATGAGCTGCGCGAAAAGACACTTTACCACCCCCCGCAAACACCTACTGGCATTAAAAAAAAAAAGTTTAAGCTACAACAAAAATTATATATTAAAAGGATTCCTGTTGTTTGATATTCAAACATCAGCCAAATTTTTTCACAGTTTTTAGTGAACATACTGAATATAGAAACCTGTTTTTAAGTCGTTTTTTGTCACATGAAAAGCAAACGTATAAAAAAATATAATTAACGGAAAACATAAACAATTACAGAACCAGGCTGAAGGCTAAACGGTGACAAACATGGTTCGGTGTAATTTCTAATGTTGGGTGCACATTGACAGGGAACTATGTAGCAGACCTATCCAATGGGGCTCGTCAAGTCGGGGTATTTTCTTTGATTATTTGATGTCCTTGTCCCCATGCAAGTTTAAAATGGAGTTGATGGTACAACTGCGAGCCCCTCAAATCTTTTCTCCTGTGGCAAGTGTATTGCGATGTTGTTTCCTTTTAAGAGAACATACCTAAATTTGTGGATGGTGGGTTGACAGCTGGGGAGGGATGTCCAAATGGCCGTATTGGCTAAATTCCCCATGCATCAGCTGTAATGTTACTACTCAGTATTTTGCCGTGTTCTGCTTTACTGCTGAGAATACAAGCGGCTCGATAGCGGAGTCATTACTCCTGTTGACCCTGTATAGAGCCCGCTGACGCATGTGTGCTCCGTGTCTTCATCAGTGAGTGAGGGTGGGTGGGGGAGGTGTGAATTGTGGTTACCGTACATCACTTCTCTCACAGGGAACACTGCACTGCGCAGATGCGTGTTGCTACAAACGCATTGCCTGTACAAATTAAGGACACACAAAAAAAATCACTGTGGCCACACCAAAGTAACTCACAAGGGTAGAGGGAAAATGGGACCTCCATTAGTTTCCCAATCTTACTTCTCTCAGAGGTGTAGCATGTAGCGCGTTGTGTGGAAATGGGTTGGACAAGCACGGAGTATTCTCCAGAGTGTTCAGCCAGACAACAGCAGTATGTGGTCACGCTATTGATCAGAACTTAAAGATCTCACTATGGCATGCAGGGGCCCATATTTACAAATATATACGAGTGTTCTTTGTGACGTGACATTTTTGTCATGATGGTTGTGGCCAGATCTTACAGAATCCCAGGGATGTTCTCTTTAAAAGGAAGCCAACATTTCACATGTGGCTATTTTCTGAAGGGCATGTAGAGTTTTAAGGGAAACTTTCCAACACTCAGCTTATTCCTCAGCTCCAGCTGCTCTGGTGGTCACCATTTATTGCAACTGGTCAGATTGCAAGACTATGGCTGTGGCTGCGTAATTCTTTTCTTTTTGTCACCCTACATTGTGCTAATGTTATTGATTATCAGATTTATTGAATTTGAAGTACTATTTCCATCAAATTGCAAATTGCTATGCAATCTGGATTGTTAAATACACACGTGTGTGTGTGTGTGTGTGTGTGTGTGTGTGTGTCCATAGATATATATATATATATATACATACACACAGTACAAAAGTCTTAGGCACTTGTGAAAATATTATGTAAAGTGTAGATGCTTTCAAAAATAATGAAATATAAAGTTTCTAAATATCAAACAATTGACTGTCAAGAGCAGTAAACACAAAAAAATATATATCAAATCAATATTTGTTGTGACCACCCTTTGCTTTAAAAACTGCATCAATTCTCTTAGGTATACTGTTTTGCGGTTTTATAAGAAAATCAGCTGGTAGGTTGTTCCAAGCATCTTGGAAACTTGCCACAGTTTTCTGCAGACTTTGGCTGTCTCGCTTGCTCCCAGACAGCCTCGATGATATTGAGATCACGTCTCTGGAAGTCATACCATCTGTTGCAGGACTCCTTGTTCTTTTTACTGAAGATGGTTCAATACATTTTTTGTATATAAAAAAACAAACAAAGTCTAGGGTGCCTCAGACTTTTGCACAGTGCTGTGTATGTATGTCTGTGTGTGTATATATGTGTATATATATATGTGTATATATATATATATATATATATATAACATTCAAAAGTTTGGAATCACTAAGACTTATGTTTTTGAAAGACATTGATACTTTTATTCACCACGGTAGCATTAAATAGATCAAAGAATACAGTCAAGACATTGATAACGTTGATAACTACTATTTCTATTTTAGCAATTGTAGCCATTTTTACACAGTTCCCCCATTTTAGGGCACCAAAAATAATGAACATAAATGTAAACAGTCATATTTAATATTTGGTGGCATATCCTTTGCAGGCCGTGACTTCCTGATGTCTGTGACCCAAAAACATCAAAAGTCTCTTGATATCTTATTTTCAGGTACAAGCGATGCTATAACCTCTCTGCATTTTAATGGATCTCTATGGGAATTGGGGAGTGGAACTAGATTAAGCTGTAAATTACACAGGAATAGTATGGAACACATGGTTAGCTAAATGGCTATAAGTCATCAAGGGTTTGAGGTATCAAACGAGCCTGAAACCATAACTCTGCTGCCAGATATGCCGTAGATATGGATGGATCACTTTAAGGGTAGTTTCTCCTGACTGATTTTCCGATTGAACTTTATGGAAAAAGGAATCAAGAGAAACGACCCTTAAACATTATCAATGTCTTGACTGTATTTTTTTGATCAATTTGATGCTCCTTTAGTTGATAAAAGTATCAATTTCTTTATAAAACAGAAGAATGTCTGATTCCAAACTTTTGACTGCTAGTGTATATGGGTCATTCCATTTAAAATCAATTGGTGCCTTCCACCTGACCCCTTAGAACCCCCTCCTTTTTTTTTTTCTAAAAAAAAAAAAATTATTTAATGAAGTTATGTAAAAAGATTTACTTTATAATATGAATATCTTGCGAGTTATGGCCCCTTAAAGTACCTAGGGGTACCTCAAATTTTGGCTCTATTTTGCATTAAATGATTCTTGAGTCCTCGTGGCTTCATAACATAAGGTGCTAGCCATATTTAATTTTCAGGGCTCAAAGATACATTGGAGTTGTGTTCAAAACTGATCTATCTATTTATCTATACGACAAATTCTCTGAAAACAGATTATATATACATGCTACCAATGCCTGCTTGTATTGGTCTTGGCCACATATATTAAACTGGTGCAGTTTGAACATTGATACTATGATATATCCTGTGATATTGGTGGCCAAAGTTGGTTGTAGAATAAATTGAACTGAAAGAAACTGAGATTTTGGCTTGAGATTGTGAGAAGTCGTATGCATGTAGATCTGAATGCAGTTTTGGACACAACTCTTTGAGCCCTGGAAATTAAATGTGGCTAGCACCTTATGTTATGAAGCCACGAGGACTCAAGAATGACTGAACATTTAATGCGAAATAAAGAGCCAGAATTTGAGCTACCCTTAGATACTTCAAGGAGCCACTCGCAAGATATTCATAGTATAAAGTTTAAATTTTGCATAGCTTCATTAAATTGGTCATAGTTCATGTACAAAAAAATATGGTGATTTTGAGTGGATCAGGTGGGAACTTTTCCCAGAATTGATTGACTTTATATGGAATGACCCATATACAGTGGGGACAGAAAGTATTCGGCCAGTGACACAATTTTTGTTGTTTTGGCTCTGTACTCCAGAACATTGGATTTAAATGGAACAGTAACTATGAGGTTAAAGTGCAGACTTTCAGCTTTAATTTGAGGGTTTGTATATCCATATTGGGTGAACCGTGTTGCAATTGTATCCCTTTTTATACAATCCCCCCATTTTCAGGGATGAAAAGTAATAGTCTTTATTAAATATTTGGTTGCATATTCTTTGCATGGGAATTGGGGGGAGGGGGGCTAGATTAAGCTGTCAATTACGCTGGAATAGTATTGATCACATGGTTGGCTAAATGGCTGGAAGTCATCAAGGGTGTGAGGTATCAAACTAGCCTCAAACCATCACTGGTGCCAGATATGCAGTAGATATGGATGGATGACTTTAAGGGTCGTTTCTCCTGACTTATTTTTCCATAGAGTTCAATAGGAAAATTAGTCAGGAAAAACAACCCTCAAGCCAGCCATGTGATCCATACTGTTCCAGCGTAGTTTACAGCTTAACCTCGCGCCCCCCTCTCCCAATTCCCATAGAGATCCACTCAAATGCAGAGAGGTTACAGTATCGCTTGTAAGAGCACCACAAAATAAGATATCAAGATGTCTGATGTTTTTGGGTCACATACATCAGGAAGTAATGGCACGCAAAGAATATGCAACCAAATATTAAATATGACTATTTAAGTTTATGTTAATTTGTCCAATTACTTTTTGTCCCCTAAAATGGGTGGGGACGTGTATAAAAAGGGCAACAATTGCTACACGGTTCAACTGATATGGATGTAATAACCCTCAAATTAAAGCTGAAGGTATGCACTTTAACCTCATAGTCACTGTTCCATTTCAAATGTAATTTTCTGGAGTACAGAGCCAAAACAACAAACAATATTACTGCCTGAATACTTTCCGTTCCTACTGTGTGTATGTATATATATATATATGCGCACATATACGTATATACATATATGTATACGTTATATATAAACATAAAATTCATGTTATATTTTACGCCTCAGTTGTGATTTCCATTCAATCCTGTATCACTGTTCTGTTTTTGTATCTGTATTCAGGTTTCAATGTATCAGTTTAGTTGTTGCAGAAGTTAATCAATCGCGGAATTGTTTTGTATATAGTACCATTAAAACCATTCATGTTAACTTTGGCTGAGCACTTTAACTTATTTGCTTGTTAATTGGTTAAACAAATCCTATAACCGATATATAAACTTGACATTTAGCTTTTTTCTGGCCAGCGTGTGTACTGTGGATGTGTTTCTCATGTTGGAGGGGGGAAAAAAACAAAAACGGCTGTTTAATACAGATTTTATTTACAAATTCACGTTTACAGTAAGATATCAGTGAAAACAAGTTAATAAAATGCACAATAATGCTCTGGACGATCACAATTGCGAAGCTAGACTTTACAACTGCAAATAAATAAAATATGGCAAAAACAAAAGATTTTAAAGGCCGCGAGATCAAAACTGCAAACGCCTTTTCAAACCTATCAATCGGGGCCGGAGTTCAAAAATAATATACAACATTGAAAAGACTGACGGAAGCGACTCTTTCCACACCAGTTTATCCTTTAAAAAAAATTAAATAAAAAAAGTGTTATGACTGGAACGTTTACCCTGTCCTTGACCAAATTGCGATAAAGAATACATCATGTGTTCCAGTAATGCACAGTATAGATTTAACACTGCCATTCTTTTCATTCAGAATTCTGAGGTCCACTATTGAGCAAAAACAATATCACATGCGGTAATGTGTGTTGCATGCTGAAAATTTCTTAATTTCTAATCCTATGTTTATCTGTCTTTATGAAATATGTCCTTGGCAATAATTAACAAGAGCCAAACAAATACACGTCCATATATTTAGGATAATTCTTTATACACCACCTATAAACCTTGTGTTTCCACCAAGAAGAAAAGTGTTGCCATTTGGGTTCACTCTCTCTTCCACTGCTACTTACATTGATATCCTAATAAAGTAGCAATTATAGGATATACGACGAAAGTACTAGGGAAATACAAGGTAGTCACATAACTGCAAACGCTTGATTGCATGCAAGGAGCATAGCTAGTGAGGACAGCCAAGTCAATGTGAGTGTAGTAATCAGCCATTGCTGTAAGAGGCGATTCCCTCTTAATATTCCCCATTCAGACATGCTCAAAAGTAAAATGCTGCAGAACTGTATTTTCTAAGAAATGGTATGGAATGAGTTTCCCAAGTTCCTGTGTTAGTCACTTGCTTTGCTCAGACCTGAACCCATCACTTTTGTCACGAAATCAGATGAGCCTGCTCCAAACGTATCTAATCTCCTTGGGCAACGATGTTGATGGAGGTGCGATGGCAGCAATAATTATGGAACAATTCTGTCTCAAATTGACGGAGTCCAGCAGAACCGATGTCTACAGTGATTTGAGTTCAGATCTGTCAATCAAGCGCTGTGTCACAGGATTCGACACTGTTGCATCGTTGAAAACGTTTGGATCTATTCAGCACTCGGGTTTGGTGGTTACATACTAATTCATATCGTCAAACCGCAATTACTGCCGGATTATTTACGGTTTACTTCCTCGTTAGGATATTTCAGTTCTGTATGCGACACACATTTCTTTCTTAATTTTCACATTACAGTTTAGCGCTTTTCAGATTCTTGTCTGTTGGCTGATTTCGCAGCACACTGGTCAACTTTATCAAACCTCACGAAAAACAATTTGGTGGAGTGCTGGTCTAAAAAATAAAAAACTGAATTTAAAACATTTTCATACCAGATACATCTTCACTTCCACAAATGCACAATTGGAAAATGCTGCGCAACCCAAGCTGGGTAATATGCGTGTCGCGTTTCTTCTTCTCCCTAGCTACGTTCTTTCGTTATAAGCAGTGTGTTGAATTGCCCTCAACAATAAACAGCGTAGGGAAAGAGCCTGCCTCCCATGGTTAGATACACTTGCTGTAGTTTTATCGTTTATAGCTGTACATACAGGGAAGGTAGAGGGACGTCAGCAAGTAGGATTATAAATTGTATTTTCAGAAATCGTCATCCCGCATTTTTTTCTACTTCCAAAATGAGAGCTCTCCTTCATCAGCCCCCTGTCTGTGGCATTTTGTAGTAGATACCCTGTCATACTGATGTGGATTCATATGTCGTGCAAGTGGGTCTCGGACCAACCTCCACATCCTCACAGCAGTTGTGCTGACCAGAGAATTTAGTCAGTGACTTCAGAGAAAGTCCTGTCTTTCAAACCGCAAAATTATGAAATGAAGGGCTTGGTGTGAAGGAACAAACCGGTCAATCTTAGACTAGCCTATAGGTTGTGTATTTACTGTATTAGTCCTCAGGTCGCAGTCTTCTGCTTCATTCTTCATGTGGGAAGGACGAATACATTATCATGAAAATTAAATATTTTTAAATATTGTCACTGAAAGTAAGCCAGTAAAAAAAAATTATATTCTTACATTGACCAAGACGACCCATTTCCATTTAAATACGTCCCTCGTACGGGCTGAATGTTATTCAGGGACTTCTATCCAACCCCTGGAAATGTAAACCCTTTACTCTGCAACAGCATATTCGGCTGCATGCATAACTCAGGACAGTTTCCACACAATGTTTTTCTCGAAACTTATGCATCGAGAGCCATAGAGATTAACGAGTACTGTTTTGATGGATTAAAAGCACAGTATAACACCTCGCTAAAACTGACTGTTCCATCAATACCCCTTATTAACTACGTCTCGACTGCCACCTGAATTCAAAAGCAGTTAGACCATAGTAATTGATGTTTTTTGAAATGTGGAGACCGAAACCAACACCTGAGTTTTTGGTTGTTTATAATTGTGCCGATTTAAAAAGCCAAACTCATGCTCAGGAAGTACAAGCATTTTTTATATAGGAATGTGTTCATGCTGTGTGTGTCCTAAACCATATTGGCTTGGCCAACCCTCCACACAAAGGTTTTCTAGGTATCCACATAAGCCAGCAGCCAGGGCTTGGGTGGCAAAATATGTAGAACAAACAACATTCCAAGAATTCCAGTGATTTTTTTTTTTTTGTTTTCTTTTTTTTTTTTATTGTTTTTTTTTTTAAATTTTTTTTTTGTTGTTTTGTTTTTTTTTTTTTTTTTAATGTGGCGTTTCAAGGAATGGCAACACGGGTATGAGGCAAAAGGGACTAGAACTAAACCTGCCAGGACGATGTTCCAAGGATGTTCCAATCCTACTCAAAACGGGATACCACAAACTGCTATTTAAACAATTAAGCTGATCTGGAAAACCAAAGTGTGCTTAATATAAAAAAAATAAAATGTAGTGCTAGTTGTCTACATGTCAACACATTAATATTGAAATAAATTAATGTTTAACTTGTACGTAGGCCTACTCGTACTGTGATAATGTCATTTAAAAGGCGTTTTTTTTTTTGGTCCTGAGCAAAGTATCAACAACAGGCACTCGATTAACTTAATATTATGTAGCCTAATTATTGAGAAAGATTAAAGGCTAGTCTCCATCTCGTCGGAAATTATTGGAGTCATTTCGGTGCTAAATGCAAAGTAAAAAAATACATGGATTCAATGGCAGAACGAAATTCCTTTGACTGGCCTATAGGCTATTTTTTGACTTGCCATTTAAAGCACCGAAATGACTCGAATAATTTCCGCCGAGGTGGGACACTAGCATTTAATCATTTTTGATATTAGGCAAAAATGGGGAAAGTTAATAAAAGGTGACTGTAAGTTCATAGATAATTTGCACAGGACAAACCGCCAAAACGCCTTTTAAATGTAATTATCACTGGGTTACAAAACAACGACAACAATGTGAATGA